>OY982568.1:13248307-13834555 GCA_963859945.1 Euplagia quadripunctaria
GACCATCTCTTCTGAGAGTCGAACATTTTCCTCTTTTAATCGTTCGACATCTGCAATGAGGGTTCTCAACGACCCCCGCCACTGCTGAAGATGACTCCTTAAGGGCTCGAACGAAGGACCCCTTCAGGTTTCATGACTTTGTGGCCACCATATTTATGATGGCCCACCGCTGCTTCTGTTCTGATTTTGAGGTCAGTGGAACCGCCTTCCGCCGGTGGACGAATCTTTAGAAGAAGATCAGTGATCTCTTCTTCAGCTACGCGTTCACCTTCTGTACGCGTCAGGACCGTTTGTTCGGCTCTTGAGAAGGCGCTCCTGCCCGCAGGCGTCTGAGAGCGCGGCCTTGTGCGCCCCCTTGACGCAGTTGTTATTTTCGGGGCTGGCATGTCTTCTGATACGCCAGCACTAGATCGCGAGAGGCTCCGCTTGCGACTATCTGTGCCAAACGATAAATTCATGGACGACCCGGAGTCAGACTCCGAGTCGCCCCCGAGCTCCGCCGATGCAGCAGCCCTGCAACGAAGACGCTCAGACCTTCGACTGCTCCCAGGAGTCGAATCGACTTCTAGAAGCTCCGTAGGTAGCGGCGTGAGTCGTGACGTAGAATCCTCTGTGGGTTCTAAGTTCTCAGCGCCTCTCAAAGGCGTTTCTTGCACCATCTTCTTTTGCTTATTCTTCTCCTTTTCAACTTCTTTTTGGGTATTTGTTAATGATTCCATAATTGTTTCCCACGAGTGGGGGAGAAATAAAAGTCGACCCAGGCAGAGATCCCCCAATACCTGGGCAAGCGTGAATTTGTGCCCAACCGAGGGGACCGCAAGTGCCTCGGCTGGGAGTGTGCTTGCGACTGAACCACCCGTCAGCCATGCATCCCCTGGCCACACACTAAAGCACGGGATTCGGGGAATTTTTTAGAGAGGTTGTCTTCCTCGCAGTCCGGGCGGCTAAGCCAAGACCCTCGCCCCCCGATCGGAGTCGTGAGACATAACCACAACACTCCTTTCGGGATTACGATGTGCCGACGGTGGCAGGAAGACCAAGTCAACCCATTGCCTGCTCGGTGGCAGTGTAAGTACACGCCGAGCCCGTCCCTCGTTCCTCCGCTTTAAACAGCGGAGCAACTCTGGGTGACCCAGGGAAGGGTTCCACCAGGTATCCCCGCTTGGTCTGGAGTCTCCCTCTGGGCCAATCCGGCATGAGTGGCTCTACCGGCATAGCCCCAGAGGCGGACATCCAGGGTTGCAAGTAAGGACAACTTATTTTATACCGCCGAGTGTCAGAAATTATACAAAATCGTAGTGTAATACTGACACGTGTAGTGCAACACTCATTTTGTAAATAATATATTATTTAGAAAATGAGTGTTGTACAACTACAGTACGTCACTCTTTGGGGATTTCAACAAAAGGTGTTTTAACTTTTACGTATAAGGATTCAACTGTTTATCATAATTTTTTTTAAGTATCTCTTCTCTATGTGTATGTACGTACTTATTACGCTAGAACATCAGTAATGACATTGTATCCAATTACACAATGCAATCTACCATACAAACAGGATACAAAAGAAAACCGAATTATACGGATTTTGTATCTAATTATACAATGTGGCAGCCCTGCGGACATCAGACATCGTAGAGTGTAGGTAATCAAATTTAGGGTACCCCAGAGGCTCCGGCCATCAGAACCGGTGACGGAACACTGTGTGGTTTTAGTTGGATCGAGTCCGACCTTGTTGTTTGGCCCCGCTGAGGTGATGACCCGTGGGGGTTAGATAGTAATTGAGGAGGGAAAACCCACCAGTCACTTTCGGTTTGTAGACCAAAACGATGACCACAGCTAGAATAAACCTCAACGAATTGCCATAGACATATTTTACATTGCTGCCGAATATTCCCGAGGACGCCCCGCGGCCCCGTTTAGAGGCGAAACACTGGTGGAACTATTACTACATGCAAGCGTAAGATTGCAATTTAAAGCATAAGGCTTTGGAGATACTTGCAACGCCTGGTAAGTATATCTCACTGTAGAAGGTGTTCGGTTTGGGTTCCCTGTCTATGGCAATTCGTTGAGGCTAATGTCCGTAAAGGTGTTTCTCTCTCCGGAAATACCTACATGAGCGTCAAATTGAGAAAATTCCATTTTTTGAGTTGGGTAAGTTTCTTACAAACTTTCACCCCCTATTTTAACCCTTTAAGGGATAAACTTCTGAAAAAAACGTGACACAGTAAACTTTTGTTTCTAACCATATTTTTAGCTCATATTTTTTACATTTCTAACTTCAAAAATGACAAAGTTTCATGCATATTTCCATACCCTTTTTTTTTTATTTTTTTTTGTACGGCGGCAAAGCCAGCACGTGGAGCCTCCAGCCGGGACGACCAACGAGCCATCGTGGCTCGGCGAGCGGCTTCACGCCATTCGTTTATCTCTTCGGGCGGGGGCCGACTGCCGCTTCCCGCCCGGAACTCAGCCGCCCGCCGATAAACTTCGGCGAGCACTTCCGCCTCCAAATCCCACGGGGGAGTCCCGGCCAACGCGCACGCCGCCTCCGTTGACACGGTACGGTATCCGCGTATGGCTCTAACCGCCATAACCCTCTGAGGGCGCCAGAGGCGCGCCCTATTCTGGGCGGTCAGAGCCTCGGCCCACACCGTACAGTGCCATTGACCGGACAACCCCCGTGTACAGCCGTCTCGTTGCAACGCTGGGTCCACCCAAGTTAGGCAAAAGTCGTCCCAGGGCGGACGCAGCGCCAACCAGTCTTGGAGCAAGCTGCCGGAAGTGCTCGTCGAAGCGCCACCTCCCGTCGAGGATCAGGCCCAGATATTTAATATGGGCCTGAACCGGTACGAGGACCGAGTTGACAACGATAGAGGCGCCAGGGGGTGGACCACGACGGGGCCCATGAAATAAAAGGGCCTCCGTCTTATCCAGGGCCACCGGCAAGCCCAGCGCCTCAATGCGATCGACCACCAGAGAGACTCCACTGGTGGCCAAGCGCGCCGCCTCCTGAAAGTTCACCCCCCGGGCTGTAACCAAAGTGTCGTCAGCGTAACAGATTACGCCCAGCCCGGGGGGGAAGTCACCGCGAAGGGCCCAGTCGTACCCCATGTTCCACAGGAGTGGTCCAAGAACAGACCCCTGTGGAACACCGTACGACATGGGCCGACGTCTCAATTTTTCATCTCGGTCCTCGTACATGACGGTACGCTCCTCTAGATAGTCTGCCACCAGCCGCCTCAGGTACCCTGGCACCCCGTGATAATGGAGTGCTTCCCTGATGCAGCTGAATGGCAGACTATTGAATGCGTGGGCGATGTCCAACGACACCGCCAACAGCACGCCGCCATGGCTCACTACCTCTTCGGTCACGGCTCTCAGGCGCAACAAAGCACCGATCGTCGAACGCCCTGCTCGAAAACCGAATTGAGCGTCCGACAGATCAGGGCCAACCTCGGAAAGGTGCCGGACGATGCGGGCAGAGAGGACTCTCTCAAACAATTTACCCGCCTCGTCCAGCAACACGATGGGCCGTAGGCCGCGACCGAGTCGGTAGGCCGTCCCGGCTTCGTTAAAAGGACCAGCTTCCCGCTCTTCCAGCAGTCAGGAAAGTGTCCGGACGCCAGGCTAGCGTCGAACACCCCCCTGAGGTGGTCCGACATGTGGTCAAGGGCCAGGGCCAAAACTCGGGCAGGGATCCCGTCTGGCTCAGGGGCGGTGTTCTTGGAACGGATCCGTAGAACAGCCGCCCCTATCTCCGCCTCTGTTACGGGTGGAACATCCTCATTTGCAACCTCTCCGTTGTCTCCGGCCAAGGGGGCCATCGACGGGGGCGTGTGCTCCACCCGTTGCGGGAAAAGGCCCTCAACCACTTCCTGCAGGAAGCTGGGCTGAAGAGTCTCCGTAAGGGGGGGGGGGGGCGACGTGCGGAGCTTTTGTTGCGCCGCACGGTATGGGCGACCCCAGGGGTCACGATCGAGACCCTCCAGCATCTCCTTTCTTTTCGCTTCTTTGGCGCGGCTTATAGCCAGCTTCAGAGTCCTCCGTGATTCGCGGTATTCCTCGTAAAGCTGGTCCTCTTCCCCGTGATTGCGGCGACGCCGCCGGCTGTGGGAGTAGGACCTCCGGGCACGAATGCAGGCCACACAGAGGTCCGCTGACTCTTGGGACCACCAATAGACCCCTTCCTCGGAGGACGACGATTTCGAATTCGAGGCATGGCTGCATCGCATACCTGCGTAATTAAATCGCGAAAGTGGCCAGCCCCAACGTCTACCTCCTCAGTTGGAGGTGGATTAGGAGATAGCCAAGACTGAACAATGGCCTCCTCCTCTAGACGGTCCCTATTTAGTTTTCCCACAGCCCATCGCGGAAATCGGGGAGATCGCCGCGCCCTGTGACCCCTGCTGGGGTCCTGGGATCGGGAGAGCTCGAATCGGATGTAGAGGTGATCCGAGAGCGTCTCAACCTCTTCCAGGACACAGCAGTCCCTTACTCGTGCGGCGAGAGCAGGGGTAGCGAACGAAAGGTCCACTATCGACCCCCCCTGCTGTCGCACGCACGTGTTGGCAGAGCCTCTGTTGAGGAGACAGAGGCCCACCGATGCTGCCCACTCTTCCACCGCCTCGCCACGGACATCCGTCCTGGGGGACCCCCACGCAGTAGACTTTGCGTTGAAGTCCCCGAGCACGAGCGTGTGCCCAGACGACTGACGCCGCATCGAGGTCTCCAGGTTGTTCAGAAAGACCTCGAAATCAGCCAGACTCCGGTTGGTGGAGAAATAAACTCCGTAGAATGTGACTCCCCCCCATTCAGCGGCAACATATCCAGAGCCCTTGTCTCTTAGCGACAAGGGCGGGGAATGAGGCACCGAGGAGCTGACGATCGCTACGGAACCGTCCCAGTCGCCCATCCAGTTTGGGCGGGAAGGAACGTAGTAGGGTTCCGCGGCTACGGCTAAACTGATTGGCCACTCCGCCATAGTCTGCAGGAGAAGATCCTGTGCAGCGGCAGAGTGGTTCAGGTTCGTCTGGACGATGAGGCTGAAGACTTGGTCCATTTACCGGATCGTCTCTACAGCCTCCATCGGCAACGGTGGTCGAGAAACAGCTACAGGGATAGCCTGGGTCGATTGGCTAACCCCTGCCTGTGATACAGATGCTCTTTTCGGAGGCTTACATCCCTTACGCCCCGTCATATGGTTGGCGGGCAGATTAGCCGCAGCACAAGCGGGACAGTAAGAGGCGGCGGAACAATTTGCCGACACGTGCCCTGGACGACCGCAGCGGAAACATAGTCCGCTGCAATCATAAGAGCTAGTGCATGCAGCATGAGTGTGACCCGGCGCCAGGCACTTGTAGCACCTCATGGGCCTGCCTTCCAGGGCTGAAACCCGGACTGCACTGAGGCCCACAAGGTGCCAGCCACCGTCAACAAGTTTTTTAGCCGCGGACACAGGGCAACTGACCCAGACCGAACCGACTCCACCAGGGCCGGGACGAATAGCACCGACTCTGACCGTGTCTGAGGTAGATCCGGTTGCGGAAGTTACAAAACTCCGCACACTTAGTGGGTCTGGCGACCTTCACGCCTTGCTCCGTCGCAAATAAACTCCGCAATTTATCAGCCAGCGCATCGGCCCTTTCCGCGCCTTCCGCTCCGGGAAACTCCAGTACGCGAGCCCCTGTTTGGGCTTTGCGGGTACGCCCACCGACGCCTCCCAGTTCACCGGGTTGGACGACTTCACGTGCCCTGCGGAAGACCTCCGCGTAGGAGAGGCCACGCTTCTCTGCCTCCGATGACACCGTTATTACAACAGCGGCTGATTTTGGGGGGGTAAGCTTTATGGGCTTCTTGCCAGCGTTTACGGTCGCTTGGGCTGCTCCTTGAGTTGCAGCCCCCTTCTTTTTTCTGCCTCCCCTCTTCCTCTTTTTTTTGACCCCTTGACAGTTTGCCACCCTTCGCTGGAGTCGGCAGGAGGTGAAGGGTCAGGGGCGAGTTCAGGGGCACTGCTTGCGGTAGAAGCCACAGCAGGTGCATGCACAGGTGGTGGGTAAGCCCTTGCATCTGTCTGTGTACGGGGCACCTTCTTCTTTCCCACCTGTGGCGTCGTTGCCATCTTTGCTGCCACAGCTGTCGCATACGTTCTCCCGACAGAAAGAGGTGTTTTAGGAGGAGCTGGCTTAGGGGCGGCAAGTGGTGGCCGAACAGTGGGTGCAGGAGGTAGCCTTGCTTCCAAGCCAGCAAAGGCGACCATCCATCATGCGCCACACTGCATCGGTAATTTGACGCAGGTGGGCATCCGGAAATGAGGATGTCAACGGGGAGGCCTGTTGTGACGCTGAGGGTGACTGCTCAGGTTGCTCCGACGTATTGGCCCTAAATTGTGCGAACTGGGCACGAAGATCGACCATCTCTTCTGAGAGTCGAACATTTTCCTCTTTTAATCGTTCGACATCTGCAATGAGGGTCTCAACGACCCCCGCCACTGCTGAAGATGACTCCTTAAGGGCTCGAACGAAGGACCCCTTCAGGTTTCATGACTTTGTGGCCACCATATTTATGATGCCCACCGCTGCTTCTGTTCTGATTTTGAGGTCAGTGGAACCGCCTTCCGCCGGTGGACGAATCTTTAGAAGAAGATCAGTGATCTCTTCTTCAGCTACGCGTTCACCTTCTGTACGCGTCAGGACCGTTTGTTCGGCTCTTGAGAAGGCGCTCCTGCCCGCAGGCGTCTGAGAGCGCGGCCTTGTGCGCCCCCTTGACGCAGTTGTTATTTTCGGGGCTGGCATGTCTTCTGATACGCCAGCACTAGATCGCGAGAGGCTCCGCTTGCGACTATCTGTGCCAAACGATAAATTCATGGACGACCCGGAGTCAGACTCCGAGTCGCCCCCGAGCTCCGCCGATGCAGCAGCCCTGCAACGAAGACGCTCAGACCTTCGACTGCTCCCAGGAGTCGAATCGACTTCTAGAAGCTCCGTAGGTAGCGGCGTGAGTCGTGACGTAGAATCCTCTGTGGGTTCTAAGTTCTCAGCGCCTCTCAAAGGCGTTTCTTGCACCATCTTCTTTTGCTTATTCTTCTCCTTTTCAACTTCTTTTTGGGTATTTGTTAATGATTCCATAATTGTTCCCACGAGTGGGGGAGAAATAAAAGTCGACCCAGGCAGAGATCCCCCAATACCTGGGCAAGCGTGAATTTGTGCCCAACCGAGGGGACCGCAAGTGCCTCGGCTGGGAGTGTGCTTGCGACTGAACCACCCGTCAGCCATGCATCCCCTGGCCACACACTAAAGCACGGGATTCGGGGAATTTTTTAGAGAGGTTGTCTTCCTCGCAGTCCGGGCGGCTAAGCCAAGACCCTCGCCCCCGATCGGAGTCGTGAGACATAACCACAACACTCCTTTCGGGATTACGATGTGCCGACGGTGGCAGGAAGACCAAGTCAACCATTGCCTGCTCGGTGGCAGTGTAAGTACACGCCGAGCCCGTCCTCGTTCCTCCGCTTTAAACAGCGGAGCAACTCTGGGTGACCCAGGGAAGGGTTCCACCAGGTATCCCGCTTGGTCTGGAGTCTCCCTCTGGGCCAATCCGGCATGAGTGGCTCTACCGGCATAGCCCCAGAGATCATTGACCCGCGCAAGCCCCCCCACGACGGCAACGTAGGGATACTTTGGGGGAGAAATTTCCATACCCTATTTTGACCCTTTAAGGGCTGAATTTTCAAATTCCTTTCTTATAGAACGCCTACATAATGTAAGAAATACGTCCTCCAAATTATTATTACCTGTATACGTAAATAATACTTATTTTTTTTACGAAACACTGAAGACAATAAAATAATATAAAAATCTCGAATTTTTTTTATTTATTTATTAAAACGCCATCTGTTATGGCAGTGTACTGGTGGTTACGGTAATGTACCTTTGCAGTTTTGACAAATTTTGTTTAATTTCCTTTATTGTGTTTTAAATATTAAATTGTTTGTTATGCTGTAAAACAATGGGTAAAATGTAAAATTTTTTCAAAAAATTGTGAAATGTACAGAGTCATGAAATTATATATGTGTAAGTATATATAGTAGTATACTTTCTTATAACGCCATCTATTAGGAAAGTCTTATATTTTAACGCCATGTTGTCTTGTCTTGTCGCATGATTGACGTCTTGACTTTTATTGTCAGCTCGAACCAAGCGAACACGTGTTCCCATACTAACTTTGCCACCCCTTTTCAAGCCCTTGGGGTTGGAATTTTCAAAAATTCTTTCTTATCACACACAGGAACACGTCTTCCAAATTTCACGTCTCTACGACCTACGGTTTAGGCTGTGCGACGATCCGTCAGTCAGTCATTCAGGACAAAGCATTTTATATGTATAGTATATATTTTAAAGCTATAATTAATAAAATATTTAGTTACCAGTAAAATGAAAAACATGACGGTTAACTTACAAACAAAGTTCCCATCCGTCACTGGTCAGGGTTACAGCTTGGATGGGTTGGCTAGATTTGTGCCAGACTATGTCCATTGTGTTCGAGACAATAAACTCAGGTTTTATTTCTTTCCGTTCTTGGCGAGGGTTTCAATTTGATATGTGTTTGTATCTTCGAAAAAATCCAGAGACGGCGAACCCTTTCAGCCCCTGGCCGTCCACAACATTTTCTCCAAAGAACTGTTGTCACTTTCGTGGCAAGGAGTGTCCAGCGATAAGGTTATTGAAATAATTATTTATTATATATTATAGAAGGACACTATCATTATATGAATAAAGTTACATTAATCTAAATTAGATGGTTCTTTGTTAAACTGCATTTAAATTTAATAAGCTGCATTTCTAGCATTTTTATTTATGGCCAACAACAATAAATTCTACTTAATAAAATGCCAAGACTAAATTAAACTCATGAGCTCTACGTATCACGAACAGTGAACCAGACATTTTTAATATAAATCGCTATAACAGTATTTTAAAACTGTGGGTATAGAGAAATTTCTGCTGACTTCGCACAGCGGGCTACATAAAAGTGAACGCTCGACTAAAATAAATTTGATCGAAATTAAAACCAACTGTAAGTGCAACCACAGCATACCATTGTTACGAACGAACGAGTAGTTAGTTAACTTATACAATATTCAAATTATGCAAAGGTAAAAATAGTAGACAAACCTTGTTGTATGAATATTGTTCTGTCGGAAGTTTGGTCTTGTTGTAAATAAATTTAAGCTTGGTGACATTTTCTATTTTTTTATATTAGGTTGGTAGAACTGAATGTAAGCAGTTATCGTAGGTGCAGCTCATACACTTTTTTATTCACTTTTTGACGGTAGTCCGCAATCACACAACGCAACAGCTTTTTACTCGCGACACAAAAGAATTTATCGTAATCCCGTATACACTTTACTGGTTTGATTTGCGCATATTGTAACATGACATAAACTGTAAATAGTTTTATCCCTACCTTACTTATCCCTGCATCACCATCACATTGACTGGTAGAAAATTATTGTACGGTATAAAGTTCATCTCAGTATATCCATCGTCAATAAATTATAATATAAACTAATTGTAAAACATTGATTAAGTGCCCTACGGTCTGTTTGTTATTTAATGGATAGGTGATGTTAATAAATTTTATATCATTTATTTCCGGAATGATTCACGTTTCATCACGGTTCTACCGAGTACTCGTAAGCATTACGGCAGCAGCGGAATTACGATTCCGTTCATAGTTCATGATAGATATTATTTTTTTGTAAAATATTTTTACTTGCGAAAATTACGGACTTTAATATGCATTTTTGTCGCACACCAATATTGAGATCACGTTTGTATTTCTATAAATATTCAGTATTTCTCACTGATGAAAGAAAAGTATTTTTCCAATATTGAAAGAAAACTAAAAAGGATACATTAATATCCTTTTAAGTTTTCTAGATCTAAATATTAAAGTCTGCTATGAAATACTGTGAAGTTCTAAGAAATAGTAGAAGACGATTAAAAATATCTACATTAAGATCAATCACAGGTATATTATTATTAGAACTCTTGTTTTTGTTGTATTTATAGAAATTCATTCGTAATAAAAGTTTAATGAACAATAAATTAATTATATTTGCAAAGACCAAACTATGACTAATCAACTATAAACAAAAATAATGTAGAATGGATAACCTTCCTTTATAATGCAGTCTTTCCTTTTTTTATGCTACTAATAAGTTGATAAGAAAGTGCTTGGTACGTCCAAGCCAAGGAGTTGGGGTGTCACTGGCCCGTTCCAGACACTGTAAAAAATTTGTATATTCTTTGATAATAAAATTAGGGTGATGAAATTAGTCGCACGCATTTTGAGTTTAAATGCGAGTATATACCCCTGCCGGTGAATAGCTATATATAGAATAGTTTTCCGATGCTTTTTACCATTGCGCAATGGTAAAAAGCATCGGAAAACATCATCGTAAAATTTCTCAGAATAATACACATGATATAATCACTAGAGCACATAAATGACATAAAAATCTCTCCTAGAATACATAGTTATGTACCGCTCGTGAGCTTAGAATCGTTACAGAGAGATTTAAGGATTGTCGACCATCCTAAACCTTTTGACTCGATACAAAGATAATAATACAACAAAGGGCTTAAAAAGATATATTCTGCATTTAAGTTTGTCGTTTCATCGAAAGAATAAAAAAAAAGCTTCTAAAATATTTTATTGGTACATCGAATGCAATAAAAACTCGTTCAGGCTTAAGTAGATAACTTGAGCGCGGTGTCAGTAAGCCTGTGAAGTTCTGAAGACAAATTGTAGGGTTTTGACGGATGGCCCTGGAATTTGCTGAAAAAGTTAACGTTGATTGACTTGTGGCAAGGACGCTGTTGAACATAAAAACAACTTTCTGAATGGATTTTTAAAGATGGGCCAGTTTGAAATTGAATGCGCTTTGACCTTAATTAAAGTCTAGAAACATTTTCGGTTCTTTTGACATTTGCTTGCCAAAAAGGTATCTATAAACTTAGTTACGTGTCAAATATTATTGATATGTACTACAAAAATTAAAATATGTTTTACGGGATATGGGCGGTTTTGACTATCGACTAGCAAGGCTATTGCGATTTAAAGTCCCATCCAGTCCCCAATGGTGTGGAATGGTGCTCTACACAGTTTTTGAAGATCCATCATCATTAGCCACCATTAGGATTTGATATAACATTTTAGTACTAGAGATCGTCGTACAGATGTATAGAGAGTACAGAGTTATAATGATCATACATCTGTGTTATCTTGCAAACTTCATCAGTAGAAAAAGCAATGTCATGGTTTATATGGAATACAACACACATCTACATACACAGTACATCACACTTGTCTATAATCACAATATTTCAGTTTTTAATCAAACATGACTCAATAACATCTTTATTTATTATGGTTCTCTGTCTCATTTTTATAAACCTTTAATAAAATAGTGACGTGACACTATTTGATATTGAAGTACATATCACACTGATGCGATATTGAACTTGTCGATCAAGGTTATTACGATGTACTAACACTTGTCTTACTTTGTCTACATTGCGCTTGACACTAAATAAATGTTGGTACCTAACAAAGGCGACGCGCACCAGAGACTCACATCGGTATATAAACTTTGTTTACAAAAATTATGGCTTATTATACATAATATCATATTAGACAGCAAATTGGATCATGTGTGAATTGTTTTTTTATTTGAATTTAGGATATTGATTCAGCTTTTTTATTACACGTAACAAAAATGTACATCATTTATACAAAACTTATAGCTATACCTATACCGGGTTTGCAAGCAATGCTCTTGTCTACATCGTTAAATTTACATTGTTCAATGTTAATTAAGTCATTGATATGATTTAAGTATGTGATAAATTAAAATGTATTCTTTAACTGGTAAATATAAGTTTCTAAATAATAAAGCCTCGCGTCATAACACAATAGGATATAAACCAAGCGAGCATTCCCAACCAGAAAAAGTGTAATTAGGGTTTTATGCTTTCCGAACTGAGTACCCTTAATTACACTTTCTTCACCACAGAAAACATAATAAATGCCTATCTAATTAGTAGTAGAAGGTAAATTTCTTGGTAAGAAGTAAAATAATGATACTTCACACTTAAATGAAAAAAAGGAAAAGAAAGGAAATGTACGAAAGGCGGAGTGCCTTATTAAAAAAACCTGTCCTGTCTGGTATTGTATTTCAGCAGAGTCTCACGTGTGTTCGTTTTACAAAATGTAATAAAAAATATGATGAAATGGAAATATGATTGTCAATGACATTATTGACAACCATCTGATACAAATGTAGAGACAATGTAAAATTTAAACATAAGGTTATCAATCGCAGTTCATCAATCGTTGGTCTTTAACGAGAAACGTCGTATTTTTTACCTTCTCCTGAAAAAAAATGCTAATTGATGTGACTTAAACTAGGTACTATTTCAAACTAAACGCAGTTTTTACGCACTCTCATATTTATAGGAAGTAAGCTACACATATATATGCTACAAACGTGATGAAGCGACAGGCCCCGTGTGTTGTTACAGTATGCTATTTCTTTTTTCTTTTCTTGTAGAATTCAATTGCAAAGAAGTGTACGATCTGCCTGATGGCATGTATTTTCAGGTAATATACATAATAACAATATGAGTGTTGTCACATGCGTGTTACGGACAGCAGATTTAAACTCCTCCTCCGTCCTCTTAAAACAAAATGCAAATTTTTGTACTTCAAGATCATTCATTGCTTGAATTTTATATTACGTGCATATATTAAAGTTTAAATAAAGACCCACATCTGTAGAACGTATTAAAATAAGACAACATATTCATTTTAACTTTCAGAAATATATCGGTAATTAATTAAAAGTTTGCATCGTGTCCCAAGGCAATGCATCTAAATATTTAGTGTAATTTATAATCAGAATAATTAATAGTAGTTTGTATTTGCGAACCCGAAGTGTGGCAATGACGTTTTTCTTACTGGTAGGTCAGAAATGATTACTACATTACGTAAAAAAAGCCTTGGAAGGCCTATATACGAGTTAGGTCAAGTATCTGCTTTGAATGGGCACTTTTACTGTTGCCCTGAATCCATAACATTTTCAGGTGCATAAATTTCAGGTAGGCATTATACCTACTCTTGTGTTCTTATCACATACATCATATTTTCTTTTCTAAAGGAAGGTTTCAAGACATGAAATTAATTTTAAGTTATAAAATTACCTCTGTATTTGTCTGTAACTTTGTAGTTTCCAAACGGCTGAATTAATTTGAATAATTTTGCTTTATAAAAAATTACTTAAATGTATTAACACATATTTAGGTCATTTTTTTTATTAGGTGTAGATAAGTAAGTTTGATAAAGAAAGAAAAGACCCAGTGAACAGATCAGGATCCGATAACGAATGATTAGTATAAATTTAGTCTACTTTCACATATTCAATCAATTTTTTTTATACATTTGCCACATATCTTAATGATATAAACATGAAAAAGCTATACCACCTTGCAAACAGGTAGTAGTATATCAATTTATTAAAACAAATAACCCTTGTGTACTACTTCACCTACAAAATATTTAAAAAACAAGAAAAATGGGATACAATTTTCCCGGGTTAACTCTTTTCTTTCGTCTATACTCGTTAATCCATTCGGCTCGGCTCTCAGTATTACCGCAAACACTGTACTTACACCGTTACTTTTTCCACTATTCTTTTAATCTTGCAGAGCAGAGATGTCATGTGAATATATTGTGTTTATTACTGCTTTTTAAAGTTAACAAAAACTTAAATATTCATCAAAAGTTGATAACTTTAAAACATTATAGTAAACAAAATATTAAACTTGAATAAACTTTTATCGCATAATCTTATTAAGTATCTATATAAGATGGGCTTCTAGAAGCAAAATGTCGATATTTGTAACAACAAAGATTGGAAAAATATTAGTTACAATTGTATAACTTTTTGAATAATCGAGACTTTTTTTAATAACGGGGCTTTATTCTTTTAAATATTCTGATGACACCATAATTTTTTAATTTTTTTTAATTAGTATTTAAAACTATAAAAAATAATTTTGTGTGAAATACTGTCTCAAGCAGCGTTGCTCATACCGTATCGGCTGCGCGGAGACCTATTTTCGGCGTTGAATAATAATTATAAATAATTGACTCGGACTTTTTTATTGTAAATTTCCTCCTTTTTAAGGATCTGTTTTTAAAACTTCTTAATTATTAATAACTTTTGAGTTATTAACGAAAAACTGAATATCTTTTTTTTTCACTTTATTTTGTTAATAACAATACAATTTTTTATGTGCTAATAAATGCTGGAGACATCTATTTCTATACGTCATTCCGAATCGAATGAGCTATCGCACGTATTTTTAGGACCGGGAACAAGAACTAACACGTTTTTTTAACTCGTTGACTGGACTAAATGTCTAATAAACAAACGCAGTTTAACTATGAATCAAGTTGAAAAATAATTTCAAGTTTACTATCGGTGAGTCAAGGTTTTGAAGCCAGTCTTTTGAAAGATGCCACGCAAACTTCTGCAAAGACGAAAAGTTTGATAACTAACTGGTATCTGAGTTTAGCGAAACTATGAATGGATTTTCAACTGAGCATTCACACAGTTTGCAGGACCTTAACTGTAGTCGAAATCTATATCAGAGAAATGAAGAATCACTCTAATGATTTACTTTAAGAAAATGTAAAACAACTTCGAAAGATATTTTTATTTGGGGATCCTCTCCCTTTGACGGTATACTATGTAGGTCACATTGCATGGAAGTCAAGTACTGACATTTATATTTATAGATTTTTAGGCCTTATGTCTAAAAAGAGACATTCCGCCACTAAATGGGTGGACAACCAGGCAGGGAGCCTTAGAATGAAAGCAGTGCATGTAGATTTTTTGTTTATGTAAAATGAAACATTACCGTTACACTTACAGTATAATTAAACAATACTTTTACATTGGTATTTCAAATTTATTCCGTTTTAGTAAGTACTGTGTGATTGGGAGGTGAAAAACCGCAGATGAAAAAAAAAGAAAATAATTAAGTCAGTAATATTACAATGAAAAACATAATTAACATGAACAAAAGAAAAATAAAACCAAAAGTATGAATAAGTTAGGGTAACCGGTCAACCCGTGGAGGTTCCCACACGTTAAAAAAAAGATGAAATACTGTATTCAAACAGGCCTATATTGGTGTGGATTTGTTTACTTCTTTAAAAATAAAAAGTAAGAATTTTGATACTGTTAAGAGTTCAAAATTTTTGTACGAAAGTTTGGAAGCCTAGCAGACGAGATCGATACCTACGTCGCGCGCCCTACTGAATAATTTAATGTCACGTTTTGCTCCAAGCTTAGGAGCACCCGCTAACTTCGATTGGAAAATCCTCATGGTGCCTGGTCCCTACATAAGTTCTTAATAACCTTGAAAGACAATGAGATACTTTTTCGTAAATTAATTGCTTTTGTTTTTTTAATTCTTTTATTGTATTTTAGACATTTAAAGCCGAAGAATTTCGTCACATCAATAACAAATTTTTAGTTGAAAAGAAAAATGAGATTAGGATGTCCACCAACAGAGACACGTTGAAAGTAGCAACGTTGGCAGGAAACGGTTTGTATATATGATTTTCTGTAAGTATTTATGTACGTATGCGTATGTTTGTGTATTCGTAGTATAATAAATTGTATTTTTATGTAAATTGTAACTTTCTTGAAGTAATTTCCCCAAATAACCCCAAGGTTGACTGGTACTTAATGCCATATGGCATTAAGTCCGCCTCGTGCAATGTAAGGTACAGGAAGTCTTAAATAAATAAATTATAAGTGAAAATGAAGAGATTATCATTTAAAAATTTTAGAATCCTTATAATCAAGATATTTTCATAAATAATTACTTTACCGATTTTGTTTTAATTGGTACCGAACCACGTTAAGGACTACCTTAAAAACCAATACGAATGATTAATTTTAATGGAATATGGATCATCATGACCCATAAAAAATTAAAAAAAAACTGTCAGACGTAGGACTGCACGTCAGAAGCGAAAACATTTAAACACATATATGTACATATGCACACACATGTATATATATGTCATCTGAGCGTGACGGTCACGCGAGTTCACTGCTTTTTCGCCGTACCAAAAGTGCCCAACGTGCCTAAAGAAGTTTTCACTTCAAAAACAAACCAAGAGGGTGGAAAAAGATCTGTTTACCGGTACAGTCATAGCGAATTAGTGATATTATGTCATTCACAGGCCGCCGCCGTGCGGTCGCGAATTCTAGCATAGTTCTTGGTATGAAATTTACATAATTTGTAAATTTTGCGAAGGAAGCGTCACGAAACTTGAACACCAATGTTATTTTATTTCCTGATACAATTATTGCATTGGTGCTTAAGTATATGGGGTAGTTTCTTTTGAATATGACTTAATTATATTATGAATATTGTGTTATCAGTGGTATGTTTTAAAGGCTATTTAAATCATGTATCAACCATACAAACAAAATTCGCACGGCTAAGCTTTTTGAAGTGAAAACTTCTTTAGGCACGTTGTGCACTTTTGCTTTGGGGAAAAAGCACTGAACTCGTGACCGTCACGCTAATAATACATATATAGATCCACTAGAGGCTGCTGATCTAAATATTGAGTACTGTCAGCTCCTTATTAATTAATCTTTAAAAATATAATTGTTATCGCCAACAAATAGTCACATTTTTTTCAGGTTTGTTTCTTAGGAAATTGTGATGATAAAATCAATTTATATTGAGCTCTCTATGTACATACTTCTTCTGTATGTCACTTTGTTTGAGATACATTTCAGGGATGTATTTAATGACAGGTACTAGTAGTAAAGCAAATAAATATACATACGTTGAACGTGCACACTTACGCACCAGGAATACAGAACCCTGCAAGGAATGCCGTTTGGCTACCGTTTTCTGTAGACTGGAGGTACTATTCCAGCCAGAGGTACTGTCCCAGGTGGCTACAAATATGAACGAGAAATCACGCTATACCCTTCCTTGTCAAATGCTGTGCCTAAGAATATTATTCTTAGGCATGGTGTTTTTGTTCTCAATACATAAATAACTGGTAATCATGCTACTCGCTGACTTCGTAAGCCTTGGATAGACAAAACTTTTGTATTCAGTTTTATTCACGATATTTTTCTTCACCATTAATGCAAGTGATAGAATTTCTATGTATCAAGGTAAGAATACTGCTTATTAATTACGTTTCAGTATTATTATATTAAGCAGTGTCATATCATTTTGGTAGTCCTCATACAACTAAACAATTTGCCCCGTCGTGAAACGTATCAAATTTAAATCTTATGTGAGTTTTAATTAATGAAATGTTTAAAAGCTTTTGTACCTCCCCACGTCTTCAGTTTGAAAAATGATTTTGTAACTTAACAAAAAAAACTTAAATAGTTAAAATAATAAAACTTGTTTTAATAATTTATTAGAAATTCAATATTGACAAAGCCTGGTTGGTCTCTCGTCACTAAATCTTAGTGAATACATTATATTCCCCAAAGTTCCCATTCCCGCATGCCGGGACAAAACTTTGGTCCCAAGATGATTAAATAACAGTTAATAAATAAATCTTACTAACTAAGACTAAACCCAAACAATTACCTATTTCTAAAAATATTCATCTTAGTAAATTATTGATTCCTGCCAACAAAGTGGCGATGAGAAAGGCGTACGTGATTTGTAGGCCCAGGAGGTGTCTCCAATTGAGTGCAATTTCCGTACGCTTCCCTTTAACGTCAAAATGACGTAGTCATTTCGAAAGTTGATTATTAAATCATTATCATAATATTTTTATTATTTTTCTGATAATACTTTTAACATATGAGCATTCTATAGTCATTTTTTTACCATCATCAGTAGCAGTATGTTGATTAGAGATATCTTTATCTATTTGGCTCTGCATGTTATGACATTTACCGATATAACAAAGTTAAATGTAATTTAGGTACTTGATAAAACGAACAGTAGTGTTCAATATTGTTTTACAGTTGGATAAATAATAAAAAGAAATATAAATTTGGCACCGTTTATTTTTACAGGATAAAAAGTGGTCTATGCCAAGTTCCGATCAATAAACTATTCCTAAGCAAAATTGCGTAGATTTTCCGTAACTACTTTGAGAAACGCTACTTTTTACTATATATGTATGTTAGTTCCTATGTGGCGTTCTACAGACCAAACTCGCAGGCCGGTTTTGATGATTCTTACATCAATCGATTTGTCTTAACCTTGCGAATGTCACTAAAGACATGACAGTAATCAAAATTTACCACAGCGACAATTAGACGCCACATTGCAAAAATGAAAAAATAAATTGACGAACTATGTCAAGTGGATCGTTGAATAAGTATTCAAAAATTATCTTTAGGTTCCTGTCATCATTTTTCATTTTTAACCCCCGATGAAAAAGACGGGTGTTATAAGTTTGACGTGTCTGTGTGTCTGTGTATCTGTGTGTTTGTGTGTCTGTCTGTGGTATCGTAGCTCCGAAACGAATGAACCAATTTAAGTGCGCTTTTTTTTGTTTGAAAGGTGACTTGATCGATAATGTTCTTAGATACAATTCAAGAAAATCTGTTCAGCCGTTTGAAGATCATCAGCTTTCGAATCGTTGTAGGGATTTTCGAGTCGGAGGTGTTTTACATTTTATAAATAACAGTTTAGGATGTATAACGATATAAAGTTGGTTAACAACCATTCTACAATTTTTTTCTTCTTTTAACAGGTACATTATACATATACTTTAGTATCATGTTATTCTGCCCTTCTTACGCGGGGATTGATGTAAAATATTAATAATATTGTAAAATAAATTGATTATTATATTATGGAATGGAGAGGGGCGCAGAGCGCATAATCACTAGTTTAGACCACCACAGATTACTCAATAATACAACATAACCCACGATATTAACATATTAATTATCAAGAAAATTACAAGGTTGCGAAATTTACGGTCTTATAATCTTAATAGCAAAGTCAAAGAGTCCTAATTAAAAAGAGTAAAATAAAAAGATTATTTAAAAAATAAAACAAAAACCCGACTGCGTAAAAACTAATTTAAAACGACTCTCAGTCGAGGCCCCTTGGGAACATTTGATTGGTAAAATTTGAATCGGTCTCGACTGTTGATCAAATCTGCCCAAGGGGCCCCGAATGTGAGTCGTTTTGTTCAGCATTAGAGTTTATGATTTGTTTTATGTGTGTATTGATTATAAAACTATTTCAATGGTGTATTTATTCAGTATTACTTAACAGAATTCTAAACTACTGAGCTTGTGTCTTTCTTTTTAGTTTTTATTTAAAGTTAATTTTTTTATGTATTTTTTTAATTAGATTTTACACTGTGGGGTTTTTATTTTCTTTAATTATTTTTTTATAGTACGCTATTTTGTGACACGTGTACTAAACCATTACTTACCAATATCTATTTTTATTTATAATTTATATCATTTTTTTTAATATTTAAAAAAACTATCTAAAACCATTATATTTTACATAATATACTTATCTATACTAATGTTATAAAGCTAAAGAGTTTGTTTTTTGTTTGGTTGAACGCGCTAATCTCAGGAACTACTTTTTCGAATAGGAAAATTATTTTTGTGTTGGATAGTCCATTTATTGAGGAAAGCTATATAACATCACGCTACGATAAATAGGAGAGGAGCATCAATAAAAAATGTTGCAAAAACGGGAAAAATTATTCCTTTACGCAGCGCACGCAACTGAAGCTCCGTTGCGTGCGCTGCGTAAACGGTTAAAGTTACGCAAAAATCATGTATGGCGGAATTGTTCCTCTTTAAAAGTTCTAAAAAATTACGCGACAGCATATTTCTATCTTTTAAGGTTGACTCACTATAACCTTTTTTATGATAATCAAATTTGTTCAAAATAATGCATTATTTGCGAAGGTGTTTTTATAAACATCATATTAATCCTTATCCAAATAAATACGTTATTCATCACAAGCATTTAATTTTGAACACAATTGCCCTTGACATCATTTGATTTTAATAAATATCTTAGGATATATCATAGTTTTAAAATAACTTTGCAATAAAATAATGATGCCTTACCGCATTCTTATTAGATTATTATCTCTCCCAACAATAAATCAGACTTATAATATGTATTAGTATATGTATGTATGTATTTATAATTTATGATATATAATATAATTATAAATATATGTAAATATAGGTATTTATATTTCATAATTGGTATACGTGTCGGTACACATGATATTTGTTTTTTCCAAGTTATATCTATAAATTGATATTTCTAATAAGTTTAACGTACACATGGGTTTTGCCTTTAACGTTCTCTACTATCCTTTATTCACTCTAAGGTTTGCTGGAAGAAAACTCAGGTTTGGGTTAACCTCGCCTTTGTAAATACCATTTCTTTGATTTTAAGATATGTAATCTACTTTTAGTGTACAATAAAGAATAAATAAATCAAGTGCCACGCGCATTTATGATGTGCAAGGCGGCAGACGGTCATGACAGGGGGAGGGCGCATGCCAGTGGCCGGCCGGTAGCTCTGCGAGGTACTTACCCTGCCGCGCGATGGTCGACTCCCTACGGAACGGTTGTGTTCAGCAAACTGCTTTTTGAAAATGTTTTTGCGATATCTCAGTGTATAATAATACTTTTTAAATAAATAAGTTAATAATAAGTATTGTTTTTGTGAATTTCTATATTTTTTTCTTAACTTATTTCTTAACTAAGTAAATAGGTACTTACCGTTTAAAATAGGTAATTATCTAAGTACTCATTTCTTTCACTAAATCTTTAAACGTTTGTTTTTTTTTTCTTATTTAAGTATTTAAGCAGGTATAAAACTAATATCACCTACATAATTATTCACCTTAGGTTTTTTTATCTTAATTATACGGTTAGTAAGTAATAATCTTAAGTAATACTCTTAAATGAATGGAATACATTTAAGTATGGTTTTCATTAAATTAACGCGGGTGAAACCGCGAAGCACAACAGGCTAGTATATATATAGTATACATATGGACATTTGGTAAATGTGTTATGTGAACGTTCAACTACGATTTTCATTCAATGCTTGCGTTCATCTAAGAGTATCGAAGGACTAGCTATAAATCACCGTTACTACATTTCTGTATACCATTTTTCCCGACGCAAAAAGGAAGGGTGTTATAGGTTTAACGTATGTATTAGGTTCTGTTCTGTGCATCTGTGTATCTGTGTGCCTGCCTGTGGCATCATCGCTCTTAAACAGATGACCAATTTTGATTCAGTTTTTTTTGTTTGAAAGGTAAGTTTTTGTTTTTGTTCTTTACTATAATTGAAAAAAATCTGTTTAGCCATTTGAAGATCATCAACTGTTTTCTAATTCTTGAAGGAATGTGAGTAACTTCTACTCGATCGAATTCGGTCGGATCGATTTGAAAAGTATCCTATGACGTCAATGATAACATGGGAACTTTGACCTGGTGCTGTAACATCATTTGAAATCGGCAGGATACCCAACTCCTTGTCAACTTATGGCAGAGGTATCGTATTTGAGCTCGTTTGAATAGTCTCAATTATTAGGTTACTGTTAGACGATGTTTCTTTTTTTCTTTCCTGGGTTTTGTTTTTTAATCGAAAGTATGTTAATTTTTTTTATTTATATTTGTTTGTATATTCTAATCTATAAAGTATACTTTGTACTGCTTGCGTAAGTTTTACTCACAGCCAATTAGTTTACATAAGAAAAATATAGATACACATACCAGGAACGTGCTTGTTCCATGGTCATTTATTTTATCAGCAAGTATTTTCCAGATATACAGATGTTATAGCACGTTTTATGAGCGAAATTGTTTTAGTTGGGTCCAGACCGTCCTAGAGAGTCGAACAGAATTTAATTACGTCCACTTTAAAAGCTACCATTAAACGTGCCTGCAACCTACAACACTACTGTATGTACGTTTTCAGTATAAAACAAAGACAATGAATGTGTGTATTATTTACTTCACTAAAATGCGTAGCGTAGGGGAGACAGGGGACAATTGACCAAATTTCGGTTTAAACCCTTTTTTTATTTTTGTTTTGGTTTATATTATTATAAAAACCATTACATTTGATAGATATACTATTAAGCTTTAGAAAAAAATACAAACAGCTCGCAATTAGTTATAATGTAGTGTACAAGTTTGATCTCGTAGAAATGGAAATTTAAGTCAACCTGCCCCATGCCTGGGGTTTGTTGGCTTTTCACTAGGGGTAAATTGACCGATAGAGTAATTAGTACAAAATCAATGGACATATAGGATAAAAGAACAAGAAGTAATTGCATTTATCATTACTTTATTGAAACAAAATTATCAATTCTATGAATTTTTTTAGAATAAAATGCCGTTGATGATGTTGACATGTTCTATCGATGACATCTTTGGGTGTACCTCCTCAATAAGCCTTTCTTTTGTGGGTCCACATGGTTCTGAAACAACAACTTTTGTTTTTTTTTGTTAAATGAAGTCAAAAGACTAGCTTAATATGATGTGACGTAAATTCAGACTACTATAGGCTAGGTCAACTAGCCCCGTTATAAATTAGTCTACGAGCCCCAGATTGCTTTGTTATAAACAGATTAACCATCAAACTTTTATTACAATAAAAACAAATTACCTGCGTGCGCGATGCTGCGTTTCTGACAACTTAGTGGGAGGTGGCAATGATTATTCGTGGCTAGTTGTATGACGCACCACTTTCACGTAGGTCGAGTTTTTGAAAATTAGTCTACCTATCCCTATAGCCAACCATCCCCGGTCTCCCCTATATATGCTACAAGTCATCGTAGCTATTGGTATAATATTAATAGCTACGATATAACTGTAGCGATTTCAACCCTACAAGTATTTGTCTACGGGTGAGTCTACGAGTGTATCTTATTGTATCTGCGTGACACGGAATCATTAAAATTGGTTTTAATTAACTGGAAGTTAAATACGTGCCAAACAGCGTAAGTTCAATACAGAACAGCTGTAAGTTTAATGAAGTAATTTTCGTTACCATGGACAAAATCTAATAAATAAGTTAATAACTAATAAAAATGGCATATCTACTAATTAAGCCTTATCATATCAGTTCAGTCCATTTCATCGGAATTGTGCTGTTTAAATGTTATGTTTTCAATAAGGTCACTTAAATAACCAATTAGATGTTGTGGATGTCGTGTGTGAGGTGTTTCATTCAAGTGATACATTAAGTATGAAAATATATAAGGCTGGGTGCCTAATAATGTTTTTTTATTTATAAAACATTAAGCATGCATAACATAGGCTTTTACACAGTTTTTAACGAATATTCCGTTAAAGACACATTAGCATTGTTGTATTGAAAATATTGTATAACGCAACCTAAGGACTTCATTTCCATAGCTTTTGTTCCTCAACGTTTCATTCATGACAACAATATTGTTGATATTGTGTGTCTGGTCTGGCAAATGGGACTTTGTATTTCAAAGAATAATGGTATTTAATATTTCTAGCTTATAAATAAGAGGCTACCTAAAATAACTAAATATTTTTAATTATAAGCACCTGAGATATATAGGTAGTTAAACATATTTAAAAGTGAAAAAATGTCATGCGTGTGTAGCCTGTAATATATGGTGTAATGATTTACAGATTAAATATTTGTTTTTCTTATTCACATCTTACACATATCTTATTTTTTTATTTATACGCACTTTATGCACAACTCGTAAAAGATTCTCTACCATTCTCAACCATTAGGTGAGGCACAGAAAACAGGAAGAAGGTGCGTTGTAACTAAAATAAGTTTAATAAATATACAAACAAATTATTATCAAACCATTCTAAACATAATAATTATGTAAGTAAATACACATACACACATACATACATATATACCTATATAGACGCTACATGACTATACAACGATACATGACATATTATGGGCAAGTTGGTTCTGCCAATAGTTCGGAAAGACACTCATTTACTTTTGCTTTAAATGAGTAGGTACCGATTTTTTGTGGATATCCTGATATCAAGGGAAAGCGCATTCCAAATAGGGAATGCAATCCGGCATCATTTTCAATCCGGCCGGATCCGACCGGATTCCCATCGATCCAAACGGGTCCGGCCGGATCCGGCCGGATTGATTAAATCAGGATGATTTTCACTTTTCGGCTCAAAATGAACTGTTAGTGAGTTAATCGAGTGTAATTGTACTTATTATGGGTAGTTTATTAAAAAAACATATTTAAAATCAACTTTATTTCCACTGCTAAGATCAGAAAACGAGTAAGCGAAATCTATTCCAACGTGTGCGGTAATCCAACATCGGGCTTAGTTCTTTTCCTATATCTTCTTTCACATACTTTTACAGATACATATCGTATTTAGTGGGGAATTATTTATGATCGAAAGTTTCTATAAGCTGAAAGTGTGTCTCGATAAAGCTTTAATAGATATAGGATCTGACATTAAATTTAGTGATCTTGAATAGTCGAACATAAAGACTTGATTTACAGTTTCCAGCCATTTAAATTGGCTGTAGAGGCCCTATGCAGAAGAGATTCGACCCTGTTAACTGCTGAAACAACACTAAAATTGATTTAGAGAAGTTGCTCACTCTTGACATGGTGTTAAGTAATGAATTATATGAAGCATTGTGTATCTGGAATATTAATATATTTACATAATCCAAAAAAATGTCATGAAAATATAAACCGATCCGATGATACATTTACTATGTCACAGAAAAAAGTCATACGACGAGAAATGAAAAATCTTAAAGAGGGTTATTGATAGATGATAATTGATAAGTCTACAGAAAACGTGGAAGAAATAGTAGAGAAGAACGTAGATTCACCTTAATTAAAGAAAGATTTGACATTGCAGGAAGAATTACAATTACAAATGCAGCAAGAAACCACGTGTTATATAGCACATATACTAAAAATGGGAAAGATTTTGATAAAGTATTAAAAAAGGAAATGACTGCGTTTGAAAGTGAAGAAAAGTTCGAGGAGAATACTTATCTACTATTCATGATTATTTGCTGATTTATTGTCGCGAACGAGGCGAATAATACTGAATTGATCAGGTGTTGCGGGGTGGGGAGGGGGCTGCTCGGGGTAGTGGCGCGGAGTGACTTGGCGTCTAACGACACGCACGCATACACACACTTCACGCGTAATGCATTGAAGCATCTAATCTTGCAATAGCGCTATTATTTTGTCGTAAATTGCTAACACAGGACCCGGATACCAGTTTACAAGCATAATCACCTTAGACCACAATAATTATGTTATTTTATCTTAAATAATTATTTAAGATTACATTACTTAAATGACATCAAATAATTATTTTTGGTATAATGATTTTAAATTGTAACAAACAAAATGTTACTCGTATCATCGTATCGTATTTGTCAATCGACTGATTAAACAGTTACAAACATATCCAGCGATTAAAAAGACCCTTTTAGCTTCTATTCTTGTCGGTTGTGGACTTGCAATCCAATGTGGAGTAAGGTTGGGCACGTGCAGGGTGCGGTAGTGACTATACAAGTAACATTGCACGTAAAATCCTTCCAAACGTTGGAGTCATTCGTTTGCCCGGATCCGGTGACCGGATCCGGTAAAATGATACCGGATCCGGTTGACTTCTAATGATGCTGGATCCGCCGGATTTCCGGATCCAGTTTTCCGGATTGCAATCTGTAATTCCAAAGAAGAAAGGACTGAACGAAGAAGGATGAGCCAACAAACTCTGATGTGTTGTTTGTTTCTTTTATCAAGTTCTTTATTACCGCATCTGTCAATTTAAAAAATATTAGTAATTTTATTTACTTCGGTCTTATTCGACAGCTGAAAAGAATTACAGCATTGCTGTAATTCTTTTATTAAAATCATATACAAACATTATCATTTTAGAATACAGAAACTGCACTAGCTGAAATCTGTCATGCGTTAATGCGACATGCAATTTACAGTAGTGCACAATTCGATTGTGATCGATTATAATATGTTAATACTGCAGTGGTGCGTGTCATTTCCTCTTCCATCAGAAGCTTGCAAACATCAGTAATAAATATTAATGATGAACATATTGGATTTGTATGGATTTAGGTGGAGCAAGAAGTTTTTCAAATCTAGTGCATTACTACATGGATTTCTTTAATTAATAAAATATTATTGAGTGAGATATTTATCTAATTAATAATAATAATAAATTGAGAGATCTCACACACAGCCGTCTGATCCCAAACTAGACAGAACCTGTACTATGGTAACCACAATGCTGATAAACACACTTATATATTTCTGAATACATTCATATTATAAATTGATTACACCCAGACACAGAACAAATTATCATGCTCATCACACAATTATTTGTCCTGGGTGGGGATCGAACCCACGACCTCTGGCTCAGTAGTCGGGATCACTAGCCATTAGACCAATAGGCCAATAAACAACTAATTTTACTCACTGCTGACCAAAGCTCATATTAGAACATAAAAACGGGGATCATGTGCCAAAGCAAAGTAATATCAGATTTAATCTGAGTTAAACCACTCGGTTTCTTCAATGTCAGAGCTATTTAGTAAAACATTTTTTTCACTACTGTAAATACCACATGTGTATCAAAAATGTTTTATATACAGCGTGTAAGTATCAACCGTTGCGAAAAACTTACAAAAACGGTCTTTCTTTGTGCGGTACGGTGCATGACCTTAAACATTCGGCGCCGTCGAAGCAGCTGATTGCATAAATGTTGTTTAATTGATTACATTGCAGTTTACTCATTGTGATATCACTTTTTAGTAAAAAAAAAGTATAATTAACAAAAATTAATTATCTGGCATAGACACTCCAATGATTTTCCACTCAGAATTATGGTCTGAATCTATTTCAAGATTAGGCAGGCCATTTTTGACGAATCGACGACAGTGACTTGACGTCAACTTGTAACAGGAAACGTAACTTGGTATCTTGTTAGTGATGTGTATCTGTGATTGTCAAATAAATTGAAGACATTCGTCAATTATTATTAATTATATCAGGGATGGTACCATCTGGGCCTATCATCTGTCAATTTGATACCTAAGAAAAAGAGTCTTGACAGACAGATGGACAACGAAGTGATCCTGTAAGCGTACCGTTTTTACTTTTGAGGCACGGAACCTTAAAAAGTTTCGGAACATCTATGTACATATGTTTTTTTCTAAACAAATTACCATTTCTAAAACAAAAGCAAGTACCTATCTGAGTACTGTATGCAGGGTTCTCCAATCACAAGTCCGTTGCCATACTTGTGCCAGGAACTAAACCAAATCTTTGATAGAAGTTGCTGACCTGGTAGCGCAGGGAAATTATGTGATTCACCCGTTTTCAATATGCACTTATGGTTATTTGCGAGCAATCTTATTTTAGAGAGAGGTACTTACACGTTTTACTTACGTCAAGTTGCCGTGGCGGGCAGTTATGTAACTTAAATAGACTTAAATTTAAGGTATAGTTATACTGCACTATTTGACTTACAACTATAAACTCCTATGAGAATGTAGCTATACTAGCTATCGTATCACTGTTAAAAACAGTCCCTGTCCCCGTCCCCGTCCCCGTCCCCGTCCCCGTCCCCGTCCCCGTCCCCGTCCCCGTAATAAAGAATAAAATTTACTTCATTTTTCTTATATTATAAAGTAATTTACATGCGGCAGCCATTTTTTTAATTCTGTCCTCTTTTTCAACAATTAAAATGCTTTAAGTTTTAGTTTTTGTTAAGGTTGAAAAAATGAAGCATAAACTAAGGTAGCAAGCACGTGATCTTCCATGCATATGTATAGCGGACAGGCAGTCCAATGTTACTTTACCGCATGGCTGCTGTTTTAAAGACGTCTTTTCTAAACAGACAGATTCCCTTATACGATCACAGCGAACTAAAAATTACGTAAATAAAAAACAAACTAGAATATATTGAGCAACGTTTTCTCTCCAGGGACTGAAAACGCTTCCATTAAAATAAGAGCGGAAACTAAGAACCAAAATAAAGTTTTATCCTCTTTATCTCAACGCCGGGGGAGCACGCTGACTAAGGACACAAAACAGCTTTTCATCGTGTAGTCATCAATCAATATTCATATTTTTAATGTACTACCGAAAGGAAAGAGCGAATGCGTATATACATTCATTTCACTTTCATTGTTATCAAGATTGAACTAACAAAAAATCAAATCATTACTACGTACCGCCTTTATGAATGATTTATGGTTTTTCTATTCAAGCAAAAAGCGTATGAGGGAAATATTGAAAATAAAATTACCAAATATAAATAACTGCCATGCTTTGTAGGCAGAAAGAATTTCAATTTCGAAGCAAGTATTAGTAAGGTACCACTTAAAACAGTGAACTAAAAACAAAGATTGTTATTCCAACGAAAAATAACACTGAACAAGTCAATTTTGATTTGTATTTCGAATGTAATCTCATCAGTTGATTAACACAAGAAGCAATTTATTCGATAGCTAGCAATCAAGCAATCAAAAATAAATAATTAACAAAATTTTTGATTAGCTCTCATTGTCACTTATATTAACTAGTAATTTATGGATGCGTCAATCAATGAAATTTAAAACAATTCGATTATTATGCCACCCGATAAGCGGATAATACACTCGAGAGCAATGAACCGAACTGGCTCGATCGTTTTTCAAGTGCATACCTTTGAGAGCCGAGAGAATTATAACTGATTGTTAGGTACATTTATCCAAAGACTCGATTGAATTGATCACTAGTTAGACAGACGTATCAATCGATACAAAAGTTATCACATCGCTTTCGCAGACGTAAGATTAAATTTATAACATTAAATATATTATATTCATAATCATTGACAGCTGAAATGTAAAAATATTTGTAATGTGCATCCAGCCAATCTGAATATATGATAATAAAATGAAGCTAGAAAAAAGTTCTCTTTTTCACGTTGACCATAAGCTGATATTCCATTTTTCGTTTAAAAGACAGCTTAGGACTATATCAGTTTATTAAAACTTTCTAAGTCCACGTATTATGTACGTGAGAACGAGTAAATAGAATCACTTTAACTACAATGTAGTAGTTAATAGGAATTTATTACCTCCTCGGCACGGTACTTTGGTTCCATTGTAACTTAAAGAACACGTTGTTAGGGTGTAGGAGCGAGTGAAGTGTATGTAATGGGATACATCGTATTCGTAGCAGAACGAGGGTGGTGGCTGTGTAAAATCAATACTCACCTTTTTAGCTGAACAAGCAGTTAATAAGAACCATTTATCTCGCCGTTTAACGAGAAAATATTTTTAAAATGTAACAACGCAAGTGTTAAATAATATTTTTTTTATATAAAACATATGTACTCAAAAATTATCCTAAGATTCATAAAACTATACTTCCATTACTTACAACTGTTTCGGTTTTAACCTCTAACTCCCGTTTTTGTTCGATTTGAATATCACCCTAAACTCGAAGTGTCTACAACAGGACATGAAATAAAAACTATGGAAATGTTAACAGTGATAGTCCAGAAAGGGACCGCAAACGTTATTAGTACATTTTTATTTCCACTAAGGCTTCCGTAATGTCGCTCTAAAGATCCCAAAACGATTCTCTGATCGTCGTAAGGGCATTTTGGGCAATCAGAAAACCATTTCCTTCAACATTTCTTGTGTTAGGGTGTAGGATGTGTTTATGAGTAAATTGGTGAGAAACCTAAACCTTTATTATATGATAAATTCACTTATTAAATACATTTTTGAATTCTGAAGTTCATAAACTTTGAAATCTTGCATTTTTTTTGTGGTAAGTATGATATCGTGATTTCAGTGCATTCCGTAGCGACTTACTTTTCATTAAATGAATTGCCGTAGTTCTTAATAACTTCTTGAGTGCATTTCCAGCCGCAAGCCATGACATGAGATTGATGCACAATAGTGTCACTTGTTTTTATTTTTACATTTTATTAAGAATACGATTATTTACCCTAATAGTACAAGTAGGGTAGAAACGCTTTAAGTTCCTTCATAACACACATTTAAAATACCAGAGTTCATCTGAAAACTTGAGACTGAAAATGCCAAAAGCATTGCAGGAATTTTCATCAAAATAATTTACTGTGAAAACCCAGCGTTATGGAATGCATTGCCAGTTACTCCGAGCATCATACGAGCATAATCGTTAGCTAAGTTCAAAACAATGTTGAACATGATCTGTCACCTATAAATATATGTAAAAATAATGCATACATTATTTATAGTGTATATGTGTATGTTTCTATGTTTAATTATGTATTAGGTTAATAAGTATTAAATTTTGTATGTATGTAAAAGATGATACGCTTTGACAAGCTTTTCTTTAAACGCCAACAATTGCCTCCAGTTTACTAAAATATTTACTTGGAAGAGATTGATTTAAGCGATAAGGCCACCCTTTGTACATTATCGATGCGATACATCTTCTGTATCATATTCTCTGTAAAACCCTGGTGTAAGATTAAAGTGTAATCTACCTTTCTATCTATCTAGGTTGATAATTTGTTTTACTAATATTTCACAGAAGTAAATATTCCAAGTTGTAATACATCAACATCCTAGGATGGAAATTTCATTTCATGAACGTAATTTTGCTAAGTGCAACAATATCAACTCGTGTACTGTGTAAAACGAAGGATACATGTAACGTGTATAATAAAGAGTCAAACTAATCCAATTTTCTGTAGTGCGTTAAGGAATTGCTTTGCTATTATATCTTTGTTTGCTACATGTGGCAAATCAGAAAATTAAATTGGAAATAATAATTTTAAACTACAAAATGATGTTTATTCGCAATTTGAAAAATTGAAGCGGCGTGTCTTTTGTAAGAAATGTCTTTGAAATACCCTTCTTATTGTTTTAAGAATTTACTTATAACTATAGATGTAATTTTGACAAACAATAATTTAACATATTTTTCTTGACTTGGTTATTGTTGGTTCGACTTGGCCCACGAGGTTCTCGATATGGCTTTTAAACTAGAGAAAAATTGTGAAACGTATACTCTCACTACTCACTCTTACCATAAAAATGTGCTTACTATTATTATTATCTACTATAAAAAATTCATCTCATTTTTATGCTCGTAAAATATGATAAATTGATTTACAGAGTTAACTTTTAGCGTATGAACGCATGAGAAATTTATATCACAAAAAAAAACTAACCAGAGAACTAAAACGGATTAAGGTTTTGTTCAGAAAACCTTAAATGGAAAGGTAGAGCCTCTGAAACAGTAGTTTACCGTAACCTGTATTTTAATATGAATATGCTATTGTAGTGAAAACTTATTTCAAAATTAATTACTTAATAGTAATTAATTTTGTAATGTTTTGAAAGTTAAAGCTACCATGGGGTAGCCGTCACGTTTGTATTTGATTTGTTTCATGTTAGCATTCTCTCTTATGAATTCTTCGTATCACTTACAATTTATTTGACGACTTTCATATAAACTTCCGAGAGCCCTTAGAACTTCTTAATCCGGCCCTGTCGCAAAAGCTAAATAGGGAACTATAAGCTCACTTTATTGCCACACGATTCTAGTACAAAAAACTAAGGACTTTTATATAAACTCGCAAGAGCCCTTAGACCTTCTAAATCCTTATCATAAAATCTATTTTTAGATTACGCCTTTTACCTATAGGCTACTACCCTGCCAAATTTTAGGTCTGTAGGTCAAAAAACCAAGAAGTTTCATATAATGTGACTTAGAGCCTTTAGATCTTCATAATCCAGCCCTGTCGCAAAATCCGTTATTCCCTGACGTGTCCTACCTAAAAACTACCCTCCTGACAATATCAGGTCTATAGTAGAAAAACATAAAAAAAATCATAAAATGAGGGGAGAGCTCTTAAACCGCCTTAATTCGCCAATTTATAAGCTATTTTATTGCCAAATTTTATTAAAAAAAAACAAACGAACTTTCATATAAATTTGCGAGAACCTGTAGGCCTCCTTAATCCGGTTCGGTCGCAACATCCGTTTTTAGCTGACATCTCTTACTTATTTATAAGCTACTTCCCTGCCAAATTTAATACGACTATTATCAGTATCTGTCGCGAACTGGTCATCAGCTCGGTTTGCACATGAGGTAGCTCGTCGTAAATTGGATTGAGTTTGTTCTTTTTTGCTTTCCATTTTTTTAAACCACCCCTAGATTAAAGCAACCAATAAAAAATTAAATCGGTTAGCAATTGCCTGTTATATAGCTTATATGATAATAAGCTATATATATATATATAACTAGTTGTACCCGCGACTTCGTCCGCGTGGAATAGTGTATTTATATCGAATCAACAGCCTAAAAAATAAGTTTCAAGCTTCTAACTCTAAATATGACGATACTACCATACAACTTTTCGTCCCCACCTTTCAACCCCTTACACCACTTTTTTCACAGTAAAAAGTAGCCTATGTCTTTTCTCAGGCTCTAGACTATCTGTGTACCAAATTTCATTTAAATCGGTTTAGTAGTTTTGGCGTGAAAGGGCGACAGACAGACAGACAGATAGACAGAGTTACTTTCGCATTTATAATATTAGTGAGGATAAATATAGATTATAAAAGTTATTTTTTTCATTTGCAAAAAACTAAAAAGTATAATATCGGTCACTTTCGGTCAAAACAAATTATTACATGAATAATTCATGGTACAGCATATGTAATAAACATAATGTCTCATTTCATTGTTCTATTTTAGACGCAGTCAAACATCACGTTTTAACATCAATAAATTTCTCTTTGGTGGAACGTGACATTTCATATAATTTTTATGAAAACGTGAATACATAATATGTAGGTTTTGCGGGCTAAAATTGATACAGGTTGATCCGCAAGTGGAAATTTCGGGTCTGTTAAATTTTATACCATCTTCAAAAGACACGTTCATATAAAAATAATATTTGCTTTTTGGTTGAGGGATGCCAATTAATAATAATAACAGTCGACAGGCTTCATATACGGACACATTTGGTAGCACGAAGAACAGATGGCCGATGGGGTCGAAAAGTTCTTGAATGGTAGGTAGTTCTTCACGGGCCGGAAAACGCGTAGGACGTCCATCCACAAAATGGAATGACGACCTTGTAAAGATCGCTGGTCGTCGGTGGATGAAGGCCGCTTCCCACCGATCTTTTTGGAAGTCATTGAGCAAGGCTTATATCTAGTATTGGAAGTCCAATGCTAGATATAAGCACACTTATATTTGTCACATATAGTATCGAATAATAAATATTACAAATATAAAAATAGTTTTGTGTAAGTTGTTGTACCTTAGATATTATAACTCGATAATAAATGATAAAGAAATTTAAAAAATGATAGTATTGGTTTCCTCATCAGTCACAGCTTGTAGTTAAGCTTCCATTGCTGTTTCAATATCAAAAAAAAGTAGTAATGAGTTTGCCATATTTAATTTATTAAAACCTGTGCGGCCGAGTTTCCCTCGGCGTTTTATTCAGTAAAATCGCCTTGTTTGAGGAAAAACACCAATTAACACACATACCTATTCACACGCCTTATTCTGGTCCAGGGTAGGCAGAGTAGATAGAGGGCCATAGCGCCATTAATCACAATAATATTATAGTCACACTTAAAGAACAGAACATTATCTAAATACAAAGGTTTATTGACATCGTTAGAGTCCTACAAGAATTGCTCTTATAAAGTTATTAGATAAATAATTATGTTTGTTTACCAATATTTAAGTACTTTAATACTGAACTAAAATACTTAATAAATAACCTTTAAACCCAACATGGAATCGGTTGGGATGTAGGAAAGCTCATTCAATAGTCACTGGATTATAAATACCGCCGCTTATAAATACATATATTAATAGAACCGCATAAATTAGTTTATATTTCGTCTTACCTATCCTATCTATAAATGCGAATGTGAATTTGTTTCTTTGTTCCGCCTTCACTCCTTAACTTCTGAACCAATCATCATGAAATTTTGCAAACACGTTGTTAGGGACACAGAAAAGGACTTAGGATAACTTCCACCAAAAAAAGTAAGGTTCTCGAGGGATAGTGAATTGAATGACGAATCTATGTAGGGTGAACAAAGCCACAGGAAAAAGCTAATCAAAAATACAGAAGTAATCGCTATTTACTTGACTTACTATTATAAAGGTAATGAGTTTGTTTTATTTGTTTAGTTGAATGCGCTAATCTCAGGAACTACTGGTTCGAATTAAACAATTATTTTAGTGTTAGATAGCCCGTTTATCGAGGAAAGCTATAGGCTAATGCTACAAACAACCGGAGCGGAGCATCAATGAAAAATGTTGCAAAAATGGGGAAATTTTACAAACGCAAATGAAGTTGCGCGTGTCAGTTAGTTTATTATAATAACGTTATACATAATAAATGATTACTTTTATTTATTAACACATAGAAACATAAAATATTAAAAGGTTAATGAGCTACTTAATATTCTTCACTTTATACTTTTATTACTTTAGTCTAAGATTGACGTTACATTACATCATTAAAACGGAGTCAATGAAAAGTGAAGCGAATCAAAAATTCCTATATTTAAGGCCAAATCCACCCTGTTTAGTTGCTGTCATACTGGACATATAGTTATATCCCTTTTTAATTTGGTTCGCAAATCTAAACATAAAGTCTACACATTTTCTGATTCCTTTGAAGAGTAAAATACTTTAAATCCAAAATGGGTCTTGTACGCTTAAATTTACATCGGTTACGAGGAAATCTCCCGTAATAAAATCCGTGGCACCGGTTCTATCGCGACATATACATATATTATTAACATAACAACGTTTAAGTTAATACGACTTGGAATATGTGATTCTTATTCCAATCTCGTAGTGGGCTTACGTCTGAACTTGTCACAACTTCTTGTAGAGCATTTCACTGAAATAAATATGCAACCAAAAAGTGAGTGACTATTTACGAGTAATCTTTTCTCTTTGTTATTGTCTCTATTTTCATATAAATACAAAAAACGTAGCCCTTTTGTCCTTAATCACAGTGAAATTATCTCTAAACATAAGTTACAAATAAATTCAATTTTAAATATTTCGCCGCAGTACAAAATATATTTTAATGGAAGCACTAGGTTTAAAAAACATTTTTGGGATTTATATTCACAAAAGCAATAAAAACACAATTTTTATTCGTTCATTAGTTTTGCATATTATTGAATTACGTCGAATTGTATTATATATTGAAGAATGACGGTTCGTTAGTATAAATTGTTAAATATTTTGACTAGTACATTTATTTATTTTAAGCCTTATATCATGTAAACTTTGTTATCTATTATTTGTGCATTGGAAGTGTTTTTGTGCATAGTAACCTAACAATATTTCCCATTGAAAGAATAAATGGTCCCAAAGATGTAATGTTAAATTTATTGATTCAAACAATCTATCAAATACAAACATGAAACCTCCCGAATAATGATTCCCGTTACTATAAAAGTGAATTTCCAGTATAACTTTCTGTGAATGCGAACTGGTTCGCAGTGAATATTTGGCATACATGAGGGGTACATTTAGTTCCGTTATTCACACCTTCATCGTATAAATTTATACTAATACTATAAAGCTGCAGAATTTGTTTGTTTGTTTGTCTGCTTGAACGCGTTAATCTCAGGAACTACAGGTTCGAATTGAAAAATTATTTTAGTGTTGGAAAGGCAACCCAAATGCCTCCCCTATTCTTTTCTTTTCTTAGCCTACTTGTCTTTTTTTTACTTTTATATGAATACAGTTGTTGTTAAGTATGATAAACAAATCTTGAATACTAAAATTCTTAAACCGTTTCATTTGCAAGGAAAATATTTTTTTCATTATGTATTTTTATTCCACATTTGAAATGTAAAATTATTTACTTATTTATCAAGCTTTTTCCGTGAGAATTAATTTTGTATTTTGTAATGAATTCGTAAAAACAAATCAAAATTATATTCGTAAAAGGTGCTCATTTGATGTGTTAACAGAATTGTTATAATAATTGCAAAACCCAATTCTAATGCCTAGTGGATAGGTCTACCTGGTTTTTGAAATGGTGGACATAGAATAGTCTTACGATGGATCAAAGCCGCCATCCTGAACAGCAACGGTCAGGGACGGCAGCTGTTCAGGGCTATTAGGAAGAAAACCCTTCGAAATAATTAGATGAAGAAGCAGCCGGGTTCACTATTGTTGGATCCAAATGGAAGCAGTAGGCTCGGTCTAGAACAATCTTCCGTTTAGCGAAGCCATAACTCTAATCAACAACGGACAGGCACACACAAAGGAAAACAACTTCTGTAAATAACACTTATATTTCCAGATGGTGGCGATAGGTATAGTCCGTCATTCGATTACCGGGTCAGGGAAGATGGCGCGCTTATGTCTCGCGTACGCTTATCGAGATGAAACGAGGGTTCGCTCTCCTCTAAGTGGACGATATCATGATAAATGGTAGCCAAAACTTTCGCTGACCGTTCTACCATCCATAGTTGGCATATTGGAGACACCATGTGTTATGGTCAGTTCGACTCCGACATAATCACTTCGTCGTACCTTTAGCGGGTTTTCCAATAACATCCTTTTAATATTAATGTGGTTTCTGTAAGGTGTATATATGTATGTATGTATCTGTGTCTACAACAAATAATTACATAAACAATACTGTTGTCTCAAAGAGGCCAATATGCCCCAAGCTATGTTTATTAGAGATTCCAGCCACTGAATATTAATAGGTACCGATCGTTGTCACAAAGTATTTTCAATATAAACAAAGTTCAAAATATCGACTTCGGTCAATATTGACAGTCTAAATGAGTTTGTCAATACTATCAAATGTCAACATGTAGCGTTAAAACTTTTAAGTGCTTGTTAGCTATTGAAATTGTGTCGGTGTTTTTACGTTTTCGTTTAAATTTCTGATTATTTTTATTTACGTTTCCCTTACTGTAGTTTTTCAATCATGTATATAATATTAAGCTATATGTAAAATGTAGTGAACTTAGCTGTGAGTAAGGTGAGGGTTTTGATGTCAATTAAATTAAAAATATTTTAAAAAGTATCTAAGATTCCAGCCTGCTAAATTTGTTTACTGTTACTTTTACATGCTTTTCATGTAAACATTAGATTGTTCGGGAATTAATTGATTTTACATAAGTGAGTCATATGTATTAACATACTTGAAAATTATCTCCAAGAATTTCAATACATTATTCTTGTTTTTTTATGGTATAGGGGGCAAACTAGTAGACGGATCACCTGATGGTAAGCACTTGTATGTCATATAATGTTTTGAAAGAAAAAGCGAAAAGCATGGTGCGGCGGTAGTGCATTCGACTGCCACGCTGGGCGTTGCGGGTTCGTAACAAGTTGAAATTAATACCAAATACACAAGTCTGGAGTCTCTTGAAGCCGTAAAAAATCAAGCTTCTAAGTCCACGCAATCAAAAGATGATGATGATGAAGAGAATTTGTAGGTAAATCAAAACCTATAGGGTACTTCCCATTGACCTAGAATCATGAAATTTGGTAAGAAGCAAGGTTTTACAGCACGAGTACAGGAAAACATTCGAAAGTTGTTAACTTGTTGTTATATCACAAAAAAAAAAAGTTTTTGTGATTATAAACTTATATTTTGCGGGTGGATAGTTGACATTGTCGTACATCGCAACCGCAAAGTTAAGAGACTCGCACTTGTCCGATTTTTTTTTGGTTGTCATTACAACGATCTCCACGGCCTTCACTATTACACGGTGAAACATTTTATAGTTCCTCGACGAAAAGTCCTACAAAAACCTATTCGTTGAAAACAATATCGTGTAAGCGCTTGAGTAATGTGACAGTAAGTAGACAACCATTTCCTACACCTAACAGTTACAAAAAAGAAAAACCATTAATTCCAACTTACATATTAATGTTTCTTTTCCTTTTTGTAATACTTTTACTTTAATGTACAAAAGGACATTCTTTTGTACTTTGATCTACTGAACTTACTATTAACACTACACAACACTTACACTTTTTTAACCCCCGACGCAAAAAATAGGGGTGTTATAAGTTTGACGTCGATGTCTGTGTGTGTGTGTCTGTCTGTGGCATCGTAGCTCTCAAACAGATGGACCGATTTCGATGCGGTTTTTTTGAAATCCAGTTTAGTAGTTTTTAGCTACGTTTGGTTAATACCGGTCCAGCAATGTAAGTGTATCAGCTCTTCTCCAAAATGATGTAAGGCATTTTGTAATCGTTGAAGGGATTTTCGAGTCGGGGGTGTTTTAAATTTTAAATTTATGATTAGGTAGATTACTTATCTTATTCTTGTCTTCTCTACAAGACTGGTTTGATTGACTATCAAGGTTAAACATAATTATTAATAATAATAATAAATAAAGCTCTACAATTGCAAAGAACTAGGTACCTACCAATATAATTGTACCTATAATTCATGCAACTGTGCTTTCGGGTACCTACCACTTGAGCAAAATAATCACTACCCTCAATGATGATTTAAAATTATAATTATTATGGTAGCGTTCAAAAATAAATTTACAAGAGTGTTGACTACTACTAGTTATAAATAATAGTTTTGGATAAACTAGTATTTATAACTAGTACTATACTACTTAACATTATATTAGATTACATTACTTTTATTAATACATAATGTTATTCTACTTTATTTTACTAATTATGTATTATTTTATATTGTATTGAATATATTCTTTTATCAAACACTTATCTGCTGAATATTTGCGTAATTGAGTTCTAAAAAATTTTATTGGTAGTTTCCTTATATTCTTGGGCAATGTATTTAATATTGATATACACATATGATGTACATTTTTTATTTAAGGTATTTCTACAAAGTGACAGAAATAAAGTTATTAACAGAATGCATTTTAAAGTGGAAAGAGCGAGAAGCGATTTATTTTAGAAAATCGTTAACAGAATAAAAGCTCTGTTTAGTTTAGCCATTTCTTCAGTTCAACACAAAATTGATATGGCATGTTCACAATTTTCTCAGGTAATATGTTGTAAAGAAGTGGTGGTATGTACACATATTGCTCTAAACATCTCTTAACGAAGTACAGGCATTTTTGATTTCATCATTTTGAACACAGTCATAATTTTGTATGACCCAAGGGAAATTATTAATATAAATTATTAATAACAAAGGTCCCAAGGCACTCCTTTCCGTTTCTTAAATAAAAGTATTATCCTATGCAAAAAACAAAATGCTTTTCAAAAAAATAAGTCAATCACGTTGGCAGCTTTTTTTCTTATAAAAAGCACAACTGATTCCAGTCCAGCGCATTTGATTTTGTGGATCATAGAATCATCATAGAAAGAAGCTCATAGAAAAATAAGAAGCAACACTATTCATTGGATAGAAAGTTATCTAAGCAACAGAAAACAATGTGTAGACATAATACTTAGTGATCAAAAATTAACAGCAACAACGTATAGGTCCACATTTAAAGAAAATAAATTTGTCCCCCAGGTCAGCGTATTGGGCCCACTGCTGTTCCTCATACATGTAAATGATATCCCTAAAGTCACACAACATAAATGCACTCTATTCGCAGACGATATTTCCGTAGTTGTCACTCAAAACAATCCCAACTTCAATTATTTGGAAGCATTAAATGACACAATAGAAAGCATGTCTAAATGGCTAGATGAAAATAATCTCACGGCATTCATGTCTCAAAAAAAAATGCTTTGTGCCATTTGTAATGCTGCTCCATTGGACTCATGTAGGCCTTTATTTAAAAAACTAAATTGCATGCTTATTTTGGTACCAATCTACATATTTGAGATAGGAGTATTAATTTAAAAAAATTCAAATACTTTTTCGAGAATTGCCGTGTCACGACTTAAATATAAACTGAAGCAATGACTGTTTATATACAGTTACCGAATTTATACAATGTAGAGAAAAATAATGTTTTTTTTTTGTAAATAATTATTATAGATAAATATTTAGTTTTTAAATATTCAATATTAATTAACATAATTGTTTTAAATTGTAAAATAAGCAATAATTATAATGATTATAATAAATAGGTATATATTAAAATTGTATTTTTATGCCGATATTATTGAATTTATTTATTTCATTATTTCTTGTCTTTTTAGAATATAGATTAATGTAATAGGTTTAAGTTTCAAAATATTTGCCGATTTAGTTGATGAAACATGCTGTGCTCAATTTTATATGTATAACAGAAAAACACTATTGTAGCCATGGTTCTAACAAATAAAGATTATAATTATTATTATAGGCTTAGAATCAAAGATTTCGAAATTGTTGTCTTATAATTATTTTATAACACTCCTTATTTTATGAAACAACGTAAATAAATTAAAATTAAAGTAAATTGTTCATGTATACACAAGTTTGCGTTTAGGTGTCGGAAATCTTTTTCTATTTACTTCATTTATTTCTGTTTTCAACAACTTAGTGCTAGTCAGACCTTGGTTCGTTGAAATAGTTTTTTTTTTTCAACCTGTGATAGTTTGAGCGTTGAGGCTTGAAATTTCCATTTGCAAACAAAATGCGTAAGACATTGGCAATTTGTGTACAAATGATATGATTGGGTCACTGTCTGTCTCACAAAGAGAATTGCTAGCTACGTACCTTATACCGATCTTAAACCTTCTGATATTCTATTTATTCCGAGTTCGTTTCATTTATATCCTTGGCATTAGCATGTTGTATTTTTTTGTTTTAAAAATATCGACAATAATAGTTCCTCATTGTTGGATAACCTTTTTGTTCGTCTCTACCGAGACGTGAACGGTAGCAGTAAGGCTTATCTATTAATTAAAAGTCGTGCAACGGGCTATGGAGCGAGCTATGCTCGACAGTTGTTTGAACGATAAAACTCGTAACCAGTTCAACTAATAAATCTAAAGTTAACGATATACAATTGACTCTATTACTAGATATAATTACATTCATAAAATTAAAGTATGGGGATTTATTTTGATAACTTAATTCTGAGAAAACTAATTAGGTCGTACTGAAGCTTACCCATCGATACCAATGATCAGTACGGACAAAATATATATTTTTTAAGAAATTAATACTAACGTACTCTAGGAGAGTTAAATGTGTCAAGGAAATGTGCAATCAGAAGTATTTCTTACTTTAAACAACATGGTAAAATCTATAGACTTAAAAAAATAACTTTTGTATCATAATTGTCAAATCTTATATATGTATACATATGATATGAATCTAGGAAACGGTTCCAACCATTTTGATGAAGTTTTGTATACAGATACAGTTTTGCATATCAAGTTCAACTGGATAGTTGTATTTCTCGTAAAAATTCAATTTTACAAAAAAAAATTTTACAAAAAGCTACCGAGCAAAGCTCGGTCTCCCAGGTACTTCGGATTTAATATACCAAATATTATAGGGATCTATAGTACGCCAAGTCTCACTGTAAAGTAATTTGGTAAACAATATTGATTCACTTGATTCAAATGTGTCCTAACACCACACAAACAAGTAGACGAGATGGTTTACCGAAAGCCTCCACCGTTATTTAACTATTCTTCTACTACTGATCCAATCTTGGTAAAATCTAATCCTAAAAACTCTGTATCTCAGTGACTATTAATATGGCTAAAATAGCTAATTAATTAAACTGTGTGCCGTTATCCATTTTTATTTACCTACATCTATTTGGAAGTTGCAATGAGACAGACAAACTCATAACAAATCACTCCAATTCACACGAACGTTACTAGTTGTCTTGAAAACAAACTAGAAATCCAAAGCATACATTTTCTCGTCCTTAGCTATCTGAGTCCGGAATTGTGTAGTACTTCACATTCAGTGGAATGTAACAAACAACATTACTGACGCGGGTAAGAGTTTATTCTCCTACTCGACTACAAGATTCGTGTTCGCGACGTGCTGGATAATGGAGAATGCTGAGATGTTGACGTTTGCAATTTCACAATTAATGATTTTAATTGATCAACTTGACATAGTTTTTGGTGTTCATGATTTAAAACTAGGTGTCAGATACTTCGACTACTAATTAAAAGAAAAACGCAAGTATAGCAAGTAATGAAAATGGAAAAGGCAAGATGTAAACTCTATTTATCTAACAAATCTCACATCGCACAAGCCAAGACCTAAATGCTTTAAAAATAAAAAAAGCCGACCAAGTGCAAGTCGGACTCGCGCATAAAGGTTTCCGCACCATCGTACAAGATTTAATACTATGAGTCAAAAAAAATACGTCTCTAGTAGGGGACCCCCTTTAATTTTTAATTTATTTTAATTTTTATTATTTCTTGTTATAGCGGCAACAGATATACATATTCTGTGAAAATTTCAACTGTCTAACTATCACGGTTCATGAGATACAGCCTGCTGACAGACGGACGGACAGCGGAGTCTTAGTAATAGGGTCCAGTTTTACCCTTTGGGTACGGAACCCTAATAGGTAAGCCTAGTGACCATTGGTTTTGTTCATTTACAATTAGAATATTTCTTTTACTTTTATACACTTTTCGAAATAGTTAATTTACTATATCGACACTCAAATTAAGTGATACTTGCACTCACTTAGGACAAACTAAAAGTTGCAGGAATATATACGAATAAATTCAAAGCCGACAGCTGCCTCTGTACACAACTCCTACTTCCGTCGAAGTCGGAAACTTGCAAGAGCTCGCTGGCGAAAACTTGAGCCTCGTTCACGGCAATAGTTATCACTTGTGTAAATACACCTCGTATTTTACTACCGTCTGTTTTAAGTTTTTAGCCTGGCAATATTATAAGTCGTTCTTTAGCAAGAAGTGCTAAATGTTTAAGTTAGTTTTGAGCTAACATTGCTGACTATGGAGTATATAATAGATTTACTTATACATCAAAAAATACTTAATGATCACTGTAAACAATGATGTTGGTAAGGCTATAAAAACCAAACAACGTAAAAGTCGCCATCAAATTCTTTGATTTTCATAAAATTGGTTTAAAAAAATACTTTTAAGCAGTTATTTTAAGTATAATTAGTCAAATCAGGTTTCAACCGAAATTGGTCTTATAGGACGTGAACTCGAAGAAGCATAAAAGGAAAGTTAATAAAAACGAGACATTTTGGAATAAATTGCATTTGTAAATTACATATATTGCCATCGCAATACAGTCGACACTTCACTACAAAGACCGACGGCCTTTACGTTATAACTACATTTTCAAAAGACATGTTGAATTTTATCATAAAAGGACACAATACTGAATAGTATTACGGATAGTAAAAATGCATTAATTTATACATGATGGTGAATTTGTATAGTTACTTAGCCCAGCGTGACAGTCATCATTCGCAAGCAATGTGTGATTAGACTGTAGGTACAATATATCGTACACCTAGGTTTAAGCAGGTATTAACTCAGAAAAGGCGAAAACTAAATACTGTGTGTGTATATTTATGCTTTTTATGTGCTAGTTGTAGGTACTTTCCTATTGCTTGACAATGTATGTATATTAATTTTTTTTTATTTTTATGAGTTGAGCCCGTGTTAGTGAATTTAGCGTCTCGCGTCGAGTGTTGGTAATATTTTTAAATCTGTTTTATTGGTCGGGATGTTTTGAGATAAGGAATTCAATGGTGTCCATAACTCAAAAAATATTTGTTTGAGTTATATTAGGCAGGCTTGTAAGCAAAGGTGTCTGATATTTAATATTAATAGTATAATTTGACGTTTATTCGTGATATTATGCATGACTTGCATAATTTCCATGAAATCGATCGTTTCCCTACAAGCGTTTTGTTTTAAGTTTTTTTACCTACATCATCATCATCATAATATTACACCAATCGCAAAAATGTTACAAGGTACATAAGTTACGATCAAAGTTTATATTTATGAGAATCAATTATATCCAATAGCTTATAAAAAAATTTTAGCAACATGTTACTGTTTATATTTTGTTTTATGCTTCAAGATAACAAACAAACCATAGACTGCAAAACTTGCGCAAACAATCTACTTCCTTCCTTTGAGATCAAATAATTTAATTTATTTCTGGGAACGTGGTAGCGTTATTCATTTAGCAATGACGTTTTCCTGGAAAATTCATACCGAGTGTGTTGGTAAATTCTTTATACATACAAAGCCTATTTATTCATTACATATCTCTTTGCACTGTCATATGACTAAAGTATTGCTAGAATATTCAGTTTTCCAAATATAGTTGCTGATATAAACTACCTAACCTTTCGATACAATTATTGTTCTTTTGTTTTACTGAAAGTCGATCACTTAAAAGCAATAATGAAACAACAATAATAATTGCATTGATCACAGTTACTGTAAAAAATTGAGAAAAGTTTTAACTATGTGATGATTTGGTTTACTCGAAATTTTTATTGTCTGATCGTCCTTGAACACTTACAATGCCTCCTCAAGAAGCATTAGCCAACCTACTCCATAGCAGGAATACAACACTGTTCATAGCGGTCTTCTGCTATACTTCTATTCGGTACTTTATTATTTATATCATATGTTTCAATCATCTCGACTAAGAAAATTCATACATCTACATATTTTCTTGTAAGCGATTTCTTATCTATAATAATTCAAGTATACAATTTTGTTAATAAAATGAAAATTTCATTCATCAGACCTATGGCGCAGATCAGCCATCACTCAATCAATCAGCCGCGGCCTGTGTGAGCCATCAACCTATTCGTTCCTATTCATTGCTGGCTGGGGTCTGAATACCGAATGAGTTCAGAGATAGAGAATCTGCCGTCACCGTTAGGTAATTTTTTAAAGGGTTTCTCCCTTGTAGTTCGAAGAGCCACAGTTCCTGTCCATTTTCAGGTAGTGATTTGTGGGCGTAAATGTGTACCAAACCGTGTCGACTAACTCCGAATGAATACAGACAACCAACCCGCCTGTCCTAAATGTCCATTTTTCCCATTCGTTACCGTTCTGTGCATGACCGTGGCCACGTCTCCGAAATCCAGGGACGGTGAATAAATCCACCCCCTTGCCGTTTCTGTGCTACACCCTGTGCTCCCATAGGGACATGAAGAGAAACAGAGTAGCCCAAAATATGAACCACTCCCGTCACAGCAGAATGTTAGCACAAAACAGAACGTGTTCACTAAAAATAAGGTTGTTACTGTTTGTGTAGCCTAACGAGGTTTTCTAGCCATACTCTACCTGATGACGCAATGATAATTTCCTTAAACTTGGATTAGAAGTCACACACAGAAGTGACACATCGAAACTTTAGCTATAATGAGTTTATTCGATGCTTGAATTCCAAAACTTTGTTCAAATAATACCCATATAGAACTCGATTAACTAAAGTACATTTTATCTATCCATCATAGATACTCGTATATCTACTTCTGCTTACAAATTTTAAGTTCTTTCACACAACTGATCACACAATACCTTATTTTAATACCATACATATGAATGAGGTTGATCCTGAGGAAAATAATGTAGTTCTTAGAACAATCGGAACAGGAAATTAAATACACGACGGGTTAAAATATTGTTTTAATCTTTAAAAATCCATAAAATTTGGCACCATACTTATTGATATTATGTATCCACATATTATATATAAAATGGCAAGATAAAATAGGTTGGAACATACTACACATTATCTCCTCTGTTTCTTAAAAGATTTTCTTCATTTTTGTTTTATTTTGTAGCTATTGATGAGCATTAGTGTTATTTCAGTGGTGATATCAGTCTCGCTTTGCCTGCCCTATCTAGAGCCGTCCGATCCATCCAAAGAGCTGTGGTGACTTTCTCCTTATTAAAAAAAAACTTATGTGGTCAGGGGTACCCCGCCAGGAATAAAGTTCCTTCTCATACGCACACATACACTCGTATATAATCGAAAGAGAATAAATAAAGAAAGTCGCATTGAGGCCCCCCTCAATGCGACTTTCTTTATTTATATAACGCTTTTTGCTTACGTGACGATATCTACCAGGCAACTCAGTCAGTCTCAAACATATATGCAAGCGCCACATTTTACCATTTTAGTTGAAGGTTACATAGTAATTTGTAAAAAGATAATCTTATAAACTTGAACTTTTTAAAATTAGAATCTTCCAATAGTTATTTAGTTCTCATATCTTCTAAAGTTGGCGTTAAAATTGATGTGTTTAATTCTGTCAATGTTTAGAAATAATGAGTACAAGTTTCAAACATTTAATATTTGATCGTCTTTAGTAAGAAAGCATTGGATTTATTTCTTTGCATCAGTAAACTATTAGGTACATAATTCTGCTTTTGTTGCTTTAATTAGAAAGCGGAAGAAGCATTAACAACGATAATAAAGATTAATAAAGTAGACAAGAATTAAAGATAACGTTTAAAATTATGTTATCTTGAATCTACGAGTATCGGTATAAGGAAATTTTGTTTCATAAAGTTCGTGACAGTGTTCGCATATTTGATTATGATGAATGAGGACTTAATCATAATTGTTAAATTCTTTAAGCTTTGCACTCAATGCTATTTCGTTTCATGGTAATCTATTATTTTATTTGGTATTAAATAAACAAAATATTTATAATACAGCAGAAGTCGGATTATTCTCTAGAGAAGTTGGGAGGCGCGCTGGACGCACTTGATTATACCTATGCGTATACGTTGAACGCGTGTCTAGTGCTTGAACTCTATTCATGAAATATTTTTGAAAAGAATTTGTAAAAATATTATTCAAAGTAAATTTTGTACCGTGTTGTGTGTGTTGTTACTATTTATATCTACAGTAACACCTGTGTTATAAAGAAAATAATAATAATAATAAAGTGTTACAATAAAAAATCGAAATGTAGAAAGGGCAAAGTCTGTTGAAATAAAACATGCGTTACTTTTTGGTTTCAGTATCGCTCTAGTATCTATACAATTGAGAACCTAACTTTATTTCAATTATCGTGGATCTGAAATCGCACATAAATATCAATTATTGTCATTTAACATTCTATCTATGTTTATAAAAGCGAAAGGATACTCACTCACTCACTCATCTACTGATTAATCAGGCAATCTAGAATACTACGTGACCTATGAAAATGAAATTTGGCAGGGAGGTAGTTTATGAGTTAGACATCAGCTAAGAACCGATTTTGCAATATGGCCTGGTTTGGGGGATCTAAGGGCCCTCGCAAATTTATATTAAAATCCTTGGTTTTTGTACTAGAGACCTGAAATAGGGAGGTAACTTATAGGCAGGATACGTCAGTTAGGTCTAAGTGCTCTCCCGAGTATATATTACAGCCCTTAGTTTATTATACTAGAGACCTGAAATTTGGCAGGGAGGTAGTATGGACGCCAGCTAAGAAAGGATTACCTTTATAAATAAGACGAGTGAGCTTAGAAAGGATTTCGCGACAAGCCAGGTTTAAGGAGTTTAAGGGCTATTGCAATTTTATAATTCCTTGGTTTTTTGTACAGGAAACCTAAAATTTGGCAGGGAGGTAGATTATAGACAGGTCACAGGAACTTTGAACGATTTTTACAACTGGGATAATTTAAGGTAGTCTAAGGGCTTTCGTAACTTTATTTCAAACTTCTTGGTTTTTGCTACGGTTGAGTTATTCTAGTTTACAATGTAAATTTAATGAATAGGGCTGTAAGATATTTCTTTACAGGGACGGCTTAAGGTGGCCAAAAGATATTTGTTTCTTTTGGGTATTCCTTTGGTTTTTGTAAACCAAAAAAAAACAGGTATTTGGCAGACACGTACTTACTTTACCTTATGTTACCTTAGACCTCCGCAGAAACCTCTTCGCTTTTCTTTGTCACTGCATTTAGCTGCTATCCATGTCTAATGGTGGACCAATTTAATAAAAAACCAATTTGAAATACTTTACAATTTGTAACACACAACCATTATTATTTTTAAATGAGGATTTTACGTTAGTAAATATTTTTATTATGTGGGTAAAAACTATACGCATACTCTCTACACAGACAATCCAATCGTGTACTTTATTAACAAACGCTTGAACATAAACAGCTATACCAAATAGTTAGGTAAAACAAGTAAATACTCAAAGCACCCTTAAGCAAACATGAATGAATTAAATTACGAACTTCTATAAGCCTTTCGTTCGCAGAAAACCGTCTGTTCTGCATCATACGTATCCTTTGCTTGACAATGAACACGCAATTAAGTTCCGGGCACTGTAGCAATTAAGTCTGAGTTTCATGTGTCTAACTTACATTCCAAACCTGTAAATCCTTATAGAGCTTGTAATAGAACTGAAAATCCAATAACATAAACACGGTCACATTGCAATCAGCTGTTGGAACATTTTTGGATACGGAGGCATTTCAAAGCCAAATGACATGACATATAATATCAACTCTTAGGTTGTACAATTATATGAAATATGACGGGCCTACAATAATAGCAATGTTTACTGTGAAGTCATATTAAGTGGATATCGTATATTGTCGAGGACAGTTTAATGTTTTCAATTATAAAACACTAGCTGTGCCTGGGGCGTCGCCTCGCGTATGTTTTACTTAAATACATATTATTATGTTATCGTTAAGGTGATCGTGAGGTACAACTGCAAAATATGGGGAAGTTATTTATTTTTAAATATTTCAAATTTGTAAATGTATACATATGAAAACAAATATACATTTAAAAATATTTAAAAAATGTGTGGGGCCCACCTGTACATTAATAATAAAGTCAGCAACAGATGCTAATACCAGATCTAATTCCTTCAATGTACTGTAAATAATGTAATTTCAACTAAAAACCATTATGTAGACATGTACAAGTTTATTGGCTAAAAATATTTAATATTATTATATTAAAGAGAAATTAGAATTGAGAGCTAAAAGTGTGAGGCATTAGTTTATGTAACGTATGTATACAATAAAAACTTTTGTGAGTTGTATTCATGTTTATTAAAGAGTATACGGTTTTACTCAGAGGGATACTTCGGGGATGCCCGACTAGTTTCAGAGCCTTTTTCAAAGAGTGAAGCGTCCTGCCGCGACTGTTTCAGGCGTCACACTTCTTGAAAAAGTACCCCCGTCAATATATCATCCCGTCATATAAAAGTGCTCACAAAGTAGTTTACCTCGTACGTATTTAATGCAGCTGTCAGAAAAGTACACCGTTTGAGTTATTACTTAAATACTTAATAATACACACTTTAATCAAGTAGGCGGTCTGGCACGCAATATACGTATATTATAGATTTTTTAGAGTCATTAAAATTAATAATAGCATAAAAAAACAAGACTACTAAAACAAATTGACATTTTTATAAATGAATATCTTTCGTCGTATGTCATAATCATCAAAAATTATAAATAGGAGAACTTACAATGACTTGATCTGGACAAATATTGGTCGAAATTAACAATATGTTTATATTTCAATCTGAACCAATGACAGAGGGTATGGGTATTACGTATATTGAAGGGTTCATGTTCGCAACGCTAATTGGCAATCGACTTGACGTATGAGCGCAGGTAATGGCACTTAAAAGCTTATTATTAAGTCTATATAGAAATTTATTGAAAATAATTTTACCGTGTAAGTAAGTTATCTATGATAAGTATGATAAGTGAACTATGATAGGCTGATTGATTGATTGATTGATTGATTGAAGTAAGTTATATTTAAAGGGATGTTGTTTTTTTTATAAATTTAAATCTTTTATTCCACGGATTATCCTGGCTTTTATTATTAACACTATTTATTAAACATGGTACTTAAATAACATAATAAATTTCTTGTCCGACTATTTGTGTTTTTTTTTTATTTCCATAAGCACTAGTCTACCACCCGCAGGTCGTCTTCTCAGCGAAGTTTCTAGCGAGGTGGCTGGGTGGACGACTCCTCGTAAGAGAAGACAGCTAACACCTGTCGTCCCCAAACCGCTGAAATCGGAGGGGATTGTCTGCAGCTGCGGATGGAATCTGTTGGTGCTGTCTGCCATGACAGAGCCATGTCTAGGTTCAAAATATGCATTTGGTGTTACTAGATTCGCCTACTAAAATTCGTGTGATCTGGGCCATATTGCGTCCGCTGCCCCCATGTTGCGATTTATTGTAAGTTTTATTTTTTGTACCCCCCCAGAAAGGTCTGTACCTGTACTGTAAACTCGGGTCCTCCAATTTTAAGTAATTTGTGTAACAGTTTTATAAGTCGCCCTGCGGATATTTTTCTAGGGCATTATACCCTCTGCATGAATCACAGAATAAAAAGCCGACGGCGATGGCACTCTCTCCAAAAAGCAAAAACAAAAGAAGCACTATCGCGAACGTTGCCCGAAGTGCACAAAAGGGGGATTTTTTAAGCCAGCACACACAATACCCACTTGCCTGTTTTCAGATACATTCTCATATTCTGGATTAAATCTCTTTATTAAAATAAATTAGTATTTGCAAATATTCGAGATATATATATTGAATTACGTACAGCACTCTTGTTGTCAGATGATTTTACAAGTCCCCTATCGTATGTAATCATTAATCAATGATATGTAAGCAATGACGGCAAGTACAAGTGTAATGTATCATATGTGTGTATTATTTGTTGTTATATTGATAAATGTTTTTGATTATTCATATTAAATTTTCATAATGTGTTATTACTAAGTAGTTAGGTAAGTTAACTAATTTACCTACTAACTTACTACATAAAAAAAACATATATTTTTTTTTAATATTAAATGATTTTTCAACTTTGCCGCATTGATGATTTATGTTATCCATCAGTTGTAACTACAACGCAGGGATGCATCGGAATATACCAATCATTTTTCCTTTAAATCATTTCCTGATTACTTACAACTACCATAATAACATAAATCATCAATGCGGCAAAGTTGAAAAATCATTTATTATTTAAAAAAATTAAATGTTTTTTATGTTATGCAATAGCATATAAACTGACTTTTAAATATGTAATAGTACAGTTGATTTAGCGTTGCCTACGCTTGAAATCCATGAACTAATTTCCTTGTAGCAAGCTCCAACGTCAACATTTTGCGAAGACGTCGCCGACGACGAGAAACATATTTGTTCAGTACCCATTGCTAGTACAGCCGTACATGAAACTTGTCAATATAAGCACCTGTACGAGTTACTCTCAAATGCATCTAATTGCGTTCATGTCATAATGTTAGCATTTATAAATGTACTTACTAGCTTTTACCGATGGCCTTACTCTCTAAATTTAATTTTCTATCCCTCGGGAACAGTATTGAATGAAAACTCCTTATGTCCTTTCCTGTATACTGTATACAAAATTTCATGATGATCAGTTGAGTAATTAAGACGTGAAAGCAACAACACAAGCAACAAACAAATCAACGAACTCACATTAGCATTTATAATATTATTATAGAAAGTTAGGGTGAGCACTCACTTATCTTTTAAATTTTTTATTGAACTTACATATTTCAGATAACTTTCTATGTAATTTGAAATCTAATAACACACATGTTGAAAAAAAAATGATTTTGACACTACACTTTGGTTTAGAAAAAAATTAAAGTTTTAAATTGTTTTTCTTTATTCATAGATATCTAGATACTTTTTATTGCACACCTAACTATAGATATGATTTTGAAAACCATGCTGGTATTAAATCGTCACGATTAGTTAGCTTATATTGGCAAGTTTCATGTTAGTATTAAACTTGGACGATATTAAAACGAAAGTGATTGCCAATTTCACGGAAGGTTTCACATTTTTCGAGACCACGTTTTGCCTTGCGATTTAAGAAAATACTATAAATACTTCAAAACTTCCATCACATTTAGACGTAATTTAATATGGTTAAGCTTTATTGAAGTACCTAGGCATATATCATTATAAGTAGTATTAGAGAACCGTTGTAACAGTAACTGACCTTTCTAGACTCCTCTTCTCCTATCAAAAATTCTCTGCATCATTATCGACTGGTATGATTCACAAAATTATTTTTTTTACAATTACAGCTGAGAAAAAAAATCGTTGAGCGTAAGTAAGGGAATAGGTCGGTAGGTAGGCCCTTTAGGGCCCTGGTCCTAAACCGGCACCAAGTCACCATCAATGCGATAGACAGTCATCTATGCAGAGGATGTCTCAACGCGGAGTAAACGGCCGCCCACGTTATCGTGGAGTGCGAGGGAGTTTCCACATAACGTGCAAGTATCGCGCGGGTGCGAGGTCGCTCTTAGAAGCCTGTGAACACCCCAGGAGCCTTCTGTGCTTCTGGAAAAAGCTAGGCTGGCTCAACTAGTTAGCCTTATCAAAAACGCATAATGGACCGCCTATGATTCTAAATTCGCAAACAGGGCCCTATACCAATACCAAGTAAAGGAATAAAACTAACTGTTTTGTTTGTTTTTGAGGTTTATTCCCTTACTTCCGAAATTAAAATAATATTTTACATTTATAATATTTCAAAACGATGAAACACTCGGAAGTCTTAATTAAACATAAAACATTAAAGTTATTAAAATCTAAGAATTAATTTGCAAATGACGAAGTGTATTATGAAATGTTTTAATAATTTTAACTTTAACTTTATTCATTACAATCATTAGTATTCTAATGGTGTATAAAGTTTCTTAGAGAAGAATTCCTTTTGCCCTTTTCTTCTAAGAACTTTGTGTGTGATTTTTTTCTGAGCACAATTATGCTCCGAAAGAGCATAATTTGAAACTCATTAATTATGAATCTTAACTTACTTCAAAATAGTTGTTGCTATGCGACTTATTATTTTATTTCACCTAATAAGGTGGTTAGAAGAATGAATGTGATTATATTAGTGAACAAATATTAAAGTTTTGGCATGGGGTCCCATCTCTAAAGAAAGAAAAATGGTTCAAACAAATATCAATAGATGGCGTTACGGGTATCGATTTGTTATTGAAGTTTATGGAAAATCAATATTAGGTCCTGATAAAAGTATTTTCTAATTTCATAAAATACCCTAAACACGGGAAAATTGAATAAAAGCTTCTTAAATTCAGTTATCTTATTTTGACAAAATTCAATATTGTCGTAGGTCCTCTGGTGGCAATTACTGGTACTACGTTGAAGTAACACTATAACAAAACCGTACCGTTTTGTTATTGAGTTTGTAGGTATTGACTATTGATAGTTGGCCAAATTTTAATAAAACTGTATTGTTGCGTTATGTTTTTGCACTTTCTATTGTAGGTAAATTATTAATTCGAATTTCAAAGATACTATAAAAAATTTAGAATTAATTTTTCTCATTGTGTTTTACATATTTTTTTCATATTGTCAGGACAATTAATAGTGAACAGCGAAACGTATGGTATGTGTCAACTTTGTTATGTAGGCAGGTTAGGTATTTAAGTAACAGACATCATGATTTGGCAAAGTAATTACTTACTTAACTAAGTACTTACACGTACTATCTATTTACACATTGCTAATAGGAATCTTTCACCTCAGACCTCACTCGATTGCAGGGCTGCCAGATTGTATAATTGGATACAAAATTCGTTAATTCGGTAATCATAAGTAGGTATGCTTAGGGCTGCCATCCGTCCGGGTTTCCCTGGATTTGTCCTAGTTTAGAGGGAGTCCGGGGAGCGTCCGGGCGGGGTTTCCAAAAAGTGTCCGGGTACAACCCGGACACTCTGTGCCAAGGGACAATTACAATTGTTAGATGAATCTTTAACAAGATAAAAATTTAAATGGAATCGGCGGTTTTTAAGGTGTCCGGGAAAGAATTTCGATTTCACCAATGTGTCCGGATTTTTTTAAGTTTTTGTCCGGCGTCGGCAATTTAAGTAATGGCAGGCCTAAGTATGCAATTTGTTTAGTAGATGCATTGTATAATCGGATACAATGTCATTACTGATGTTATTGTGTAATAAGTACGAACATACACATAGAGATACCTAAAACAAATCATGTCTGTGATAACCTGTTAAGTAATTATACGTTAAGAGCTATAACACATAATTGCATTTTACAAAATTAGGTATTTACGCACGACAACGACTAGGTTGGACTCGCGAGTTCCTGACACTGTGTTACCGCAGTGACTAAGCAATCATGATCCTTTTTCTACTGTTAAATTATTTGTTTTACTTCCTGTCTTAAAATATTATTAATAATGCGTAATGTTCCAGCCACTAGCTATGCACTATATATACGATAATATGAAGTTTCTTATTTTTAAAAACATTAAGTAGGTATTTTAAATAAAAGTTTTTTATTAATTTAAATCACATTTTTATTATGGAAATACCATAATAAAAATGTGATTTAAATTAATAAAAAACTATATTAATATTTCAATTTAAAAATACCTATTGGTAATTAATCCAATAAGTATTTTTGAATTGTCAACGTTTTGAGTCAGTCAGAATAAGTCAGTCGTGAAGATAGTCTGTTCCAGTACGCAGATCAGAGGAGAAGGCAAGAAACTCCAAAGGCACTCTCTTTCAACATGTTTTTTTACAATTTTGTGGTTCATCATCGTCAATCTTTTCGCCAATCCTCAGTGTGCGAAGGTTGTGTGTTACCAGGGCCAGTTGTCGTCTAAAGGGTTGTTAGCCGAACGTTTGATCAGATACAGTAACCGCTACCGTAGCCAGGAATATCAGGGCTGCCTGAGACTCGGGGCCTGATCATTCTGTTTGCTTTCATTGCGGGTTTTTTACCAATACTCGCCACGCTTGGTAGGCGGGCGCAGTGTTCAGGTTTGGGGTTTTGTGGTTTCGCGGTAGACGCTGCACACCTTATGGTTTTTTGTCCCTAGCCAAATCTTACGGCACCCACAGTAAGAGAAAGACCGGAGGGGGGGGGGGGGGGTAACATTCTTGGTCAGCACCCCACAGCATTTTAACAGGTATTGAACTATCAAATCTCATTCACATAGACTATGAATCTTCGTTTCATAGCCGCGCCTTGCAACTCTTCGGCAGTTATTGCTTGTCAATTTCAAACAATTAATTTAAAAAAAAATCAAAAATTCTCTGTCCCTCAACTTCGTAATTTGCTTCCTTAAGCAATTATTTTTATGTTTTATTTATTAAAAAGAAGAAAAAGCATAATAGTAGTAATGAACAAAAATGAGAGATTCTTTCTTACGAGACTGTTTTCAGATTCCCTATGTCGTCGTATCGTGAAACATTCCTATAAACTTCTAAGTACGCAAATTAATATTTTGTTTTTTGAAGTGAAAATTTCTTTAGCGTCGTTGTGCACTTTTTGGGATGGTTAAAAATTTTAAACTCGCGTCAGGACACGTGACCTGATCGAAAATTTGTAAGATGGAGCCGAGTTTCTTATATTAAAAAAAAAAATAACATTCGAAATTCAAACATTTATGAGTGGCCAGGAGCGCAGAACTTCCAGTGTACCCTGTGTATACATTTAGATATGTTATTACCTACTTTTTATTTTTAACCTAATTATATATATACAGATGTGTATGTGTATGTATATGCAAATACATTGTGAAGTTGTTTTCACTTTTGACATACAGTCATACTACTGACTGTTTTTTTTTTTAATCATATTTCGTTTCCTTTATTATACTCGTATATCGATTGCTACAAAATAACATAAGATAATGATATTATAATTTTATTTAAGGCAGGTGTACCTTGCTTCATTTGCTTTTATTAATGTAGATGTATGTAATGTCTTTCTAAAACATTTGTACACGGAGCGTTTTCGACTCATGCCAGATACAAATCAGAGTCATTATTATTAAAAAACTAGCAACCCGCCCCGCTTCGCACGGGTACAAACTATACACCTAAACCTTCCTCATGAATCACTCTGTCTATTAGTGAAAGCCGCATGAAAATCCGCTCAGTAGTTTTTCAGTTTATCGCGAATGGACAGACAGACGCGGCGGGGGACTTTGTTTTATGATATGTAGTGATATGTAGTGAAGATTTTTATAATTTGATTTTTTTTCATCATTAGCTCAGCTACATGATATGATGATGATTCTAAACGCAAAAACCTCATAAAGTAATAAAAAGTAAACAGAAACACTATTCGTTCCTACAATTTTCGAGGGTTTCTCTCAATTTTATCAGGATCCCATCAACAGATCCTGACTTCCTTGACATAGGACCATCCTTGAGGTACCCTATCTAACAAAAAAGAATAATCAAAATCAGTTCAGCCCGCCAGCCGCTCTGCCCCCTCTTTTTAAATCTCTGATATCTTCTAAGATATTAATTTTTATTGTATGCTGGAAAGGGCAATTTTGATGTACATGAAATGCAGAACGTACCTAATGTATTTAATTGGATAAGGAATAATACGGTATTGTTTAAAATGGTTGATAAATAACCCATATTTTTTTGTAATATGTAAAAGATAAAAATGGTTACTGTTGGTTATCCTTAGGAGATAAACATATACCATGGCGGCCTTTTTTATTGATCTTTTTAAGATATACAATTCCGTAGTACATTAATTTGATCTATCTCGTAAGGTTTAGCCAGCGTTTGCAATGTAAGCGCACAAAAATATGTTTGTTACAACATGACATTACAAATCTTTGAAATTCTTGACTTTTCTCTATACTAATATGCATGTATACTACATATAAACCTTCCTCTTGAATCACTCTATCCATTGGTTAAAACCGCATGAAAATCCGTTCAGTAGTTTTTCCGTTTATCGCGAACAGACAGACAGACAGACAGACAGTCGCGGCGGGGGACTTTGTTTTATAATATGTCAATGAAATCTATATATCACACCTCAAGTTAACTAAACACACTTGGACGCACAGCGTGCCAAACAAATATGTTTGCATACTATACATACTTAATGCATACAATTGAAACTCTTTCATACTTACCTATTAGATACATACATCGTTACAAACATACAGACATAATTATTTATACATAACTTAAATTTGCATTTGTTTTCAAATGTATGGCGAGATTGATGTGATGCTTAATATATATTTTTTTTATATATTTATTTATTTCAAAAACTTAACTATGTTACAGATAATAGTTTGGCAGCTTGGCTATTATCTGTAACATAGTACTAAGTTTTTAAAATAAATAAATAAATTTAAAAAAAAATATGCTGCTGCTATTTAAATGTAGTAAGATGTTGTAATTCGAACTGTCATTATAATAATAGTCTATACTATTCATACACTCGAAATACATAACCTAAATTGAGTGAAGATAAGCTCTACATCCTACAAAATAATTGTTTAAAATATATAAAATAACCAAAACATACTTCCGTGATCAAAAACAGGCAGACGTAGTATACGGTTCACGTTCTGTTGTTTGGCGTTAAAAAAATCGGCACAGGTCTTACCTCTACAAGCGCTGAGTTCTGGGCAGTTAAAGGTTTTTAATAAGTTATTTAAAAAAAAATACAAATACCTAATTACTTTTGAACTAACGTTTATTCTGGTATAAATTGTTTGTAAAAATAATAAAGTAGTAAAGAGAAATTTACAGCTATTACGGATGCTATTACGGTTTTAAGTACCTAGGTTTATGCTTTTGATTGTGTTTTTTTTTCTACGTAATCCATACTACACGTATCAAATTTTGAGGCCGCTATGAACTATATTACAATTTCAGATCAGATACATTATTATACTTTTTTCATTTTATTTGCTTAGTCGCTCAAAAAAGTGTCATCGTGCAAATTATGTAAAACTTGCTTCGGCATTTTGACTTTGTCTATAAAATTAAGACAAATTTAGATAAGTGAGGCCGCTATGATCTAAGCTAATAACTGTTGGTGTGGTGGTGTCGGTGTTTTCAATAAGTGCACGGTACGTGTTCGGTACACGTGACGTGATTTAGTGACGTAACATCGTACATTGTACAACACTGATTTTGTGTATAATAGTACGAGATTTTGAATTGATTGATTTGATTTTTGAAAATAAATTGTCCTTACTGGCAGCCCGGCTTGCTCGTGATCGTCGCGTGTCGCAGCGTCAATGCTGCAATGGTAGGTAGGTAGATTATCTACTTACTGCTAAGAGTGTTCGCAACGATGTCAAACGAGTTATCCGCATTGATTTTCTTCAAACAATATTCTAATCTAAGGTTTAAGACGAACAAATATATTAGTTTGACGAAACTATTATCATATATATATATATATACTATTACCTACTATGGAATATATATATATATATATATATATATTCCAACTGTCATTATAATAATAGTCTATACTATTCATACACTCGAAATACATAACCTAAATTGAGTCAAGATAAGCTACATCCTACAAAATAATTTTATATCTACTGTTAATACGCCGTTATAGTGGAATACAAAACTTTGATATTTAAAATTGACCTTGAATGGCGAGATGTTGCACGTACTTAGATCTGGTCGTATGTAATAATAAATATATTCGCGCAATATAAATAATGCTTACCGGCTGTAATAAATAATAGGCCGTTTGATTATTTATAAGTAATAAGTTATTTTAGCGGTTATCTAATATAACGAACACTCCTACCTGCTGATTACATACTACTTATCGCCATCTATTGGTTGCGTGTTTATTAGTAGGTAAATATTTTTTTCCATTCATCGCTAGGTGGCTCTAGCTATCTATCGCGCTGCTAGCGGCATCCAGCGCCTTTGTAGGCTAAAAAATAGTAGCCCGCGGAATTGCCCGAGTTAGGAGGGTCGCATTTCGTTGTATGGGATGAGGTATCTGTACTAGTATAGTATTATGTTATCTGTGGTTTTGGCAATAAACGTTTACACTTATTTGTTATTAATGAATTGATATCTGTTCTCTCTTTGAGGTCAGTCCTTTTATTTCAGGTATATATATACCTACATATATTTCATAATTTATAACACCATGAAATATTCCGAACCATTGTATATCCTAAGAAGGAAGCCTGATCAGCAGGGGTCACACTGTGGAATACTCCCCGTCTCAAACCTGCTTCTGCAAGGGTAACAGGCAGGCTGACCCGCTACCTACAGGTCAGCGCACTTTTACTTTGAATCATGGTCTCTAGCGAGAGGCTTCCACCTATAACCATTAGCTATCGCGAGGCCGTACCGCTACTGCATCCATACTGAGCACTCCACTAGTGTGTGCAGTGCAGTGTCCTAGCGACAGCCTTCGCAGTGGTGGCACACAGACGTAAGTACCCGGGCTATACGACACAGATACTTGCCGATGCAACCGTATCCGGTGTGCACCTGTGTCGACTGGTAGGAAAGGCTGCCGTGTCGCCTTTCCAGTCAATCCTCCGTGCTCTTGGGCTGACCTTATCTATATATACCAATAGATTCCTTGGCTATCATTCGCTCACATTAGTACCTCTATTCACTGACATGACATATCTTTTACTAGCAATACAACAGTAGATTACTAAATTTCAAAATACCTAAAATCCTACACTAATATCACAATATAATCACTTAGTTATCCAAATATCCATTTCATGAAAATACTGAAATTTAATGTAGAGTACGTTAAAGAAGCCGGGATCCCGCTCAAACCATTAAAGCAATGAATAAAGCTCGCATCGAGTATACGATTTCCTCTTATTTAAAACTTGGTGTAATTTATTACTGGATTATTTTAACGCTAATTAAATGCATGTGGTGTTCTCTGCCTCTCCGAGGCATTATTTATTAATTTTGAAAATCGACAGGTAATTAATTGAGAAGCACCGTCTGTTGAACCGCAAGTTAAAATACTACTCAGAGTATAGATAATTTTTTTATTGTTAATCAACTTAATTATTTAACACTGTTATACACTTAAGAACACAGTCATGTGGCTTCAAAGACGATAATAGTATCATAATAGTATCTTTATATTGTTGCATTTATGTAGCTACGTTTTAGTTATTGTATTGATGGTGATGTATTTCTTGTAGCGAATATACAAATTTCTTAAGGTTATGAATTACTTGCGTTGTACGATTTTGACTGCGCTTTTTTGCTATAGTAAAGGTAGGTAATAAAAACTGAAATTCAAATTCAAGTTCAAGTGTATTCAAGTATGCCAAATATTTTGATCGATGGCGTATTATACAGCTAAATCGAGAAATGCCGGCGTTTCGTGATGTGTCCAAGCAGATCTCGATCGGTCCTGTTCAACGAATAGTCCACGACATATGCACTATTTATTTCAACACACATTATAAAGAATAATTCAATACTGTTTTAGGTGCACTCATACAATATATATATTGATAGTATATAATTGTGATATTGGAGGGCGCGGGAGCACCACTGGTCAATTCCCCCCACTTATTTGAATAAAATATTATGTTACTATGGTGAAACTTTAATAAAATATTACCACTATCTACATTTAATATATTAATGAAATAACTTTTTAGGAACACCACACACCTTGCCATTGGTCCTTTGAGCCGGATAATTATACAAAAGTGAGGAGGTAGAACATCTCACATACACAAGAATATCTATGAGATAAGCCACGAACATTAAATTACGTAAAATGTTATCTGAGGTATAACGCTTTCTAAGCCGAGGCCTCTGACAAAAGCTCGAATTAATTAAAGGTCGAGGGTGTGTGATAGGGTTGCGTATAGCTAGCTTCACGTTTACTATGATGTCACATACTGACAGCAGTTACATTAGCTGAGATAGCGTAATGTGTAAGGTCTTACATTTGTGAATTTCAGTTTCGATGGATAAACTGTATTATCCATGTGGTGGGTCACTTTTCGATATTTGTCTTAGCTTAGTTGGGAGTTTTAATAAGAATATAAAGCGCTATTGAGAATACTAGTGATTTGAAAAAAAAACAATGTACAAACAGCATAAAAGGATGCTAATATTACACAAGCATAATAACTGCCAATAAAAGAGTAGATTGACACTTTGCCTCAAACCACCAGCAATGTGGTAAAATAATGAGTCGATTTTTGTTTTTTTTTTGACAATGGACATCCCTTATGACTCCAAACCGCACTGTTCACTAAACAAAAACGGCCTCAATGAACCTTTAACAAAATTTACAGCTCAAATTACATTGTTAACAAACGTCTGAATACAAGCACTAATTTCCCGTCAAGCGTAGTAATATCCTCGCGATCGTTCATTGTACCGATTTATTAAAGAGCTTGCGTTCACCAGCAGATAATTACACGCTGTTTTTGATTGATTAATGACGCTTTATTTGCTGCTATTATTAACTGCAGTGCATCCTATATCAACTGGATTGACTGCATGTTTTTTTTTTTGTAATATTCATGAATTATGTGTAATATATTACTATACATATTCCATGGTAAGACCTTATTTTAGTTGGCAAAATTTGGGTGTTCACTACGCCTCAGCCTACCCGTTCGGAGATACAGACATGAGTGTATATATAATTTAAGGACACCTAAAGACGGTTCTTTTCTCTATTGGAACAATATACCACCTCCTATTCAATCTCTTAATACTACTAGCACTTTTAATAAACATCAAGGTAGGTATCTAATTGATGCACAACGGAAGCTCGCCATGATAAATGTAAACACGTCGCTCGTCTAAATAGGTAAATAGTATAGTATATAATAAGTAAATATTCATAGATTCATTCTTTCATTTATTTCAAATCAAATCTGTTGTGTTAAGTGAGGTAAAGGTGCGTCTGTGCCTATTTGTGTGTGTGTACCTGTACCTTCGGTCTGAATGCGCAGTAAGAACCAGTCTGAACTAGGTCCTATTTTGGTCATGCCATGAGACACCCCTTACTTTGTATTTTTTTCCTTTTTGTACTTTATCGTTTAATGTAGTGTTTTATTCAATTTATCTTTTGTTATTTTATTTTCTTTTGTGTTTCTTTTTAAGTATTATTTTAATCTGTTGCATGCCTTTCGTTGTTCTCTCAGTGTGTGACGAAATAAATGATTTTTATTTCTCTCATTGTTATTTTATATCAAATCAACTCCTCACGTTTATAAACAAGAATATGTTAAGAAGATGTATGTGGTATAGTTTTTTCTCGTTACCTAGGGAATAATTTTGTAAAAATACATAAAATGGTTTACAGCTTAAATCATCGTCTTAGAGATTAGATAGATTTTGAACAATGGTATGCAGCTTCAGTAGTGGTGAGAGTCTTAATCTTGTTTAGAGAAAACCGGTAATCAGGAACGAAAACTGTAAAACGGTTGTCCGCGATTGAGGGAAAGAAAATGTAAAAAATGGCCCAAACGCTAAAAGTGGCGGAAAAGTTAATGAATCACTCATGCACCCCTTTTTTTCTCAAGTGCACTTCGCAACAGGGGATAGTAGTAGTATAGCGGAGTATAGGAATTAAATATAGGTCAAATCGTCGCTATCAGATCGTGACTGGATGAACCTTACATCGCCAGATATAAATAATATGCTGGACGATACTACTTTTCAAAGCAAAGAAGCTATTTACTGTACCACACACGCAGCAGAAGCACAGGCCGTATATCTCGACATAACATCATAAATGATAAAATCTATTTTTGCCATTGCGGGCGTTTAAGCCGTATACTTGGATGCATTGTTTTTGGTAAGTGACGACGAAAAAAGATCAGATGGTATGTTGTTGTAGTGCCGTGGAAGATGCGTCGACACCCTCACGCCATCAAATATTTCAAGTATGGTTTGTAAGAGAGCGCTGCTATTCAATCCTCGGAAAGCCTCAAGCGGCGTAATTACAATAGACTATTTGGTAATGATTTTGAGACAATTATTACATTAAGGTTGAGAACGGTCATGGGGTTCAAGAAATCGTTCTGTTTGCAAGGAACTTTTGTAAGCTACTGATTGACACTTCACTTTACCAAAAGCCTGAGCTTTTTCTTGCACAGATAAATAAAATTTTCATCTAAACTGGCAATGCTGCCAGCCTTATCGGAAGCCTACACATCGGCGATGATGGGGATGAATTTCACAACTTTTACATTTTGTTACTTTTTTTAAGTTTATGTATTAATAAATGTTGGATATAAGTTAGAATAGATTGTATGATATTTCTATAAAAATAATGTATTGAATTTGATCTATTATTCGCAAAGTTTTTAATCTTGGTATCAGTTTAAGTGCCCATATAAAGTACACATAGAATCAGTGAGTAAACATTATCAACGCTTGGGGCACGTCTAATTGCATTTTCACCAGCGGGAAATGAACTTGTTTACTTTTAACTTATATTCCCTCATTGAATGCAAGAATAGCGTTTTCGAACTTTTTTAGTTGATTATACTCGTCAAGGAAAATAAAAGATGTTAATTTTGTACTTATTTCGTGATCGTGTTAATTCCCGTTTAAATATATAATTATATCATGGAACGCGAAAATTTAAAAGTTAGGATAACTTTTTCGTAGCTATTACCCTTATCAGAATAAAAAAAAATAGTATAAATGTATAAATTTAATTTATGAAAAAATAAAATAAATGTACCTAGGTAAATATAGTAAAATTTCAGATGTGAAGAGTAAGGAGCAGCATTTCTGCAATAGTTAACAACAGCTGTATTAGGCTGATACCGCTGTAGTGACGATAAGACCTTCCAGATGCCTTTCAAGATGAAGGCGTTCAGTGATCTCCGGCCACCTTAGGAATAAAAATGAGTCGCCCGCAGGCCGTGCGGGCGACTCATTTTTATTCCGCGCGCGCTTCACAGAGGTGTGCCGAGACTGACAGGTGACAGTGGTACCGAGTTACGGGACCCGTTTTTTGCGGGACGTGTTAAAGTTGTACATCTTTAACGTGCCAAATAACAGCATCCACATTCATAATGTCAAGTAATAGTTTTTGACTTTTGATTCCTACATAACATCTTATTGAAATGATTTCTCATGAAGACAATATTTTGCCAATTTGAATGACTCGTGTGACACTTATATACTCTGATTGAGCCTTTGCTTTATTTTTCTGTATGACCCTTGTTTCATCTGTTAACCAAGGAGCGGGCAGATGTCTTACCTTAATTTGACGAATTGGAGCGTGCTTGTCATAACAACACAGTCAAACAAAGTGTATTATTTAAGAAATTTATTACAATATTTGGTTTTTAATGAAATTTTAGTGAAGCTCAAACCTTTCGTTTATCGTTATTATTATTTGGGCGTAATAATTCTTGTCTATAAAATCGTATTTCAACCAATTTCATTAAATTTATAATTTAAAAAGACCTCAATGACCCAGTGTATAAGGTATACCTACAACGCTTGTTTTGCGATCGTCCGATTGATTTCAGGTTCTCAAGTCGGTCCTTTTTTTTTAAATTTTGACTAAAAATAAAATATTTTATATCGGAATTTTAGCACCGTTAAATATTTTTTGTGTCACGTCTCCAATACAACTCCATCTTGAACCCTCCGAATCGCAGTATTGTCCGTAGAGCTTACTCCGTCAATATAAACATACTCCGTACAATCCCCTTTAAGGTAAATTCAAATTCAAAATCAACATTTCATAAAATTGATCATCAATTATTCGAAATCGTCAATTTCAAAAATAATTATTATAATTAAAAGTTATAGATGAACACACACAGAGTCACCGCAACAATAGTTTGCTTTGTCCAATGTATAATTATTAAAGAAAAAAAATATAACCGTCCGTTTCCAAATGGTTGAGTCTTAAAATGTTTGTGTAACTAAACATATATATGTTTGGGTACAATAGTCCTAGTAGTCTGCCATAGTATGATTCATGGATGATGAAACATCTTCGTCTGATTTGGGAATACTATGCACTATAATAGCGTAAAATAAAACTCAAGCTTGACTTTTGTCTTTTCGTAAATTCGCAACGATCGATAATACACTCAGACTGTGAATTATGAATATGAGTGTTTTAATATTTTACGATATATTGGTGTCAATTCTGTTGTATTACTCTTGACTATAATTGACTAAATTTTCTTCATACAAAATGTAAACTTTGTACACTTTGAAACAAGGTCTTATTTCAAATTTAAACAAGTAGGTAACATATGTCGCTATAGAAATAAGCAATTTATTTGTCGACTAAAGTCTGACACGTTTAAATAAACTTATACCACGTAGCGAGAGCCGCTATCCGTTGAATGCCATCTCTTTTGCTCTGTGTTTTTAGTAAGCGTCTTCGTAGATGTCGATTAAAATAACGTCATCTTAGTTCGTTTTGAACAAGTTTTTATACGGCAATTATAAGGCATTTGAATAAATGGGGATTCTCGCTGCGTGGAAATAAAGTTGAGTATATGTTGACAGGTTTTAGTGAAATTTAGTGGCGCTGAGAAATAGATGCCAGTAACAAATAGACCTTGTTGCGAATAAGACAGGGTTGATTTCATATGAATAAATTAAGTCAGGTTTTGGTTTAGTCGAGTGTACAATAGAATTGGGACCATTGTCTACAAAGAAGTTGATTTATTTGTATCGTCAATCCCATCAATTATTTATATTTTCAAAAGAGACATGCTTCGCAATATAACATTTTAATGCTCTGAATAATAACAAGCAATTAATATCGTATGGGTTGCTCTTGAGCGTTTTATGAATAAACTCATTCTTATTAGAAGCATTTAAATGTAAACATTAACTAAAAAAAACTAAACATATGATAAAAATTACGTATACATAAAAATGAAAGTAACATATAATTAAACTATGAATTTATTTTTATGTCAATTGAATTTAAGGTATATATTTTTTTAAATACATCACATGGAATAAATGAATATTAATCTAAACTAATATTATAAAGCTGAAGAGTTTGTTTGTTTGGTTGAACGCCCTAATCTCACGAACTACTGGTTCGAATTGAAAAATTATTTTAGTGTTTGATAGCCCATTGAACGAGGAAGGCTATATTACACCACGCTCTGACCAATAGAATCGGAGCAGGGACCATAAACGCAGGTGAAACTGCGGGTACGGCTAGTCGTGTAATAAATCGAAAAAATAACGAACACGGTACTTTGTTATTAACCAGGAAACTGTACTACAGCCACCTTATAGTCTATGAACTACTTTAAAAAAAGCTTAAACTAAAAGACTGAGTACAACGAACTCTGGACTCAAATTTAAACCCACTTGACTAGAAAAGTAATTTAGTTTACAATATACTCAGTAACAATAATAATAATACCATTTTACCATAGCTATGCATAAATTCGTCCTTATTTGTGTAGTTTTCGACCAGAGGTAGTTTCACATATGTATGTACATAATCTATCTTTTATAACGCTAGTATTTCTAGTTCATATTGCTAAGCAAGCAATGTCACAAAGCCATAACAAACTTGACAACACACAACACATTGTAGGAAGCGTTGGCTGTGTCTCGTTTACTCTTTCTAACATTAATTAACTTGAGTGCAATAGTACTGTTCAAACAACCGTTGTTGCAGCAGAATCTGTCATTATGTTTTAATATTTTATGGTACTATCAGAGTTCTTATATTAGAAATACATATATTATATTTTATTTATTATTTAGAAATTGTTGACTTTATGTTATTTGCTAAGTATTTTGTCTACAATTATAATCTTTTTGATGATTATACATACGTAACTACATATTTTCCAGTTGAAGTTTAGTACAAGTATGATCTTTCACTGTCATTTTTACTGGAAAATAAGGGAAAATGATGCAAAATGTTTACTTTTTAAATCACTTGATTGAAGAGTATCACAGGTCATACCTTTGTCTCTAGATAGAAATTCATGAAACTTAAAACATCTATGGAATAGAGATAATTGTGTTGTGTTGAATATATTTGGATATATGAATAAAAATAAGATTATTGAGTTATTAATAAGAACGTAGATTGTTGTACGATATATAAATAAAATTAAGATATGCAAAATAACGCTTGAAAGTAGATTTATAAGTCTTCACATCTTAAGTTTACAAATTAGACTTATTTATTTGAGTTAAAATGTAATTTATTTACCTCCTTTAATCATGTGTTTTTTTTTGTCACACTAAAATCGTTTATAATGTATGAACTGATTTTTTTACGTTGTTATTCAAATATTTTGTATCTCTTTTTCTATTTTGTAGTGTCTAACATATATTTATCCCCAATAGCGAGTAAGTCGTCTCCTCGTCATCAATAACATTTTATGTTGCCTCTTGTTTCGTTGCCAGCAAATAATGAAATTTATTACAACGAGAATCATGTTTATTATCGTTCTGTTTATTGGTTCACGACTTTCACGAGTAATGTGCCAATAAGTAATTTCTCTTCTCTGATTCATTAAATAATATTATTGTAATATACATGACGTATATTTTCTTTATTGTTTTGCATTCCTTTTAGATAAATCATCACAAGTAGTTCCTTTCTTTCAAGCAAAGTTCGTCGACAAAAAAAGTTAGTCAGTATCTATTTGTACTGCATATGTTATGCACTGTATTTAAAATTTTACTAATATATAAGGTATATAAATATATTTGATATGACAGACACTGTGTGGTTTTTGTCGGTTTGACCACGATTTTTTTTTTAAGACGACTCCCGCATCAGGAATACTCCTGTGTCGCGGGAGGCTTCACAAACATTCAAACAACGGTCACAAAGAATACCCAGACTCGGGACAACTATTTGTGGATCACACAAATTTTTGTCCCGTGTGGGATTTGAACCCACAACAGATTTAATTAACAACGTCGTGCTCTCTACGGAGTTTTACTCTAGGGTTTCTTAAACTTGACTTAAATTTCTTTTCGTATTGACATGGATGATATAGTATGGATAATATTCGATCAAGATCGATACGATATTGAATCAAATGGGTAAACAGTTAATTCATTATTCGAATAAAAATCTACTGTATTTCTTTACAGTCATAACAAAAACTTTTATTGATGTAAATGTTTGTGTGATTGAAACAGTAATAAGATAAAAAATTACATAGACAATTAAATAGAAAAATTACAAAACCCTAAACAACCATTGTTCATATTTATGTAAATTTTCTCGAGCCAAATTCTTTAAAAAGTACCCCAAAGTTATCAAACCATCTTCATAATCGAAATCGGTCTATGGTTTAACCTTTTCTATACAATGTCTATCTCCTACTTATTTCCCCTCGTCTCCCTATAATTTGGTGTAAAACTTTGCACATCGTATAATTTTTATCACCAGCATGGAAGGAATTCCGAAAACTTTGTAAAAAATATGAAATGATTTAACATAAAGTTTCCTGTGTGCCTTATATAAGTTAGTGTTCGCCCCGTGGCCATTATTTAATCATAATCATGACTTTAATTGAAAAAAAAATGACTGAAGCACGTCATACTAACTACCCAAATTATTTAATTTATAGAAAAAAAAGTTTGACAACTACAGGAGAAAATGGTTCTTAAGTGTTTTGTTTTTGTCTATTATACATCTTGATATCCATTGATGATCCATTTAAACATCATCTCCTATTTTTCAGATTCACTAGCATATTTCCAAAAAATTTGATCTTATGAAATTCCAATTTCTTAGGGATTGAATTTTCAAAAATTCTTTTTTAGCGGATACCTACTTCCCTATGAGAAAGCTACCTGCCATATATTATACTTTTTGAAATTCCGTGTTTAATCAGAGAGTAATGCTAGCTTATTATATAATTTGGTTTATTTTTTAATCAAAATGCAATACAACTAATTAAGAAGTTCATGCAATAACATCAGCATTTCAATATGCTATGTTAAGCTATGTTTTAATTGTTAGAGCTTTATAAGTCACATTGTGGGTACTGGTTACTGAAATCACCATCTTCGGTGAACTTTATGTGTTCATAAGTGATTATTACTATCACGTTGTAATTGTAAAACAAAACTGTAATATTGGTTAAAACGAAAATATTTGCCAATACGTCAATCTAACAGCAGGTTAAATGCTCAAGCGGCCTTAGTCTCATCGCGATTGGTTTATAATTTCAAATTCAGCAACCGCAGCATGCCACATCTCATCTTGTGATTTGCTATTAGTTAAATATTATGTAATTTTGGATGTACATATGTGAGTTCCCATTTTCAAAGTGTTACAATTTCAGTAGTAGGCATTGTACCTAATAATGCTAGAGATTGCCTAGTGATCAAATTTCAACAATAATTTTATTTAATTGGCGAATATATCTTGAACTGTCCTTGTATAGACTTGTCGTACCATGAATATACATACTGCACGCTTGTAGCTTGATGTAGCCGATATCACGTTATTTTTAAATTTGTAACACATATTGTTTAGAAATTTTAGCTTGTTGCACTTTTTCTATACAGGATGTATCTGACAATGGAACACTTACTTAAATTGCTGAAAAGGCATGACTGTAGCATGCAATTACAAAAATATTTTTTGACAAAAACTACCCGTTTACAAGTTATGGCCGTTTGAATTTCCATGTTACCTACGTTTCTAATAAAAGCAGGTGGCATGGTTCCCGGAGGCTTCCTTCTTAGGGTATTCCCGGGACCCTACAATAAGCCTACTTGTGACGGAACACCGTGTGGGTTTAGTCGGTTCGATTCCGACATACCACTTCACCATTAGCTCAGGTGAGGTGATGACCTGTGGGGGTTTCCACACGAAAAAAAAAAGGTGGCATGTGTAAAGTTAAAGATTTTAAATAGTACATATTTTTTATTTTGGATCTATTCACTTAGTTATTGAAAAAATCTATAAAAACAGAAGTTTTCGAAGTTGCTTTTTATGGATTTTTGCAAAGGAAACATAAGTAAGAAGAGGAGGAAATGGAAGACAAAGGATGTACGAATGCATTGCGGAGCTTAAAAAATAGTTCGAGCTGGTCGCATATCTGTAACCAGAACTGGTTATTGCCGGGAACTAGTAGCCCGGGTAGAAAATAATAAAAAAAAGAATTAATTTCCACAAAAATTTTACATCCAAGTTTACAAAATATCGAACATTATTTTGTTATTATGTTCATGCCTTTAATATATTAAAATAAAACCTAGACACTATCATGATCTAAAGAAATAAAAACTTGTGAAGGGTGTTGTAAATAACTCGCAGGAACTTTCAGTGCGATGTGCGAAGTTCTTAAGACAAATTGTAGGCTTTTAACGGACGACCTCGAGACTTTGTTGGAACAGATTCGGCTCGGTAAGATGTATCCTACTTTAAAAAAACTATTTCTATGGTCTGTCAAGTATAGTATTTGAAACTTTACAACTTAGTTTAGAAAGTTTTTAAAACATATATATTATTTCAAGAAATATATACGTTAGCACCGTGATCACATGTCGGCACTATAATTTCTACAGTATACGTCTACAGGTTTTTAATAAATCTCAAACAGCATTTTTGCATCTTAAAGTGTTTTACTCACTTCACATTTGTGAATTTTCTTCTTTCATAAAGTTTGTGCCATCTACGGTTTTTCAGATTCATTTGCTTAAAACTGCGCTTAGAAATGGTTAAAAATGATTAATATTTTTGAAATTAATTCACACAAGTTTACGTGGGTAACTGAAGATGTAGAGTAATGAGGATTACTCTTGCTATAAACGTTGGGCATTCAATGGTTTTTTTTACATACGAGAATAGTGCAGTCATATAGCGCTAAATCTGGACTAAAAGGAAGGTGTACCAGCAATTTGATTTTAGCTTTGTGCAAATAGTCGGTAGTTTTGCCGGTTCGATGTGCAGGGGGTTATCTTCATGCAAAAGTCAAGTATCTAGTCTCGAGTTTGGTCGTTAATTTTTTTAGGCTTCTAATACTTGAAGTAAACATTCCTCTGTATACCATTCAGCAGTAACAGTCTTCTCTTTATCAAGCACAAACGTAGCTAATATTCTTCCCTAAGTAAAAAATACAGCATCCATTCTTTTCTTTACGGATCTTGACATTTTCACAGACGTCGGCGGTTGTTTATCTTCAAACACCCACACTTTACTTTGGGATTTAGTAGGAACGTCGAAATAATACAGCCAGGTTTCATCATTTGTAACAATCGAGTTCAGTTAGTTATTTCTGCCAACTTCAATTTTTTTTTTACATATCACGAGACGAAGTCACACGCTGCTTAGCGCATCAGTCATTAAGGGCGGTACCTAGAATGAACAAAGTTTCTGTACTTTCAAACGGTCGTGAAGAATCCGATGAACAGTTAGTGCACGTATCTTGAGGGTTTCCTCAATCTGTCGATATGTCACACGTCGATCTTTCTGCAATAATTTTCGTACTGTTCTTATCGAAAGTCATTTCTATCCGCCGTCAAGTTAAAATTGCCGCAATTAAATTGAATATACCACCGTTCTATGGTCCTTAGAGATCGACAAGTTTCCCTCAATGTACTACTCATTTCCTCGATACATTTTTGTTTAGTAAAGACACGCTTAAAGTTATATGCAACAGAGCTGGATTTAGGAGACTCGCAAGTTTGGTTGAAAGTCCTTGGTTCTTTTGTTACTGAAGCTAACATTTGGCACTTTACTTCTCTCTGTTTCAGTATGGAACAGTAAGATGTTTCCATAATTATCTAATAGTGGACCAATTCACAAATCAACCAATTTTTAACACTCTACAAGCTTAGAAAAAATTGTAAAAGAAAGTTGGAATTGTAATGACAACCCCTAATTAAAATTCGAATTTTCTTTGAAACCTTTTCTAAAACTAACGGTTTATTAAGTAAAGTCATAAAAAGTCTAGCACCTTTTTCTTTACACAGAGCATAATTGTTTTCAAATCATGTAGTTAAATTACAAGCATTCTCTTATTATAATATGCATATCGCGCAGTGTTTAAGTGATTCCATCACACTTTTCAACACGAGGCTTTAACCTGGTATTGAGAATACATTATTTAGTGTGGTCGATTAACGATTTTTTTTTCAAATCAGGTAAGACACTTGCCTTTTTTGAAATAAAGTTTTTTTTGAGCAGTTGTTTGTGCGTTACCATAAGTAAAGTCATGTACGTAAATTATAGTTCATAGTAACTTGTCGCAGTTTTAATTTCACATAATTCTGTTTATTATAACCATAAATCAAACGAAATGAATTCAACTAATCACGCTTAATGGCACTCGCCTCAAAATTATGCTCTTCCTGGATATAATTACTATTAATGAAAGAATAAATTATTCAAATCGACTTCTTACTTTCCTTGTTTGTTTGTTTCATTGAAGCGTAAGCAAACCAAAACTGACGATGAATAAATTAGATGTAGAAAGTTGGCAGAACTATCTCCGCTTTGATTGTTGGATTAATGTAGCGGTAATTTACTATGATTGTGAAACCATGAGCAACGTATTTAGTCTAATCTTTATGACTCGCCGAATTAAATTTAAGACCTGGTTTCAGAATCTTAAAAAGTGTATTATGTCATAAACTATCTAAATACTATTGAAATGTACGTGCTCTGACATCGCGCTGCTACGGCCAAAGTAAAAAAATAAAGGCTTGGACTTCGCCGACTAATGGACCAGTTTTGTTCGAAGTTTCTTTGATTTATTATTGACTAGCTTTTGCCCGTGGCGTTGCTCGCGTAAAAGTTATTTTTTTATTTCTCGGGATCTCTACTTTTTCCGCATGAAAGCTCTACTTCCCTATGTCCTTTCGGTACCCATGACAACCTTTAAGCCATCATTATTGGTTGAGTAGTTAGAGCGTGAAAGCGTAACAAACTAACAAGCAAACAAACTCACTTTAGCATTTAATTTTATAATATTTACGCTTTGACCGCGATACTTAATTTTAAATTTGGATTTTCTATTTTTTTTGGCATAGGGGCAAACGAGCAGACGGGTCACCTGATGTTAAATGACTGCAAATGCAAATCAAAAGTCAAAAGTGCGTTGCCGCCCTTTAAAGTGGGAGTCGGGTAAGGGTGGAAGAGGGGGGAAAGGGTTAGGGTCTCCGGTAACCTCACTCAGTCAGCGAAAAGCAATGAAATCATTTCTTCACTGCCGGTTTTCTGTGAGGCCGTGGTATCAATGCGGTTGAGACGGCCCATACGTGCCGAAGCATGGCTCTCCCACGAAACAAAATTGCAATTTGCAATGAATGTAAACATAATAAAGTGTAATGTAATGAAAATCTTTTTTCATCATGCTTCCTTAAAGTCTTAGTAATAATAAAAGCATAAGACATACATATGTAGAAACCGCACATATACACATATACTTGTAGGTACATCTCTTTTATAAAATAATAAGGATAGGAAGCATCTTATCCTAGAGTTTCGTTCTTAAGAAGAACAACTATAGGCAGTATATTCTGAGAGTTTGGACGGTGGATATTTGTCGTTTATACCACCGACCTGGTGAGTCTCTCAGACATGTCACTTCTGGTTGTTCAATGCTTGCTAACACTGAGTATCTGCAGAGGCACAATCAAGCAGCCAGGATACTCCATCAAGAGCTCGCCCTTTAGCATAGCCTTATCGGTCGGAGGCTGCCATACTACAAGTACATGCTACATGCATCCCAAACAAGGCAGAGCCTGTAACCAGACTGCTGGTAAACATACTTATATATTTCTACATACATACATATTATAGATAAATTACACCCAGACACATAAATACGTAGTTGTTGACAATAACACAGCAGGCACGTGATTTTATTTCAAGACTGAATAGCCCAAGACGAGCGTGTTTTCGGTCATGAGAAATTAGCAATATGTTTTATATTATGTTTCTAAAATCCGCAAGCTTGACTAATATGTGTATTTTTTATCTAATTCTCAGAGTTAGACAAAAATCCAGCAAATACGTTTGAAAGATCCGATTTAGATGAGGTTATTGCATATATTATAGATTTAAGCATAGAAGCGGGTAAATGTGGGTATAATTAGTTTATGAAGTGATTATCTGGATGATGGATTCAAATTTTGGGCACAACTAAAAACTATTTATTAATTAAACACGTAACTATAAGCACACAGTTATTTCAAGTTGAAAAAATGCGAACAGCGTAGTCGGAAATAAAGGCTAAAATGTAACTAACAGTTGTAGTATAAAACTGAACTATTTAGCCGATATATAGCGAAAGAGCAGAGAGACGTGCAGGTTTGTTTATTTTGAATTGTTTTTTATTTTGCAAAGCTTCATAAACTCTCCATATTTTCCAGCCGTCAGCAAATATCGAAAAAGGTAGTAATAGATTAAATCTGTTAGGAAATGGCTTGGAAATCTATTCACAAACTAAACACATTAGGTTTATTGAGTTAGAATGGAAGATAAAAATGATGTAACCATTTCACAGGGGTAGTGAAGGATAAATTAGATTACAAAATATGTAAAACATGTTGGCTAGATATGAATTGGATAATTAAAACAACAAAGAAATTAACTTCATTGAATGTTTTAAGCCCTAACATTATTATCAACTAATCCAAAATAGACTTTAGATTTTAAATTATGATACAATGGTTTTTGATATAATCACAGATAATGTTTGAAATTTAGAATATAAATTCCTTTAATTAAATAATGATCTCAATCTGTCCTAAGTAACAGGTTTTACTTACTCTGTGCGTTTGTCACCAGCGTTGTCATAATTAGTGTCACTCACATCACTTGCACGCAGCGGGACAATGGAAATCCATGGACTCTTTCAGCGTTATTCATGTAGTACCTTACGAGACCACTTACCGCCCGTGGAAAGATTTTGAGATTCGATAAATTTTGACCCTATTATCGACGGTAAGATTCCATAGCTAGTGTTAGGAGTGGGTTCACGTAGATAGTTTACCGGGTAGGGTTCCAACCTACAATCACTGGATTGCAAGTCATAGGCCTTGACCACTTCTCTACCGCCCTGCTTTCATTCATAATATTGTTGTTACTTCAAGATTAAAAGAGATATAGGTTCTGTATTAACTTTAAATAGTCATCTTTGAAGCTTTTTTTTCTGTACCAAGTTTGTTTTAGAAAATTAAGTTTGTTTTAGCGTATTAGGTTGGCTTTATGTGATGTATTAATGTATTTATTTATTCTTCGGAGCTTAATTGACCAAACTATGTGCATCACCAAAAAGCTAATTTAGCACCATTCGAGTTTTCCATCGAAACGTGTAGACCAATGGTCGTTTTCGTTTCGTTGACCAAACCGTTTATGTAACACGCTTCACTGTCTCATAGCTAGAGGTTGCCGATTCTCCGAACTATATTGCCTGATACATTGCTTCCTCTTAAAAAATACATAGTTATATCTATAATATATTTACTTGATTTAAAATTATAATGATGGCCTAGGTAAGCAAACACAGAATTCATAAACATAAAGAACACCAAGTCTTACAAAGAACAAATAAAATTCTAGGAAATAAACAGTTCATTGCCATTGATATATAAAAAGTAATATCATAAATAATTTTCTGTATGTGTATTTCTGATGTACCCAAGTAAATGTTCCTTCTTTTTGAGAAGTATCTGGAAGTCTGAACATTGTAATCCACGAACCAGGTACATATTTCGTCAATCAATAATTTCCTGTCAGGCGGCAACTCATAAAATGTTTCAGAGAGTTGAATCATGAAGTCGTTATTGTGGACGTCAGCACCGGTTCCGTGGGTGGGTTGAGGAGCGGTAGCCTCCCGCGCACGTGGAAAGAAAAGTGTGATTTTTGTGAATAGAGGGTTTATTTACAAACTTTACACTTTTCTTTTCATTTAATTTAATATTTAAAAGAAACATCGTCGTTATTAGCATTAAGTAAATGAAAATTCTATTTTTAACACACATTTGACAGGAGCTTTTATCATTTGACATTCATTTCAATTTATATACCAGGTGCAGTACATGCGGTGGATGCAGTATCGTGTAAAGGTGGCTTCCCACGGTGCGTGATCCTGCAGATTATTCATGCACGGTCGATAACTACGGACAGGCACGTACCGCACCCAGGCTCTTCAAACGGTACTTGTCGGTCTGGGTCGGTCTTGAGGTTCAAAGATATTTTGTCATTCTCTTAGTAGAAGTTTATGCATGCTCGTCAGTGTTTATACGACCACAACGCACGAGGTCGCACCGCACCTTTAAAGTTACTGACTCGCAGCGAATCCGACGTACCACTACGGACTTATCTGCTCATTCACGGACGATACTCATCCCACGGGCTGCGGGCTGGTCCACGTCCGTTCGTAATATTACACACCCTGGGAAGCTACCTTGATATACATACATTATGCACATTCAGGCCTTTTAATATGCAATTCTCCTAGAGAAATATAATTACGGTAAACTGAAGGTTATCGTCGGCAATTGTACAGCCCGTGCTGTTTTACTTAATTAACTAAAATACAAATGACTAAAATTTCCTGTATGTACCGTACTTGAGAAAAATAAAACCATGTGTGCTTGCATTTTACTTAAACTACGTTCACCAACTTAATTAAAGTTTTGTATATCCACTTACGTCCTCCAGCAGGTTCTCTTGGAACTCCAAGAATTTGTACGAGAAAGAAATTGCTAAGAAACATATTATAGTAAACCAACCTCGTTGGTATGTTGCTATCAGCTTACGCTTACCTTTTTGTTATGAGTGACAGCAAAATTCGTTTTAAAAAACACTACAAATAAAAATAATAAGGATCTCACCAGTCCACTTTTGACCACGACCGGTGTAATAATAAGATATTGTACCTAATAAATATTATCGCGATTAAGTTGCGATTTACACATCTTATAGGAAGGTCAAGTCATTGTAAGGTAAACTTTCAACTTTCTATATGGCTAGTGTGAGGGTAGAATGTATACGCCTGTATATAAAGCGCCTGCTTTGTTCATTGTTGATGTGATACGTAAATAACCAAAAAAAAAAAATGTTTAACAGAAAAGTACTCTGTTGGTCTACAGCAGCCTTTTATTTACTAATTTTACTAATTATTAAGTTTGGTATGGATGATGGTAAGCAGGTGTTATTCTACAGCAATCTATTTGTAACTGTACTTTAGTTTTAATTTCTCTAACTTTCATTTACACTATACAAGAGTGTAAGATATAAAAATTAGATGATCCAGACACGAGTTCTTGAGTAAATGTTATTTAATTTGTATAAATTTATGTACTAAACTACAGCCACAGTGCACCTACTTGCCCAGCTCGTTGGGCGTGACTGTTGAAATAGTGGAGTATACAACGACGCGACAAAGGACAAAAGTAGTTGATGGACAATAACAAAGCTAACATCGGTGCTTAAAGTACTTATAATGGAGAAGGTGCAGGTCTAATCATATCCAGAGCACTATAATCAAGAACACAGAATACTTCTAATGGTTTAACAAGCAGTATTTTAAAATCAGTTACGAGTTTAATAAAATATAATAAGAACACACATTCTCTACATTTGTACCCAGTTCAGTCATTTTCTTGTTACACAGAAAGCTCTAATAACGTAAAAAGCATTAAAATATATGTTCCGCGTTTGACTTACCATTAATTATTTTTCCTCGTGGCCCCGACTCGTGTTCGACGGAGCATATTAATTTATTTGCATCCATAGAAATTTATCATGACTCTCATACGCTGCTAGTATTAAACGATCCCCCACATTTTGTCCACGCTTTTCCTGATATCTCGTTATCTTTTTAATTATCTTTAGCAATGTATTTTAGACTTGTGACATAGATTTTAATTCTGGTAAAACTTGAAGTGTACCGTAATAAATAAGATAGTTTGTCCGTCTTGTGAATCGATTCTCGAAGATTTTTGCCCGTTTTTATTGAAATGACTAAAAACGACGAATGCACTTCAGAATCGGTATTAAAGAATGTATTTCATGTCTTAGGCTACGGAACTTATAAATACCAAAGCGTGCTGAAAGAAGTGTAGCTCGAAACACGTTCCTGAAAAATATTTTTACCTGACGTTACAGTGCTGGTCGTATGTTATTTGTAAGGGATGCTAGGGATGTTCTTTATTATAAATGAGGTCAGAAACCTACCTATAATCCTGTGGCCTCTCTAACGATACTTATTCAGAGTCCGTGAATTTCACGACAGCCAAGTATCTTTGTATTTTGATCTTCACAATATTTAAAGATTACTTATTTACCTTTTGTTAATATTCTCTTTTACCAGCTGAAACGTTTACATTATTATATTTATTATATTAGCAAACCATTAATTAGATTGTTAGATGAGAAAATGCCTTTTCAAAAGTATGTAAATTTCGTAAACTAAGACTTGCGCAGCTTACTAGACTTCTAAATTTAAGTCATGTCTAGAACTTTTGCTTTAGGTAATTAAAAGTCCTATTAACAGCATACGCACGCTAACTTTTATCATCATCATCAGCATCATCGTCATCATTATTAGATTCTTGCTGATTTTATCCCATTTATTTGAGGTCAGTGAAAAATGAATTTTGCCTTCACAAATTTATGTCACAACAGTCATCCCTTTCTGGCTATGTCACCTACCACACAATGCACCTTTTCTGTACCACTAGCTGCACCCCGCGGTTTCACCCGCGTAAGTCCCAGTGCCGTAGGAATATCGGGATAAAACGTAGCCTATGTATTAATCCATGTCTCCAGCTATCTACATACCAAGCTTCATTGCAATCGGTTCAGTAGTTTTTGCGTGAAAGAGTAGCAAACATCCATACATCCACACATCCTCACAAACTTTAACGTTTATAATATTAGAAGGATCATGCTCGCTCAATGTAATAGAAATTATGTCTTTATGACGACTACTCAATAACAAACCGCTACAAAAATAAATAAACAACTCTCCGAAATGAACGAATCCAATGAACATATCAATTTCCGTAAAACCTTTGGCCGTATATAAGGATGCAATTACGACGCCTCAGCAATATCTCTTTTAGGCGTGAAGAAGGGTACGCTATTTTCCTCAGGGTGCCTCTTTTGTTTAGTCCACTTTCATTAATCTACTCGCCCAAGCTCTTAGCTCCCGAACACTTTATAGCATCGTTGTTAGTTACATAACTTTTTTTGTATATTAACGTTTCCATTTTGTTTTTAGTGAGCGTACAAAGTTTCAAGGCAATTATTTTCCAATGTGACAAAAGATTTAAATACCTAAATTTTTTTATTATTACACAGAGTCTGAAAACAGAATATTTATAAGAACTACATTACTACATATTATGTGTGCGATTACACAAAAAAGGAGTGTAAGTGTGAGTTGTGAGTTTCAGGGTTCACGTAGTATATATGTACGCGAGTTTCTTTATTCAACCATAACTTTTAAATACCTTGTGACGGAACGGGTTTTATTTCCCTCCAACACAAAGCGAGGATCCTTCGACCATGCCTGGTGATCATGCCTGGCGTAGGACGTGGGGCGGATGTCTCGGTAGACTAGATTTCAAACATGGAGGGCGGTGGCCAGTGCCACCTTACCCTTCCGCGTGTGCTTCACCCCTCGCTCGCCCTCTTACAAATCGTACGATATATTATTAGCTACCTACTTGTTAGTGATTTTTTAATCTATGTAATACAAAGTAATTAATTACAGAATATTGACACCTGTATCCCGTCGCTAACAATCTTGTTAGAGTAACTAAAAGCGTATAAAATGTAATTATTTTTACAACGGTGTTCTACAGTTTTTCAGACGTATCCGCTCCTATACCTGTGCTATAATTGAATATTAAGCGTAATGGTATTATTCTATAGGTTATCTAAATAAAGTGACTACGCAATTATAAGGGTATTTTCATATTATGTTTACGGAGATGGCCTTACAAACGATAAAAAGTAAACTTATATCAAAATAATATTAAACTTGAAAATCATTAAAGTTATAATTGTAACATAGTGTGCCTTTAAATGAAACCTTCTTCATAAGGCAATAAAATTGATATTCATATAAAAAACTTATTCAGAACAAACCGAGCGCAAACGAACCATTACTGTAAATTATTATTTTTTTTAGTCTTGGCTTTATTTTTTTTTTGCTGTATCGAATAATCATAAATGTCACTTAAATATAAAATATAAGGTTGAAAATAAATAAACTCATGAAACAGTTATGGACTGGGTAGCAAGATTGAAAAATGTTTTACGAGCGATGTTCGGGGCTCCTCTGTAGAGGTTTTAATGAATATTTGAGTATATTGAAATATTTTACTGGAAAAGGCAATTTTGAGAAAAATCCAGGTTAATATTGTAGAATCTATAAACACAATTATTCTATAATCTGATTTACTTGATTGATTGAAAACCTATCGCAAGCCATTGACAAAATCAATAATGATTTAGAGTCAATAAAACGCTGGTCGATGAAGTTTGGTTTATCCGTAAACCCTACAAAATGTCAGGCGATCATCGTTGGAAGCAAACGCATTATGTGTAGGATTGATTCTACGACCATCTCACCTATAGTCTTCAATGGCTCAATTATACCCCTGAGCTCAGTGGTTAAAGACCTGGGTTTGCACATAGACTCATACCTTGATTGGCGTGCGCAGGTGACTCACGTGAGCCAGAAAGTGACTGGCGCTCTCCGAAATTTATATCGGTTAAAAAATTTCCTTCCCACTAAAACCAAAACTATCCTAATGCAGTCCCTAATCATTCCTATCATCGACTATGGTGATGTGTGCTATTTCGACCTGAATGCAGACCTTCTCAACAAACTAGACCGTCTTCTCAATAACTGCATTCGATTTATATTCAATCTTCGCAAGTATGACCACGTGTCTGCTTTACGTTTCGAACTAAAATGGCTACCTATACGCCAGCGCCGTAATCTACGAGCACTAACTTCTCTTTTCTCTTTTGTTAACTCTCCATCTCCACCTTCTTATTTAGCTCCCTACCTTCGGCTCTTGTGCTCAAATCATAATAGAAATCTTCGTTCTACAAATAATAACCTTCTCTTATGTCCCCCACATAACTCCGACTTCGTGAACTCTTCGTTCTATGTCCAATCAGTTCTTCTCTGGAATGCGCTCCCACTCGAAATCAGGATGTCCACAAACCGCTTTATATTTAAGAGGAGAGTACGTGATCTCCTCCACAACGAGTTGGCAGAATTGACACAGCGCTAGAACATAACTCTCTGACTTGATATGTATGTATATGTATGTTTATAGTATGTATATATGATGTAGATGTTCTTAATGTGTACATTTAGTTTATGGTTTGATTTATCAATCCAAATTATTATAAGACTTTTTCTCTGAATTCTTATCTTTGGAATATTATCTCTCTCTCTTTTCTCTGTTTTCTCTCTATAACATATCTTTGCACCTACCACTTTTATTTCCGCATCACCCCAAGGTTGACTGGCAGAGAATGCCTTAGGCATTAAGTCCGCCTTTGTACAATCTGTGCATAAAGCATTAATAAATAAATAAATAAATAAATTTACAAACTTATAAATTATACAGTATAATAAAAATTTAAGTAAACATAATTTAACGTAATTTAGGCCTAAAACAATATTCATAAAGAAATCTGGTTGGATATAATATTAGCCACTAAATTAAATTCATCAAATAATATAAATTTTAAATTGGAATTTTTGTGATTACATATTTATTAAATCATGGTTTTTACTTTAATATTTCTTTCTTCTTTCTACTCCTTCATTTCACTTCTTCTAGTATCTACTTCAACACTTTTAACATTACTGCCATTTTTTATGCTTTCTCAACTCCATTGTCACTTTATAAACCGAAATTTTAAAACTATTCAATAAAAATCAAAATTATTTATTTCAAGTAAACCCATTTTAGGTATTTTGTGAAGCTAGTTGCCTGTTCCAAAACGTAGATCCTATGGAGAAGAACAGGCAAGAAACTTCAAGGACACTCTTTTCCAACATGTTTTTTTTTTTTACAAAGTTATTTGTTACATTGCTTATAAGCGCAATTTAATGTGAGGACAATGTAACATAAATTAATATTGTTCTAAAATGGAAAAGAAAATCACAGAGCTGCTAGGCAACATAGAAAATTAACACAATACTTGTGACTACACAGTTCTCACATGTACAATTAAATTTTTTTTTTTATCATTAACTAGAACTAAAAAGTATATATTCCATTTATATATTGACTAAGTCTCAAAATTCTTAAGGGTTTAATGTAACGATTTTTTTTTTAATGAGATAGGGGCAAAAGAGCAAACGAGTCACCTAATGAGAGAAACGTCACCTAAGTGACTACCGCCGCCCATGGACACCTGCAACTCAAGAGTCACAACCGGCCTTTAAGGTGGAAATAGGGGAAGGGGGAAAGGGTGTTAGGGCCTCTAGTAACTCACTCACTCGGCGAAACACAACGAAAAAATTGATTCACACCGGTTTTCTGTGAGGCCGTGATATCACTCATTAGAGCCGGCCCATACGTGCCAAAGCATGGCTCTCCTACGATTACGACTTCCTTATTAAATAAAATTGTAAACAGCAGTTGTAAAGGAATATTGAAGCACTGCACGTCTGCGACAGTGAAATGGTATTGAGCTCAGTGTCCTAAAGTTTGCATAATGTATATTTGTATTAGCAACCATCCTCTGTTATAGTGATACTAATATCCTTTAAATAACTCCACATCACTGGCTTTATTTACACCTCAGAACATGGTACGAGTGCTGGTGCCGAAAAGCGTCAATATAATATTTTTATTAACATAGAAAGTACTCAACATTACGACGTTCTTTACGACCGAACATACCTTACGAAACTCGGACTATTTCAACGTAGTATATTCGATAATTAACACGCATATTACCAACGACGTAAAACCTTTAACGTGTTGGTTTTGGTTTCCTTCGCATTAAAATGTTTACGATGTACTAATAACTGAGAATTTCGTATATATTTAGAATATATCAATTTATATAACAAAAATGCTTTTCAGTGCTGCTAGATCCCGTGCAATAAATACCTTGTTGATGTTTTTTTATTTTGTATGTTGCGAATGGTATTGTAAACCATAGTATTACCAGTTTTCGGACGCTGTTTTCCTTGAACTACAACTTTTTGAAAGCAGTTCTACTTAAACCGATACATATGTTTTAAATAGATTTGCTAAAATAATATTATATGGTACTTTCCCTCTTATTTATACGACTAGGAAGTCAAATACACACAAAAAAACCTTTTTAAATATTTTCGCAAATAACTATGCAAGAAAAACTTGTAGTACGAACATTAATTGCCCTACTGTCTGCCGCCCAATTAGTATTTCGCATTTGACTTTTGTGTCTAAACTTTTACCTACCTACTGAATTTCTACTACGACGCCGACGTTCTCGGACAATTAATGTTTCTGCTCTATGTGAGATTGTTTCTTATTTAATTGGTCTTCGCGCTAACATTATTATTATACAATTCCTTTAAAAAACATTTGTTGAAAGTAAATCAAATAATATTATGTACGTAGTGTAATATTTTTTAATTTATCTCATATCAAAGCAATGTAATGCATGTTAATAATGTATGCTAATTATAGGAAGCTTCATATGATGACGAACGACGAAATATAACGTTAAGAATATGTCAGTTCTCGTAGTTACCCTATTGAAATATTCCTCAACGTTATTCATCATATTGTCGTTACCCTAGTATAGACAATATTACTATTATATTTATTATTACTAATTAAATAAGACTACTAAGAAACTAGGTTCTGTTCCGCATAAAACTTCTAACACGGCTTAGCATATTATAAGGGGTGTTATTTTTCCCCCATAAAGTTTAATATGCAAATGATGAAAGTATGCGGCCGCCGTCTTTGACGTCCCTAATGTAATTCGTTCTAGTAGTACTTCTACATGTCTCGCAATGCGATAGCAGCATAAAATGCTTTTAAAAGTAAGTTTATGTCTAACACTTTTAAAAGCTTTTTTATTTAAATGTTTTCAACAGATTTTCATGTTAAGTTTCCTTGCATTGCTCATTCGGTGATTGAAGTTGACCCTTTTATAAATTATTGAAATAAATGGAGCAGTTATAGCACAGTATATTTCTACTTGAAATAGAAAAGCGTGACTGAAGATCACGTGAAAGCACATGACTACTATAATCTTTAAATTCTTCTGGTGAATAGTGTCACCATGTCTGCATATGGTGGGGAATAGTTGTTGATCGTGAAGTTGCAACTTTGATATAATAAGTGATTACAAATACTGGTAACCATTTACTATCAGATTTTTTCTTTGTGTATTTGACTTCCCAATTGTATAAATAATAGGGAAAGTAACATATAATATTATTATATTAAATTTATTTAAAACCAGTTACGAGTACCATAACTTTGTTATTATTATTTTTTTATTCACTTTTTTGTAAACTTGTTTTCTCTATTATTGTATCCATACTATAGGCATGCAGTGTTTGCTTGTAATAGAATGTAACTTTTGTACTAATAACTGTTATGCAATGATATAAATGTGATTGTATTATTTTTAAATTTGTTAGCAAACCAATATAAATAAATAAATAAACTTTCCAGTATTTTATTCCCATGTTCTGTTCTTGTTTTTTTTTGTCTATTTGTGAGCAGCATTTACTAAAATTTAAATTAGACCAGACCATAGATTGTCAGAAATATATGAGTCAGCTTCGTAAAAATTAGGCAGATGGCTCGTGTCACTTATAGGTAGGCCCAGTAGAACAAATCAGATTCCGGCTGTCTTAATAAAATCTGTTCCCGGATCCCTCCTATTTAAGGCGCAGTACGGCACACCGTGTGGTTTTAGTCGATTCGATTCCGACACACGGTTTTCGGTAGAGCGCTACCGAAAACCCCGGTGGGGTGACGGCCCGAGGGGGTTTCCACACGCACAAAAAATAAAGTAGAACAATCAGAAAGATACAAACGGATAAGCGTTATCGTAATACCTAACACACCCATTTTTAATCCTGTCGTGCCGTTTTTCTGTTGCTATGTAGGCTTTCCAGAGCTGTATAGCGGGCATGGTTGTTAACGCACATGTGACACCAGTGATGTTGCAAGTACCAGCAGGAAATACCAACACCACCAGGTCCAGTAACCAGTAACTAATTTAAATCGCTTTTCACTTACTTCTCATAATGGTAGTATTTAAAATACTACATTTATGAGCAAAATCGGTAAAGTATGGGTAAAGGAAGAGATATTGGTGATATACCTAATTTGTTGATATCAACAAAAAGTTTGTTTACTAAACGCAGGACGGATGTATTGACGTAGGTAGAGTCGGAAAGAGAACCGTTGTACCGATGGTTCTCTTTTCGCACAGACTCTAATGTATATAAGATAGGTATCCTTACCCTTATCCTTGTAGCAACTGACAAATGAATGTTCACTCTTGAATGTGCTTGTACAGGTACATGTGTGGTATTCTTTCTAAATAAACCTTCCTTTACCATAATAAAATTATTTTTGCTTGACCAAGTATAAAACATGACATTGTCAAACACATCTTTTTGATATCCAAAATGACTTTTGTTACAGCTGTAGACACAAACTTATTAACGTTACCTACTGAAATCGAACCAGTTTACTATCTAGTAAAAATTAAAAAAAAATGTAATGAATAGAGAGTATTTTATACTTAGCTCTTTCATGTTATAAATAATGTCTATCTCGGATGAAATATGGGTCCTGTACTCATAATTTGTTTGTTTGCAACCCTCTAAAGATCCTATGTAATCTTTATACAAACCATTGAGAGTACCTTATAGATGGAAGTTTCAGAATGTAGGAACTACTTAGTCTCATAGTATACGAGAGTTAAATGAGCGCTTCATGGAGATAGTGGTTTAATTTATGACTAGATTATTGCTACAGGATTTGGTTACAAATACTATAACCCTGAAAGGAATTGCCAAAGCCATTACTAATTCCAAGCAAATTCCTTTGCATGGCATTGCACTTTTGACGTGAATACGTCTTTAAATTACTTCCATAGTGGGCGGCAATTCAAAAAACGAACGGTAACAAAATCGGGGGATACAGTTTGGTGTTTCAGCTACATATCTATCATGTTAAAAAAACCAAAAAACCAATCCAATCTTCATCCAAAATTTAATTATACCACTGGATAGCTAAAGGGTCAAAGAATTCGTTACACTAAGTGAATATTGCGACACATCGCGCTCAGTGTTGGGGGAAGCGTCGCCATTTTGAGGTTATTTCGAGATTTCTATTTAGTATAACTTTTGTAACTATTCGTAAGTTCGCTTGTAAAAATGAACTTCTAAGCTACAAAAAAAAATCAGCTGGCAGTATGCCGAGAGAAAACTCGTCAGCTGGTGCATTTATATAGGCGATAGATGCTGCCGTCTGGGTCTTGCGCTACACCTGGGGATCAGCTGACAACCTTTCCACCGAGATACAGCCAGCTGACATTTTTATTTATTCACAATAGCTTATAAACTGTCAAGTGAAAAATTTTCAATTGAGAGGTTCACTGATCGTATACCTATATATATTTTTTACGTTCGTGTGACCAGCTGACGTATAATCCACCACTACAGTTAGCTGACTTTCTTCAAGATTTTGGGTTAGCGATAATTTGATACAATTCTCAATCGGGAGGAAATGACTAAAAATAATATTTTTTTCTACGTACGCAAGGGGCTGCTACTCCTCAACTCCCCGACGGAACCACAGCTGACGTTCACGAGGCTTCATGATACAACTCTCTGAAGGATTTTACGAGTTTTCGCCCGAGAGGAAATTGGTCATGAAAATCTGTTGCTGGCTCGAGGGCCATTAATCTTTACGTCAACGAACTGATAGAGACACTCAGCAGAGTGCGGGTTGTTACATAGACGGTATATGTGTTATCAACATCAGTTACGCCGATGACGTGGCGCTGTTGAGTGCCTCGACCTGTGGGCTAAGGCGACTAATAGCTATCTGTGAAGACTATGCTAAGCATCACGGACTAGTATGTAACGTCAAAAAGAGTGAAATCATGGTCTTTGAGGCTGACGGTCGATGTCCTCAATCCATACCAGCAGTCAAATTAAATGGCATCCCACTTTTCAAGGTACGAGGTATTTGAATTAAATACCTCGGACACTACTTGACCGCCGACCTCAAAGACGATGAAGTTATAGAAAGGGAGCGAAGGGCACTGTCGGTTAGAGCGAATATGAAAGCTCGCAGGTTTGCACGTTGTTCTTATCAGGTAAAAATAACTCTACTTAGAGCTTATTGCACATCGTTCTACACGTGCAACCTGTAGGCAAATCACTTGCAAAAATCGTACAGTGCCCTTCGGATACAAAATAATAACGCGTTCCGGGTGTTGATGGAGCTGCCCTGGTATTGCAGCGCATCAAGGATGTTTGCTGAGGCTCATGTGGACTGCTTTTATACCACGATGCGTAAGAGGTGCGCATCCCTAGTGCGCTATGTGTGGGCCAGCAACAAAAAACATTTTTGCTGCATTGCCAGTAGACGCGACTGTGCGTATGTGAACCGCTGCTGCAGGCTTTCTACCTCTGTGGTGAGCTTATGATAGCGATTCACTTGCATACGTTATTTAATTATAGGCATAAATATATATATAGTTTATAAGAATATTATTGTTAATAACGAAATGAGTCAAACGTTAGTCGAATAAACAATTTATTATTATGATTAAGGATATTAAATATTTGTCATTACGACAGACAGGCAAGCGAAGCCGCGGACAATGCTAGTAATAAATAATCATTAAACTTTGTCTAATTTAGGATGATAATTTTGACAGCTTGTGCCTATGAAGTTTCGAAATTACCGAAATTAATTATGACCATTTAAAATACTACTGTATAGTTTTATGAGCGTACGAGCGGCATTATGGTGCCATTATAAAACTATCATCAATCACAATAAATTATGTACTAAGAATGAAATGAATACATGTAATGAATGAAAGAAACTTGACAATTATTTATTATTATTCAATAATGTTAATAGCATAGTAACTGTTACGTTATAAGTATTTGTTTTGTAGTATGCGTGATAGCAGACCCGTGTAGTAGTCAACCTGTGTAACGTAAGGTAACCGTGTACTTCGGAATCATAAGGGTTCTTGCATGGCTTTGAAATTATGTATGGCAAATAACAAGGCCAGTAATTTTTCCTGCTCAGAAATGCTCTGAAAATGAAAGATGGGAAATAAAAACGAAATATCATTTGAGTCAGCGCATTATTCACGCGTCTAATAATTTCTGGCTGCGGTAATTTTACTAGACAAAATTAATATTAATAGCTTCCTGGTTTCAATTGTTTTTTAAACTTTCGCAACTATACATATTAGATGTATAAATTGGGACTTAAGCGGTAAAATGCAATCGTCAACGAATACACGCTACTCGACAGCACTCAGCGGACTTCGTAAGTGTAAATTGAATCGAAGTATTGATAATGAAAACCAAGTGCGGGTAGTTTAGTTCGTGGGAGAGATGAGCAATAAGCAGCCTGGCTACGGCAGAAAAAATATGGAGGGATCAGTCCACGGTCAGTAAAGATAGCAAGAATTCGAGATTCTTAGATAGAAGATATTGAAATAAAGATGTGAAATATCGATTAACCAGCAATAAACCTATAAACCTGAGCGTAGATATGTATCTTGTCTGTGGTAATTTCACAATTTATTCGGTAATAACTACGTTATGGGGCCAGTTCAATATCAAACAATCCCTTGACGATCATTATAATAAATTTACAGCATGTATGCCAATAATATAGTATGAAACGAATTATAGCGGCATTTAAACTTACAAAATATATAGGTAAATAAACTTACAAAACATTAATTTCGGACGTGGCTCATTCATTTGATTCGTTGGTCATTCCATTTATTCAATAATCACTTTCTTATCATCCAACGAAATATATTTAGCCACAGGACAATTTTTTGTGTTTTTATAATTAATATACCAAGAACCCAGATCAAAGCAAGTAGACATATTCATTCATACAAATAATTGCACAGTTATGCATTTCCGAGTGTTTTTTTTAATTTTAAGCAATTTAAGGCACTCACAATGTCAGCGTTGATGAACTTTCATAATGAAAATGGTTTGTGACGCTCTTGCTATGAGTACCCTCATAGCAAGAGCGTCACAAACTATTAGGCAAACACACTTTAACTTTGTCGTGTTAAAAATAAATATGTCGAGAAACCCACGGGAGTTCATTACTGTGGTTTTTGTTCCTTATCGGTTAATTCATTGTGGAATTATAGATTATTTTGGGAACCTATGTGGTTAACAGAAAAGCCTGATTTAATTATGTATTTAAACGGGAATTAACGCGATCACGAAAAGGTATTACATACCTCTGAATTGCCTGACGTTTCGACTAGGTTACAAAAGCTAGTAAACTATACAAATCCATAAAGTTGAAATGATGTATATGTTTATAATGTCCAATGAACAGCTTTTTACTAAATGAATGCTGTTAATGTTCAACGATACATAATGTAAGAAAAAAAAACAATGAACGAGTTACAATTATCTTTAAAATATAATGTTATTTTGGTACGACTCGCGTTAACGCAAGCTGAACGCGAATAGTGCATTTGCATATACGGATGCCGTAGCGTTGTGCCTCACGTACAGGTTTATGTTCAGATTAAGTTTAGCCACGTCTACAAGGATGTTTTCCTTTAATAACCTGTCGTGTTATAATTACTTGAAAAAGTACTTGGATACGAATAAAATCATTCGGTCCCTTGCGTCTGTAAAGACCGTTACACATGTAATATGCCCATATATGTACATATGTTAATAATATATGAAACAAATGGTATTTATGACATATACATATGTATATTTAAACTCGGTAACTGTAACGGAATAAGTAAAACAATAGAAATATATAAATTACGTCTTACAATCTCTACCCACAAATATGTCACGTTAAAACTACCTCAAATAGTATAAACAAAAATAGTAAACAGAACAAATACGAATGACACAGGTATACGTGTTTTCATTTTCCTTCGAAAGCTATAAATAATAAATCATGCGTATAAGGTACGTAACACGTTAGATCAGTTTCAGTTTACTTCTAACAAAAATAACTTTAACATATTCCGATATCCTTGTTATGTTACAAAGATCTCGTATGTGTCTGCGGTATAAAAAATATATGATGTTCGCAGTATACTTTATAGAAAATGATTCAAACAAACAAGAGACAATATAACATTGAGGAAGATTTCCTCCGGGAATTACAGTCGCTCCACTTAAATTGGATAGTGAACTACAACCCTAAATGAGGTTTTGTTCTTTTTAACATGGCGCTGCCGGCGCCGGGGCGGTCATCGGCATCGTGAAGCCATCAATCAATATTCATATTTTAATGTACTGCTGAAAGCAACGTATCATTAATTTCAACTGCATTGTTTTCAAGATTGTACTTACAAATACAGTTTATTCACTTCCCAAAAGCTTTTATTTTGTTTTGATTGAACCTTTTTTTTTGAAATAAAAACTATATGAGAATAGAAAACCTAGGAGAAATGGTCAATATTCAGTTTTGGTGCAAAACATTAGTAAGTTTTTTAAACTTGTTTCTATGCAAATACAAAGGGCAAAGGAAACGGTAACATCTCTTTGCATTTATAGAGGGAGAAAGCAGTACTTCAAGATAGAGCTTTACCTAGGCGGGAGAAGTCACTCTATTTCTTCACGTGATCGTCTGATTACCAGAAAGCATAGTGGTGAATGAATAGAATGGCTTACCGTATACGATTTTATCCAGAATAGAGAGGAAAAGGAAGAAAAGTTGTTCTGTTTACTGATCAACAACTGCGAGAAAGATAAGCTCTTTGGTAACTTTTAAACTTTCGCGTTCCATAATGTAATCTATACTAATATTATAAAGAGGTAAAGTTTGTGAGTTTGAATGTTCGGGGTTATCTCCGGTACTACTAATCAGATTTTGAAAATTCTTATAGTGTTGGATAGCTCATTTACCGAGGAAGGCTATAGGTTATATAACATCAAGTTACGACCAATAGGAGCGGAGCATCAATGAAAAACGTTGCAAAAACGGGGAAAATTAACAAACGCAGACGAAGTTACGCGGGTCAGCTAGTTATTTATATATACGGGAATTAACGTAACCTGGTCAAAACGATTGGCAATTAAGAGGCATGACATACCTATTTCGTGATCGCCTTAGTTCCCGTATACATACATAATTAGAAGGTCTATGATCTGCGTGAAAAAAAATTTACCGACCTATAAGATACAACGTAGCATCGCATCATACGATGCTACGTCACGTATGGCGTGATGTCTTCTACCTGTAAGGGATTAGTGCACTGAGCCCTGCCTAATGCAACATGGCTATCTACGCGCTGTTTTACTAGCGGCGTGCTCGCAAGGTGGACGCCACCACTTACTACGCAACTTCAAACTGGACCGAAGTACTGCCATGGGTACTACTATACGCGCGGAAGGAGGATATTCAGGCATCCACAGCAGAACTGGACTATGGTGAAACACTGTGCTCGGGCAGTTCTTCAGTAGCCCCTTCTACGAAATGGTAGACCTGAGCAGCCTAGTCAGTAGACACCAACACATGCATAACGCCACAGCTTACATCTTGGCGCAACAATTCTAGTCGTTAATTTTATGTGCCCAAAGACCTGGAGGCAGCGATTCACGTCTTCCTACGCCAGGGTCCAGATTGGAAACCTCTGCAAGCTCCTTATCTAGGACCCTACAAGTTTTTGCACCGTAACCATAAATACTTCAACAACTACGTAAAAAAAGCTCAAGCAGCAAAACAATACTATTCTTATTTTGCACCTTACAGCTTTTACCTTACTTTAGAGAGGTTGCTTTCAACCACCACTTGGAGCGTCTGTTTTGCAGGAAGGTAGGAAGGTTAAAATAAAGCAATTCAAAAGAGATGAAATCTGTACGTCTAAGTATTTATACTTTCTGATTGGCGTGAGTAACCCATATCACCCACGCCTAACTTTTATTTACAATGCGTTGTGCTTTGCTTTAACGCAATGACTATTCGATATCCGTAAAGATTTGAGACAGAAAGGTAAGTCTTTCTGTTTCAAATGCAACACCCTGTTTAGTTAACGAATGCCATTTTTTTATTATTTATCAAACATCCAGTATTTCTTTATGTCTTTGTCTATGGTATGAATTCACGGAATATGTCATATTCTTTTCATATTATTCTTTTGCGAATTTGGCTTTAAGGATTTAATTTGTAAAAGATTTGAAAGGAATGGATATTTTTTGGTAGAATATATATTTTTTCTATTGTGATATTATTTAGAAACTTTTTAAACATTAAAATAATATGAATATTGATAAGTTTCAGGTTCTTGTATAAAAAAAGTTATCGGAATATCGTATTGAAACGTATATTAAAAGAAAAAAAAAACCAAAAAAAAATTAACGGGCATGGGGTTCAGCCCGTCACAATTTCCTCTTGCAGTCCACAGTACTTCCCTTGGACCGTCCGGTGCCACCTGGATCAGGTCGCTAAAGCGTTCCAGGAAGCCAGGTAATTGTAGCGCTACGGTTCCGGTAATGGAGAAGCTGAGGTCTCCGAGCTAACCGTAAGCCTGAACAAAGTTCCCCAATTGGGAAGTTTACACTAGGTATTATTAATACAGATACTACAGAATTATCGACTTCAGCATATAAAGCATAAAAAATATATATTATAATAGTCGTTCGCGTATTTAATGTCACTGTATAGAAGAAAGTATCATTGTTCGCAGTGGTTATTATTGTATCAGTGCGTACATCTATGCTTTTTAAACAGACCTGCCTCGTAAAGTTATGTCAACAAGCAACAAGCAGTAAATGGTACATAGGCGAATAGAGTAATTGCAAGTCACAAATAACTATGCTAGAAGATATTTAATTCTTAAATTTTGACAACACACCGCAAGTGTACACAACAGTTACTGTAAATCCCTATTAGAAGCCACAGTAGCGTAATGGAAATGGTATTTGCGATTTTCAATCCCACAGTACACTGCCAACGCACTCGCATCTGACATAAGCATTTGGACTAATTAAATAATAAAGAGAGAAAGTCCTAACAATGTGGATCTTACATTCTTAACAAACCAGGCAAGTGCGAGTCAGACTAGCACACGAAGGGTTTCGTACCACCGTACTATATTAAAAAAAACTCCGAAATACCTTTGTCGTATGACAAACCTTTAATTTTTAAATTTATTTGATTTTTTTCTTGTTATAGCGACAATAGAAATTAACAGTTGGTGAAAATTTCAACTGTCTGCCTATTACGGCACGTGAGATACAGCCCGCTGACAAACAGACAGCGGACTGACCAAGAACATTCAGACCCTTGGTTTAGATATCTCAAAAGAAATCTGTATTATTTTCCCAACTAACAATCTCGATGTGATCGATTTAACGTACGTGTAATGGTAATTAAAATATTACCTTCTTACTTACTTAATTTACTACCCTACAAAATTTAGGAAATTTTATAAGTTATTATTTACATGTTTCTAAGCCGCAATATGGGAAAAAATAGAAAACCAAGTTAAAATCAAATAGAAATTAAAATATTACATACATACACACAGACATGCACGCCTGTATCCCCGAAGAGGTAGGTAGAGGCGTATTAAGCACTCACATTTTGCCAAATTTAATTTGGTCCCACTTACGTAATTGGGGCAAGCCAATTGCCGCTAACAGGACACTTTGGGAATTAAAGATGGAAAAATTAGGAGTATATTGAAAGGGAAGAAGGGGAGGCAATGCAAGGAAAAGGATACTGCTTACACGGATAAATTGGGGACTGTTAGCAATAGCTCGAGAAGGTCAGGGTTGCATACCTGTAACTCGAACTGAAGTCCGAGATCTATAATTTAATTAGTATATTCTTAGTAACAATTGCATTGTTAGACACGAGAATGCCATTAATGACGATTTTTTACTTGTTTTAAGAGTTTTGTAATAGGTATGAAAATTGTGCAATATGAAAACTTTTCCTTTATAATTTAATCTATGGTCTGTAAATTCTGATTTCAATGGCATTTCATGAATATTTTTTTACCACAAACAATGACATGTTGAAATGAAATTGTAATTAGTTAAGTAAATAATAATAAATACGCAGAATGTAATTTATATATTTTGTTCTATTTTGGTGATATGCCTTTTTAAATTATTAATCGTCATGGCTCAAGAAGGGAAGAAACCATCACCTTCCATTTATGGTAAAATTACTCCTCCGGCTACAGAAAAAGGTAAAATTACATATTGTACAGATTTGGACAAATCAGTGATAAGGGCTAACTTCGAGCGCCGTGGTTGGACCCAAGTGGGCCTTGATGATGAGTGGAATTTTTATTGGTCTTATACACAAAACTGTCGAAATCTCTTTAGCATCGAAAGTGGTTATCGTATGAATGACAATCAGTTGATAAATCATTTTCCAAACCATTATGAGCTGTCCCGTAAAGATTTATTGGTCAAAAATATCAAGAGATACAGAAGAGAGCTAGAGAGGGATAGTAATCCTTTGGCAGAGAAATCAGACGTTGTTTTAGCTAATGGACAAATCGGCTCACGTTATATATATTTGGATTTTATACCGGTTACATACGTACTTCCTGCGGATTATAACATGTTTGTAGAAGAATACAGAAAGGCACCTCAGAGTACCTGGATTATGAAACCATGTGGAAAATCACAGGGTACCGGAATATTTTTGATAAACAAACTGTCTAAAATTAAAAAGTGGTCTCGCGAAGCGAAAACTACTTTTCATCCTCAATTAAACAGTAAAGAAAGTTATGTAATATCACGATATATCGACAACCCACTCTTGATTGGAGGCAAAAAATTTGATCTACGTTTGTATGTGTTGGTTACATCGTATCGTCCTTTGAAAGCTTATTTATTTCAACATGGTTTTTGTAGATTTTGTACGGTAAAGTATGATACAAGTGTCGCTGAACTGGATAATATGTACGTGCATTTGACTAATGTAAGCGTACAGAAACATGGAGGAGATTACAATAGTTTACATGGCGGGAAAATGAGTATACAAAATTTCCGTCTGTACTTAGAAGGTACCAAAGGGCGCTCTGTTACCGATAAATTATTTGCAGAAATGCAATGGTTAATTGTTCACTCTTTAAAGGCAGTTGCAGCAGTGATGGCCAACGATCGCCATTGCTTTGAGTGTTATGGCTACGATATTATAATAGACAATAACCTAAAACCTTGGCTGGTGGAAGTAAATGCATCGCCATCACTTCAGTCTACGACACATAACGATAGAATATTAAAGTATAAATTAATCGATAACATCATATCTATAGTGGTACCACCCGATGGAATACCTGATGCAAGATGGAATAAAATTCCTAGCGATGAGGCGCTTGGCGACTTTGATCTTTTAATTGATGAAGAATTAATAGATAAAGAGGATTCAAACTCGCGTTACAACAGACTACATCGTGCTAAAACGTAATTGTTATTTAATAAGTTTGTGCATAAAATTGTTTGGTTTAAATATAATAAGTAAGAAAAAGGGTTATGTTTTCTATTGCAGCCCTAAATTGGGTGATCTTCTTAGTAATAAAACAAATAATCATTTTCTCTACTTTCTAAACACTTGTACACGTTTTAGCATCATGTTTTACTACATAAGTAAAGAAGCACAATTTATGGAAAATTACAATACTAGTGCTATCTTTCTTGAGTTACTTAAATGGCTTTGAATTTAGGAATAAAATATGGGAATCAAGGATCGACTTTTACTGGTCGTTGAAGAAGCTTCGAGGTCCAGGGCAGACAAGAAAAATGGGAACAAAGATTGAAAAATGTTGGCTTAAAAATCAGCAGAACCAAAACCGAATACGTGTTCTGTGATTTTTTATTTGTACCAATTTTAAGTACTTCCGCTCGCTCCTACAAAGCAATGATTATAATATTCGAAATTCAAACATTTATGAGCGGCCAGGAGCGCAGAACTTCCAGTGTACCCTATGTATTAGTATACATACATTTAGATATGTTATTACCTACTTTTTATTTTTAACCTAATTATATATATAGAGATGTGTGTGTGTGTGTGTGTGTGTGTGTGTGTATGCATGTGCAAATACATTGTGAAGTTATGTTTTCACTTCTGACGTGCAGTCCTACGACTTACTGTTTTTTTTTAAAGACCCCTTGTAACGTGGGTCACACATTACTAGTATTCTTGCTAACCCCTCCAGCTAAGCTAAATGCTTGTGTTAGGAGCGGGTTCACGTCGGTAGTGCACTGGGTGGGGTTCGAACCCGCAACCACTCGATCTTAAGTCCGACGCCTTAGCCTTACGTTATCCCCGCTATCTAGGGCTCGGACTCGATGGTCGATGGGATTTCGATTATCACTTCCGGAATCTGGCTCCTAAGCTTATGAGGATGACTGCTGCACTCTCGCGGCTGCTGCCATACATAAGAAGGCCCGACGCCTCCTGCAGGGGACTATGTCGAAATCGTGCGGTCCATTGCCTTATCCGGGGCGCCAATATGGGCGGAAACCCTGACGGCAATATTGTCGTCAGAGTCATAAGAGGATACCGTACGATATCCTTCGAAGCGGCGCGTCTCCTAGCCGGTTCTACCCCATGGGACCTATGGCGCAAGGAGGCACTAGAGCAGGACCTGAGACCCGCGCCTCGAGAAATAGAGGTGCAACGGTCCCAGCTCCACCTGGTCTTAATAGCCGAGTTGAAAGAACGACTAGAGCGACCAAGCGCAGGGCACACCACAATTGTGGCGGTATGACCCATCATGGAGGATTCACTGGAGACGTGAAATGGAAGTCTCTCCTACCGGTTGACACAGGTGCTCACCGGACACGGCTGATTCGGTAAGTACCTGTGTCGCATAGGCCGGGAGCCAACGTCTGCGTGCCACCACTGCGAAAGCTGTCGCGAGGATACTGCACTCCACACTCTAGTTGAGTGCTCAGCGTGGACGGAACAGCGTTACGACCTCATGACAGCTATTGGTGTGGGTTGCCTCTCGCTAGAGACCATGGTTCTGTCCATGGTCCAAAATGAGAGTGCGTGGGATTCCGCCGCCTCGTTTTGCGAGGAGTTGATGGTTGCCAAAGAGGCGGCGGAACGGGTTCCGCGTGCGCCTCTCTCATTTGGAGGGGGGTAAAGCCCCTATTGAACGGTGTGGTCGCCTGCTGATCAGGAGGCCAAAGTCTGCAGGGGTTCTCGGAAGCTTCCTTCCTAGAGTATCCCGGGACCCCTGCAATAGACTCATTTGTGACGGAACACCGTGTGATTTTAGTCGGTTCGAGTCCAACATACCACTTCACCCTCGATGAGGTGATGACCCGTGGGGGTTCCACACGATAAAAAAATGCTTTACTAAATAGTATTGGGTTTTTCTAACAAGAAATTTTTAGGACCAGCTCGGAGTATGGAAATTAGCGGTGTTTCACCCCCGTGACTCGGAAATCACGTTTAGCTGTCGGTTTTGCGCCTGATCTCTCTCCGGTCGGTTCGGAATCTGCCGACCCATCGGTCTATGAGATTGAGGGAATAGAGAGTCTGTGTTGTCCGGGTCGGGCCAATAATTGTTATTGGAACAAGACTTTTCTGTAAAAAAATTCTCACTAACTACCAGCCCGGAGTCAGGAAATTGGCACTGCTTTGCCCCTGAGCTTCGGAGAGCAAGTTAAGCCGTTTCTTCGTTTTCGTTATTCGTTAAAACCCGCCAACCCACATTAGAGCAGCAATGAAGGTCTATATTCTAAATCCTTCTCTTATGAATCCTGTGCCCAATTGTAGGACGTTAATAGACTGAGGATTATGATGATTCATCTTGATATAGTTTACGGTTGATAAATAATTAATCCATTTCACGTCTAAGGGGCAAGTACTTACTTGAAGCAACATAAACGTAATTAAAAATTGTAAATTAAAAATCTTAAGTACCCTTGACTCAAAAAACCCTTAAACGATTAGAAAAGAGCCGATGATCTTTAAAAGTCTGAACAAATTTTCTTCAATTATAGCCAAGAACCCTCTGGATCAAGTCATCTTTCAAATTAACAAAAAATTCAACGAAAATCAGTTATTCGTTTAGGAGCTATGATGCCACAGACCGATACACGCGTTGAACTTATAACGTGCCTCCTTTTTGTGCTAAGGGTTATAAATGACATGAAACAGTCTCACTGGATTGAAAAGTAGACCGTCATTCCAGTCACCTTAGTCTAAAAAGAGTGCATTGGTACTTTCGAAAAGTAACTACACAGACATTTAATGGACGATGACCTGACCGCCTGGTGCACATTAAGATTGGAGCTATGCTGCCCGTGCAGTGCTACTAACTGCCACCGCGCGGTCCTAACAAGAAAATCAAATACAAAAATTACCTAAGTTTAATACGTGGATTATTATTTTTCAACCGTAATCTGTAGGTATACCTACTTAGTTTACTAACATGTAACTCTTTCGTAACAAGAAAAACGTAATAACAACAATAAAATTACAAAAACTAATAACAACTAAATATCAAAGTAATGGCAGGAAAACACGTAGCGTAATAGGTGTCCGTAATTCGTACTGACACTCTGACTCTGACACTAAGCACAAGATGGCGAGTGTGTTCAATGTTGCTAAAATAAAAAAAGACGAGTTCAGTTTTTTTTCTTGGAAAATAAATAATTGTATTATTATTTAATAAATATTATTAATTTTGGTGAACAAATTTTTAATCGGTTAAAACATGGCGTAACCTTCGTCGCTAAGGAGGTTGTACATAATTAGATCCCATCAAAACATAAACGTGAAAATGGGAGCCAAGTTCAATATTATTAATATGCATGGTTGTCGACTTCAGCGACAAAAGAATTGAGATCTAACTGGGTGCCAAGTTTTGTAGATAATCCTGACATTTATTTGTAAGAACATACAATATTCCAAAATAAATTTAAAACTTGTTTTTTCTCTGCTACAGGAATGTTTGCTATTTAAATATATAACTTCTTAAATTTGAACAGTAGAATTTTTTACACAAATCAGATAACTTCCGAAAAATTGAAGCTCAAGATTTGACTTGGCTAGTGATACTGATTTTTTGTTTACCACAAATCACTCGTTAGACGTTACTACCTCAAAGCAATAATTACTACAAAGTTAAGTCGTCACTTTGCTAACAACTCTCATGCTAATCAAGTTATGTTTTATGGACTATAGTAAACTAGCGTACGCTTATATACTCGTACATATTAATTCAATGCCACGGCTGATCTTATGCTTCCAGGTGATGCATATATGGTGACTTTTCAGAAAACATATTTAATCCACCTAGCTATGATGGTTTATGTAGCAGCTCAAGGGGCAGTGCCCCTGACATTGTTATAAATTATTTGCTGCATGATTTCCTTCACTTCGTTGATTACAGGAAATCTCCAATAACTTTTAAACATTATAGACTGGACTAACCCCAAAGTAGGGTGTTGGAGTAATAATTATCCAAATTGCTAGTGAGTTCCAGTGTCAGTTTAAACCAAATTTGGGTCATAAATGATCTTTCCTTCTATCATCATAAGTTTCCAGAGACCGACTTTACATGAGTACTAGACTCCTTACACATAGCACGAATCAATGCCACATACTTAGCAGGTACTCTTTCTTCTTTCAAAATCCACCACAAAACCTCTCGGGGCATACGCCTTTTCTAGATCAAAAAACACGAAAATACAACGTCTACACATACGACGAGCACACCTCGTCACGGAGCATGAAGCCTGGTGTAACAAAAATACACCTTGATAAAGAGTTCAAATAGACAGGTATTAAAAGAATTTGGATTACGTGAGCTGTACTTGACCTGATAAGCAAATTTTAATGTGAAAAAAATATATACATAAGCGGGTCGACTTGAGAACCTCCTTCGTTTTTTCGACGGTTAAAAATTGATTTAAATTAAAAAATACAAACACTGGAACTAAAACTTTAAACCTAGATTTAAGAATAGTTAGAGAGAGTAAGTTGGACAATTACAGGTTTACGGGATTAGATAGATAGATAGATAGTACTCTTTATTGTACACCAAACACATGATATAAATACATTAAAAAACAACTTAAACATAAAATGCACAATGGGTGGCCTTATCACAATAAGCAATATCTTTCAGGCAACCTTTGGATGGACAGGACTGTAATGATTTAGTGTGGGCGGTTATGGCGTCAAATATATAATGTGTACTAATATGTACCTACTAGTAGTATATGCTCACATACATATTTACACAAACATATATACATACAACTACATACGTATACACATATACGAATACATATATATATACACATACACCTAAATACATACATTATAATTAGCCACATAAACCTGTAATGGTCAAGGCCATATTGCTCTTTGGTCAAGGCTGTGCTGTCACAGAAAAAAATGATATTAATTTTTATAAATTTTCATAGACATATATTATTGTCTTGTCATTGGCAGAATCATCGTTTCCCAAACGATGGAGCTAGTATATTAAAACTTAAAATTGAAGTTTCATAGGTTATAATTAAAATTTCGTACTGTATGTATATTTAGGAAAAATATTTTTTTTTATACATTATGGCGTTGGAGGCAAAGAAAACTTCACCTACACATGGTAAAGCTACCATACCCGTCGCAGAAAAAGGTAAAGTAACTTATTGCACAGACTTAGAAAAGTCCGTAATAACGACTAATTTTGATCGTCGCGGTTGGAATCAAGTGGGGCCCGACGACGAATGGAACTTTTACTGGTCATTTATACAAAACTGCCGAACTATTTTTAGTATAGAAAGTGGCTACCGAATGAATGACAACCAAATGATAAACCATTTTCCTAACCATTATGAACTATCCCGTAAAGATTTATTGGTCAAAAATATCAAAAGGTACAGAAAGGAGCTAGAAAGAGATGGTAATCCTTTGGCTGAGAAAACAGACGTGATTTTGCCAAGCGGGCAGGTTGTTACACGTTATATACATTTGGATTTTATACCAGTTACATACGTGTTACCTGCTGACTACAACATGTTTGTTGAAGAATACAGAAAGTCACCACAGAGTACATGGATTATGAAACCATGTGGAAAGTCACAAGGTGCAGGAATATTTTTAATAAACAAACTGTCGAAGCTTAAAAAATGGTCTCGTGATGCAAAAACCGTTTTTCATCCTCAACTAGGTAGTAAAGAATGCTACGTTATTTCGCGGTATATCGACAATCCACTCTTGATTGGCGGAAAAAAATTTGACTTAAGGCTGTACGTTCTAGTAACGTCATTTCGCCCGCTGAAAGCGTATTTATTTCAACACGGCTTTTGTAGATTTTGTACAGTGAAATACGATACAAGTGTTACCGAACTCGATAACATGTATGTACATTTAACTAATGTAAGTGTGCAGAAATATGGAGGAGATTACAACAGCTTGCATGGCGGAAAAATGAGTATACAGAATTTCCGTCTGTACTTAGAAGGTACTAGAGGGCGCGCTGTAACCGAAAAATTGTTTGCAGAAATGCAATGGCTCATTGTGCACTCATTAAAAGCTGTCGCGCCAGTAATGGCTAATGATCGCCATTGCTTCGAATGTTATGGCTATGATATTATAATAGATAATAATCTGAAACCTTGGTTAGTGGAAGTAAACGCATCACCGTCACTTCAATCGACGACTCATAACGACAGAATACTAAAATATAAACTGATTGATAATATTGTTTCTGTAGTTGTACCACCTGATGGAATACCTGACGCAAGGTGGAACAAGATTCCTAGCGAAGAAGCACTCGGTGACTTTGACGTCCTCATTGACGAAGAATTAATGGAAAGGGAGGATATAAATTCACGTTACAATAAAATTCATCGTACCAAACCATAAAACTATGTATTATCACCTTTATTTCTAATACATTCGTAACATAGACAACTGTTTCTATTAAAAAAAAAACTAACAGTAAACATGTATTTATTATTTTCATCTTCTTATTTCGTCTTTGTTTTTTTCAGCTTCCTCATCTATAAGTACTTGAAAATCTCCTAACGCTTCTGCACTTGGATTTTTATTCCATCGTGCATTAGGTATACCATCCGGGGGTAGAACTACCGACAAAACATCTTCCATGAGCTTGTTCTTGAGAATTCTGTCATTAACGGTCGTTCCAGTCATTGACGGAGAAGCGTTTACCTCTATAAGCCAAGGTTTTAATGTATTGTCAATGATAATGTCATAACCGTAACACTCAAAGCAATGTCGGTCATTCGCCATAATGTTTGTTACGGCTTTTAAAGAATGGACGATTAGCCATTGTATATTTTCGAACAACCGGTCGGTTACTTTGCGACCTCGAGTCCCTTCCAAATAGAGCTTTAAATTATGTATGCCCATCTTCCCTCCATGGTAACAATTGTAGTCCCCTCCGTGTTTTTGTACGCTAACGTTTGTTAAATGAATATACATGTTGTCGAGCTCAGCGACGCTCGTATCGTATTTCATAGTGCAAAATCTACAAAAACCGTTGCGAAACATGTAAGCTTTCAAGGGACGAAATGATGTTACCAGGACGTAAATCCTTAAATCGAATTTCTTTCCTCCTATAAGAAGAGGATTATCTATATAGCGACATATGACGTAACTATCTTTGCCTGTAAGATGATGTTGCAAATAGTTTTTGGACTCTCGAGACCACTTCTTCAGTTTAGACAATTTGTTTATAAGAAAAATGCCAGCCCCCTGGGATTTAGCGCAAGGTTTCAATATCCACGTGGTTTGAGGAAATTTTTGGTACTCCTCGACAAACCTGTTGTAATCTGATGGTAGGACGTATGTAGTTGGTATAAAATCTAAGTACATATAGCGAATGACGGTATGTCCACCTTTGAGTTTTACTTCAGTTTTTGCCGCAAGTGAATTACCGTCTCTTTCTAATTCCTTTCGGTATCGCTTAATATTTCTTACAAGTAAATCTTTCCGGACTAATTCAGTGTGCGTTGGGAAATGATTAATCATCTGACTGTCACTGAGCCGAAGGCCGTTGGTAATGCTAAATATATTTCGCGAGTTCTGTGTATTTGCCCAATAAATATGCCAGTCTTCGTTTACTCCTACCTGTTCCCAGCCTCGAGCCTTAAAACAATTTATTACAATAGTCTTCTCGAAATCCGTGCAAAACTTTACACGCCTACTTTTCATTAGCGTACCTGGTGTGCCAATTATGCCATCTAGTTTCTTGCTCTGTGATGTCATTTTTAAAGGTATGATTTACTTCTAGTTGGAAAAAAAATAAACTGATGGTTATAATTTACTGTATTTGTTTACAAAAAACATTATCTATCCAAATCATTTTTGACAGTTGCTAAGTAGGTTCGTGGTTATAATCAAGTAGGTCACACTCACAATATTAGACTATTTGAAAAGTTTGTTAATATTAGCAGAAGTCTGCCTGCCTTTGTTTTATAAGTTCAATTTTATAAATTGTCGAACCTAATTTTATTTAAATTATTTTAATCAAAAGTAGTCTTGCGAGTTCTGCCCACTGGAACTTATAGCAAGACTACATTCTGTCTCTTTTTCTCAACATTTTAGATTGTAACTTACGACGTACAGCTTTAATGAGGGTATTAGCCATGGGATAAACTGATCAAAACGAAACTAATATTAGCAGTGTTATATGAATACTTTATTGTCGCGTTCAGTCGTTTGGCGTATTATTTTTCACTTTTGTTTAAGTGTCAAAACTTGAAAATAATAATTTTAATAATCTCAGAAAACAATTTGTAAAGTATAAGTCTTATTTTTCTTCCAACGTTTCTGTAATTCAATAACAGAAATATTTGAGCTCTCACAGCAATTTAAATATTTTATTCAAATTTCAAAGAGAAAGATTCTGTCCAATAATATTATAAACGAAATTGTATAAAATTAGACGGAAAGATAATGGAATGACACTGTTTTCCTCGTAATTTCCGCTCACTTTTATTTTAAATTTGAATATAAAACAATATTTTTAAGAGTCGTAGATAAAATCGAAGTTTACCTACAAACTCCAACGCTTACAATAATTTATTTTATTAGAGAATATCAATGAGATTAACAGCTAACCTAAAGCCATATTGTATAACAATAGGCAACATATAACAACAACATATATAATTTTGTAGGTTACAGAATATAGTAAAATAAAAAACCTGGTCTGGGGATGCCTTAATTGCGTTTTTTATTGCAAGACAAAGTATAGCCAGACCCGTTTGATTTAGCAAACGTTGATGCCATAGACATACATACTTACACAGATACTGACGTGCAACTTATAACCCCGACGGGGGTTAAAAATATGCATGGATGGTAAAACATAACCTTTTGAATTAATTCTATGGTGAATAATTGGAAATTCATACAATCCATATATTTTTAATTTTGGGTCTGATTCTACGAAGATTTTCTTAAATACTTACGTGGGTAATAATAACAATCATTTTATACAGATCAAAACAGGCAATCGAATCAAGTAACTAAAACCATTGAAGCTAATATCAATCATCGAAATCAGAATCTAAATTTTCAACTTCATTTGACATTTTCATCTAGATATATTCTACAATGCAGCACTGGCAATAGTTAGATTCCAGGAATCACTTTCACCGTCTCCAACATTAATCATTGTTTGTACGATTTCCGTTTCAACCATAGACCCGCTGCTTCTGTAATTTTCATACACTTAGTTACGTATTGTCAGCAGCTGTTCCATGTTTCTGTAAAAAATTTCCAACGAAATAAGAATAACATTCAACAAAATAATTTTAAAATGTTGTACGCATAACTTTTTTTTTAATAAAATGTTTAATAAATGCCTCAAAACGATCTTGTTCAAGTTTTAATAAGGTAAATAATATTATTGCGGAGTTAATAACGACTCGCTATATGGTTGATCGAATGATAATATATTTACAAAATATCCTATCTTATATACTAGCTAATTTCATATATTATTAAGTGGGGATCTCAGGTCTTAGCAACTATAGACACGTATTATAATATGCAGTGTCAGCATTCATGATTGAGTAACTTCCTATGAGGAATCACGTAGAGATTGTGAGGCTCTGCTACGTGACTGCCATAAATATTATCGAGACCAGCAATCTTAGAAGAAAACTTTTCTTTTACTATATGGATTGGGTTGGGGTTACATTAAATTTATATTGAGGTCAATAGCCGATTTTCATTGTGCATATTATTTGATGTACCTACAAGACATGTTACCAACTAAATCTGTAGTAATATTCAGAGAAGTGTATAATATTTCTTATCACTTTTCTCTTACGGCTATGATTTTTTTTTATGTCATATTGTTTAAACACATAATAATTGAACAAACTCAAAAATATACCACTACACACTTGTCGAAGTATGTGGTGGTCTATTTTTGAGTTTGTTGAGTAATCAACAATGAACAATGATGACATGTCAATGACGTTTTAAGGCTACTCTTTCCATTAATTTAGTTCTGTTTTCCGCAACAAGACGAGGTTTTTTATTTCCCTGATCAGGCTACACATTATAATTATGTATATATACGGGAATTAACGCGATCACGAAATAGGTATTACATACCTCTCAATATCCTGACATTTTTACTTAATATTTTTGTTTTGCCATGTACCGTCACATACTATACTTACAGCGTCCCTATTTTGTAAGCAAACGTGTTTCCTTATTTTGTTGTTCATCCGACTGCGCATAAAAGCTAGGTGGCATAAAAAACATAAAATAAAACATTTTATGTTATTTTATAACAGTCCGCTTTAAACGTTAGGCTACACATTATAGAATAAACTTCAAAACCTTTGTGTTTCGAGTATATATCTAACTTATCTTGTAAAATTATTAAAAAAAAAAGACTTAACAGTGCCCAATATAATAATGTATGTACCTATCGTGCTGAAGACTGTTTTGTAAAACTAACAATATGTTTGTGTTCCGATAGCGCACATCGATAAAGCAAAAGATTTGTCTTTTTTACCTCTTATTAAATAGTCTATGTTTTTCTTGCCTACCCTTTAAATAGCTTCCTACAAGTAAAAGAGTTTTCAAATTCGGATCAGTAGCTCCAGTGGTCATCACCTATTCATAATGTAAGAAGTATAAACATTAATTTCGAAGATAAATGTTAATTGTGATGCATAAAGACTAACAATATAGAAACTTACATTGACAATCATACTCAACACTAAAACTTATAGTAACACAGCACAGTTATATGTAACGTATATTTGTTCAAAAACGTTGATTTTGTTAAAGGTTGGCTCTTAAGCTTACTTTAATAACGTTCGAACAATACAGTCTGTTTTTAAGGCATTTGTCCTTTTTTATATTCTTATACCCTAGCCGATAATGAAAGACAATATGGCACATTATCCAAAGTCGACCCGATGTTGCTACCTATACTCTGTTTTCAAATTTGATGCTCCTGTTACATGTTTCCCTATTATGCTTAAACTAAATATCTCTACACAGTTATAGTACAGTATCTTCTACATAGCGAGTTATAATCCAACCTACAAAGTAGACTAATATTATAATCCACTATACAGCCGTTTGTAGAATCAGACATTAGACGATGTCAAAGGTCAAATTTCAGAAGCGGATTTATATGAACAAACTTAAGACGAAAATGAAATACAAAGTTCATTGTGTAAGAATTTCTAGATGTTAGAGATGAAATGTTTTTCTCGAAGGATTTAGCTTTTAATTTATTTCATATATAATTATGTATTAGTAACATTTGAAATGTGTGTTGTATCATATTCTTATTGTTGATACTCCACTCAGCCGCGTATTGTTTGTGTATACGGATACCATATTAATAATACGATTTTTGCTCAAAGATCCTACATATTTAAACCGACTTCAAGAATTACAGAAAGGTTTTTTCTTTAAAAGTAATTCACAACCACTTCTGTGGTTACAATTACAGAAACTAAAACCCCTTAGTCAACACTTAGGCACACTTTATGAGATTTTACTAGAGTATAATAACAAACTACAAGCAGAATATTATAGTAGGCATTTGTTTTCATGGACGTAAGAGAACAATGAGGTGACTTCTGAAATACTGTTAGAATAATGAGGTCATTTCACCGCCGCCGTAGGTTAAGTGACGAAGGGCGCTATGAGGTTGGTGTACGTACAGGTACATATGTTTCTTTATAACCGACTTCAAAAAGGAGGAGGTTCCCAATTTATGTTACGCGATATCTTCGCCATTTGTGAACCAATTACAATAATTAATACGGGATGACTGTCCAGTCAAATTAGTGTCTTTTAAAAACACTGAGTGTTTTTAATACAACTCCAATTATAATAACTATACATAAACTGAATTTTATGTATATACACTGTTTAATTATGAAAGATGTAGATTAATAAATAATATATAATAAACACACGCATTTTTTTATTTTTATTTAATAGGTGGCAAACAAGCAGACGGGTCACCTGATGGTAAGTGACTGCCGCCCATGGACACCTGCAACTCAAGAGTCACAAGTGCGTTTCCGGCCTTTAAGGTGAGAGTAGATTAATGAGAGGAAGACTGAGAGAGGGCGTAAAGCAACCATACAGGCACCAAAATTTCTCGCTAATTTATCGCTGAACGATAGCATTATTGCCTATTTTGTCACGAGCCCAGCGTCCAGCTGATCAGCGAAAAATATCTTAGAAGTCATCAAGCTAGCACTACACTGAGCGTATCTCCACGTAGGAGCGCCGTAAAGCAATCATACAGGCACCAAAAATTATCGCTAATTTGTCGCTGAACGATGGTATACTTGCTATTTTGTCGCGAGCCCAACATCCAACTGAGTAGTGAAAAACGTCACAGAAGATATGAAGCTAGCACTACACTGAGCGTATCTCCACGTAGAAGCGGCGTAAAGCAAACACACACGCATCAAAATTTGTCGCTAATTTGTCACTGAACGATGGCACTATTCCCTATTTTGTCGCGAGCACAGCGTTCAGCTGATCAGTGAAATACGTCTTAGAAGACATCAAGCTAGCACTACACTGAGCGTATCTCCACGTAGGAGCGCCGTAAAGCAACCATACAGGCACCAAAAAATTATCGCTAATTTGTCGCTGAACGATGGTATACTTGCTATTTTGTCGCGAGCCCAACATCCAACTGAGTAGTGAAAAACGTCACAGAAGATATGAAGCTAGCACTACACTGAGCGTATCTCCACGTAGAAGCGGCGTAAAGCAAACATACACGCATCAAAATTTGTCGCTAATTTGTCACTGAACGATGGCACTATTCCCTATTTTGTCGCGAGCCTAGCATTCAGCTGATCAGTGAAATACGTCTTAGAAGACATCAAGCTAGCACTACACTGAGCGTATCTCCACATAGGAGCGGCGTAAAGCAAACATACAGGCACCAAAATTTGTCGCCAATTTGTCGCTGAACGATGGCACTCTTGCTATTTTGTCGAGATTTCAGATCTATACAAAACTTAAACCACATTGTTCGTGAAAGCAAGTAAGTGGTGCTGGTTAACGTAATGTTATCTATGCGATAAATTATATCTTAAAAAATATATTTTCATTGTGAAACTAAAGCTTTTAAATTTTTCTCTATTTTTAATAGACAAAAATGTATAAACTAGCAACACAGACAAAGATCTCGTATAGTTTAATAACTTAATTTTACTCGTTCAAAACCGCGCTATGATCCCTTTAAAATTAAGTGTTACAATTCTGTATAACACTAAAAGACCCAAATCAATCAATAATTCCCCGAGGCGTACAATAGGTGTATTCTCTACAAATCTTGATTTGTCCCAAAAAAGGACACACTAAAATATTTTTTTTGGGCACAGAAACAAATTGAAATCAGCTTTTAAATGCTGCTTCCGAATAGCCTTTTAATCCGGGACTAAATAGAGCTGGAGTTTGAGTCGACTATAAAACAATTTCGTCCAAACTTTTTTCATATACATTAATTGGAGCTTCAGAATATTTTTTGCTTGTATTGTATGGATATAATGAACGCAGTGGTAGGTATAATATACTTCCATAATTTAGTTTTTTTTATGGGATAGCGGGCAAACAAGCAGACGGATTACCTGATGCTAAGCGACTACCGCCGCCCTTGAGCACCTGCAACTCGAGAGTCGCAAGTGCTTTGCCGGCCTATTTAAAGAGGAGTAGGGAAGGGGAGAAGAGAGAGAGTGCGGGAAGGGGGGGAAGAGGGGGAGAGGGAAGGGGAGAAGAGGGAGAGTGCGGGTAGGGGGGAAGAGGGGGAGAGGGAAGGGGAGAAGAGGGAGAGTGCGGGTAGGGGGGAAGAGGAGGAGAGGGAAGGGTTAGGACCTCCAGTAACCTCACACACTCGGCGAAAAGCAATGCAAGCATTGCTTCACTGCCGGTTTTCTGTGAGGCCGTGGTATCACTCCGTTCGAGCTGCTCTCCCACAGTTATTTTGTTTACATCACACGTGGAAATTTTTGCCTTAGTCTTCTATAAGTCTTATATCACATAAGGGTTTATAAATATGCTCACCAAGTACACACTGATTTAAGATCCTTTTAACGACCATAAAAGAGTTATAAGTTTTTAAAGAACAGTACCCGGCTGTTGATCCGGGTAAACAACAGTGTTTAGAAACTTAGTACGTTACTGACTAGTTACGCACTCTACCGTTACGTAAAACACCCGGTTTATTCGATCTAATAAATTTACTTCATTTGATAAATAGGTTAAAGAAATGACACAACTTACATTGATCTTTTGCTTAATGCAACAATATAAATCGAATCGAATCAAACTAAAAACAACCAAGATGGTATATACACCTACATTTAACATTCTATATGTTAAATGTAGGTGTATATACTTTGCTTAATGCAACAATATAAACTCAGATAATGTTAAATTTGTCATAAATTTAACATGTACATGTATAATAAAACGAGAAACTAATGCAATTTTCTCAAAGTGCCTGAAGGATTGCTTTGCCATTACATTATTGTTTTGGGGTATGTGTGGTACGAGTAGATCTGAATTTTGCGGTAACGCGACACTAACGTCAACACAAATTTTGAGCACATTGTGGTTTGTGGTACAAACAGAGCTGGAGAATGGGTTTTGAAAGTATTATGTTTGCGAATCAACCTAAAAATAACCAAGATGGTGTATACACCATACACAAACATTTAACATATAGATAACGATAGAAGAACTGTATGTAGGCTATTAAATTCAAATTCATATCGGCTGTTTCTTTCACCGAACCATTCTCCCGGGATAATCTATAACAAAATAATAGCCTATATCCATTTGGAATCATTTACCCTCGCTTTTACGTGGGACAAGTAGTAGTCAAAATAGGAATCTAAGCGACTCTTAAAAAATACGATATATTTTACATCAAACTCATTGTCCAGAAAAGGATAATATTATACTCCATTTGCTTTATTTTATTAAACTTTAATTTATATATAATAGTTACCATGTAAAGCATTCCATCCTATTGCAGTCAACTGCTGAACATAGGCCTCTTCCAATGTGTGCCAGAGCATCGTGTTCTCCACTTATTAATTACTACTAAATTTTATAAATATGTTACTGATAATAAACAAATATATTGTTCATTGACGTCTGAGAGGCCCATATGCTAAAAAAATTGTGCGGTGGAAGTGTGTTCAGAAACGGAAATGAATAGGCATCCATTTTAATTATTTTAACGTAATCAAATTTCGTACCACCCACTAGTGTCTGTGTACAGTGTTGACTAGCCTGTTGGCCTAGTGGTTAGTGACTCTGACTGCTATGTCGTGGATTCGATTCCCACCCGAGTCTGAGTGTTCTTTGTGTCCGTTGTGTGTATGTTTGTAAAGTTCTCCGCGACACAGGAGTAATTCCTAATGCGGGAGTCGTCTATTTAAAAAAAAAAAAAAAAAAAAATATTTGTCAATATTCACTGTATAAATTGTTCCGGTCACACCAACACATGTCGTATACTACTTCAAAGCACTTGTTTGCACTGTAGATTTCAGTATATTTTATTTATGCTTTGTAAATGTAGAGTTTACATTAATACGGGTGAATTGTAAAGACTACATTGTGAATGTGTATGTGTTGCGGTAAAATAACCGTGATATAGTTATGAGTTCTCAATGGTTACGCGACATAACGCATTACGCTATTAAATTAAAATAGACTCAGCATGATTTCCTTAGTAGTTTAATCAACAAGGTTCATCGTCTTAAATTACTTTCATATCTCAACTTAAATCTCTCATAGCGAGATAGCAGTTCATGCGTACGCAAATACAGCAATAGCGATAACTATCCATGACGATTTCAATCTAGCAACCGCAGATGGCGTTTACAACGCTGCTGCTATGCAGTTTACGTGGAAATTGCATGTACGAGACGCATTAGTGCATACCCGCAAATTACGAATGCAATCTCCAACAAATTTGTTGCCACTTTCTCAGTAATACCTGACCTTATAGCGCAAAATATTAAACGCAAACTTTTTAGAAGACTGGGATTGTGAAAACGCTTTTAGAAGGCGGCTTTTGAAGGTGACGGTAATTGTGACTAGAAAATAACTCTGTATTCTTATGGTGACGATCGCATTGTGATAATAAAATTAGCAGTCCATCTATTTTTTTTATAGTTTTAAGACTGAACCACTATCACTAGTGGTTAGTAGGTAGTGGTTGGCTCACTCTCACTGGTGAGCCACTGGTGAATAACAATTTAAAGTTGGAAGCACTAATAAAACTTTTAATTTGTTTACCGGGTACCGGGGTCATCTAGTTCTTGTATAGGTTTGTATAGTATGTACTTATACTTACGAATCTTAGGTAAATAAGCTTTCAAGGATAACTAGTCTGCTGAATAAGTATCTGTAGGTTCATTTTAAATAATTATTTTAGTTTAATGTGTCTGTGGTATCATAGTTTTTAAAGGGATGGACCGATTTTAATTTAGTTTTTTGTTTGAAAGACTTGATTGAGAGTGTTCTTACCTATAGTTCAAGAAAATCTATTCAGCCGTTCAGAGATCATCAGCTCTTTCTAATCATTAAAGGGATTTTTGAGTCGGGTATGTTTTAAATTTTTAATTTGTCAGGTACAAATTTTACAAATAAGATTTTTAATTGAAATATAAATGCACACAATCAATGTAGTAGTACACCGAAATCCACATTTTGACAGTTAACAGTATTCTAGATTTTATATTGGTAGTCTAGTGTAGTCTTATAACAATGATTATATTATTAGAACAAAATGAACAAAATAAACAACCTAATAAGGTGGTTTTCCCAATTGTTGGGTGGTATTTAATTATTCCACAACCAATCCAATCTTTGTACGGCCCTCCGCTCCGGTCTGACAATTAAATCTATTCAATGGGCTAATAATACAATACGGGAATTTGTAATGTTGAATTTGTTATTTTTTTATATTACCGACTTAAAAAAAGAAGCGTGCTGTCTACATTCCAAATCCTAACGGACGGAAACCTTACTATTACATTTAGTTAGATTCCGAAGTAGTCTAATTTTTTTTCTGGAATGTGAAACTTAGATACTATTTACAAAATCGAAAGTCATAGCGCCAACGTATATTTACGTTTTTATCCTCTTCTCCTACTTTACAAAAGTGTCGTATCTGCTCAGTAAAAATAAAAAAATAAACAACAAGAAATCGTTAAATCAAAAGAAAAACACCGACTACATAAAAAATACTTACTACTAACCATATAAGTTGTATTTATTTTTGTAATCACCTTTTAAAACAATTTATGTTAAAACCTACCCTATTATGACCACAAAAATTCACCATCCATAAATATAAAAATCAATGCCGCTTTTCGTTGTAATTTTATAACTCAAGAACGGGCTCACCTATCCAAACCAAATGTTTAGGCTTTGTTCGGACTATTTAGTAGATGGTTTATGTGAAGTTTGCACAAAAAAGAAAACTTAACGAGGGACTTACGCGGGTGAAACCACGGGGCACAGCTAGTTTTTTTATACGTTAAACATACCTATTGACACTAGCGCAATCAAGACGAATCTAACGACATATCATTTATCAAAACCGGTTCAACCATTAAGTAATTATGAGGGCACGTAGAGAGATGGTCATATGTACATACATACAGCTCAAACACATAACCCTCCTTTTTTGGCTTTGCCACAGTAGGGTAAAATAGTATTAACTTTCTATTAGCGTAATTTAACAATAGTCTCGCGAGACAATGTTTAAGAATAGTCTAGTCATCGATCCTAAAAATGCTTCGTTTTCAGAACCGCGGTGTGGCAAACTGTAATTTAAACGAGAATTAGTTTCAAATATGTTTGAAGAATATATCAATACTTACCAGGCTTAACGGGGTACTTATTATTCTAACTATAAAGTCATACATTCGCTTATAAGTTAGTCCTTAGTAATGTAACCAACTAACTTGGAATTTACAAGTGCTATTGAAAATGGAGAGCCAAGGAGTCTCTTCATAACCCTTGTCAACCTTGTCAAGGGGCGACTTGAGCTCTTAAGATACCCTTTCACATTCGATACAGGATCGCTATATTACCTCTAGAACTTAATGTATAAGTTAGTGAAGTTCTGTAGATTACTGTCCTGCAAAGTTTGTTTTCAATTTGTTCATTTCTTTTAAAAGCGAATCTGAGTAGTTTGATTAAATGTGCATATGATCTTCTGTTTTTTGAGAAACTAGGTTTTGTCCTGGAATATATCCGTGTGACAAATTTCATCCAAATCCGTGCAGCTTGAAGGAGTATCACATTACTAACATGCAAACACACACACATACACAAACTTTTTCATCATCCATCGTCATGTATACACCTGCCTTTCTGTTCCTTTACAGCAAGAGTTTTTTTTTCTGTTTTTGGGGATCCCATTAATATCGGAAACTTTTGGCTACGCTAATGAACTCTTTCGGACTCTTGCAATGACCAAGCAACGGCAATGAATTTTACAAGAGACTGCACCCGCTCATCATGCGAACATAAGTTCACCTAAACTTTGTAACAGCACTCTGCTGACACGACTATGCCACAAATCTCCCACAAAATGCCATTTAAGGCGAAAAAGTTGAGGAGGCGGTGAAGTTTTTTTTATTCCTAGAATTCCTACATTATCAACCTTGTTCCGTTCAGTTAGTCATGTGTAATTCCCAGTCGGTCTATGTACCTACATATGTACGTTAAACCATGACTATTAAAAAAGTTCAGAGACAGCCATTATCCGTTGCGGGGATGAACGTTATAGTATTAACTGTTTTTCCTACGCCTAATTTAGGGCATGTCACTCTTTTGGGCAATCATAAGTTCATAACAATATTTTTATGTACGCTCCAGGTAGATCCACCATAATCCTTAAAAAAATCCTTAGGCCTGGAGGATGTGGAAAGGGGAAACGGTGGAGGTGGAACACATTTTATAAGCGACATATTGTTTTTCGACTCACAGATAGTAAAAAAAATATTTTTTATGAAATAACACAATTTTCATTGTTAAATATACACGTATGAACAAAACACGTATAGTTAATAACTAAACTAGCCAGAAAATCCGCTTTATTGTACATTGCACTTACCGCTGCCATTTTCCTCTACTACTACTATCTAAGTCTATTTAGGAGAAATATAATATTTCCAATAAAATAAAAAACTTAGATATTAATTTTATACAGTTTTTTGTTTAAATAATGAAAAAATCAAAACTACAAAAAAATAGTAATCCTTACAATATATATATTACGTATATATAGGTATTAAAAAAAAACGAGATTCCACCTCGACCACATATATAAAGTCAGTCACTGTAACAAAAATCCGAGGTGAAAACCTAGGCGCTCCACTAATTGTTGAATCAGAAAAACAGCGCTGTTACCCTATTCGCCGTGGTCATAGTTATTGAAGTGACCAATTAAACCACTGCGACGCATCGTATTTTTGGATATATTGGAACAGGCCAGGCCAATCAGTCACTAGTTTTTTTTTTCATTTCAAAACTTCTTTATTATGGATAAATTCATTTACAATGTGTGACTTAAAACTAAACATCATACACTAAACTGCCAATAAAACTACTTATGAGGCTAGTGGCGCTTATAAAAGATGTTACATACATATACTTATTAATAATTGCTCACTATAACATAATATGATTGTATATTTCTTTTTTATAATATAAATCAGGTAATTGATTTGCGAGATGATTGTAATAATTAACTCAATTAAGTAGGACTCACAAAATTTTTTCACCATAATACGTTCCATGTTAAGTACATGGAAAGAGGAGGTTCAATATAAAATCAAGCTAAGTGGTGACGAGAAATTCTCTTCGGTATGCATTACTTCTCCGGGCGGAAACAAAAGATAATGATGTGATAGGCCTAGACGAATAGTTCTTTAGCTGTCGATGTATGGTAAATCTGATTTTGTAGTTAAGCTTATTTTAAATATACCTTAGGGGTTTTTATTAATAAAAAAGGGCTAATAAGGAATATTTAATTTCACGATGTAGTTTGTGCTAAGGTGTGTGTTCTGTGAAATTTACAAGGCTTTATTTTATATGATTTGTAATACTTGATAAGTAGTTAAACATTTCTTGCTCCAGACTGGACACGCGTAAGATATACACAGTCTGACGAGTGGAATAAATTCTTAGTTTAGTACTGGCACTAAGCAGACTTTTGCGGCATAAAACTGGGCCAAGTGCACCAAGCGCTTGTGCACCTTTAAGTAACAAGTTGACTATGTGTCTTAACCAGTCAAGTTTAAAATCCATTGTGAGACCGAGACAGCAGACGGAAATGCTCCAAGGTATGTTTTATCATGCTATACCCAATGTTCGCTTCGAAGCCTGCCGCTGTCAAGTGATGAGGACTGCTTCTGTTTTCGATGCAAAAACTTTCTACTATTATGAATATTGCTACGTACTCGTAACTATTAGGCAAGTTGAGCAGGGCGCTAGGACCAAGAATATACATGGAAGGACCATTGTCATTAGCAAACACGCGCTAACTAAATAGAAAACAACTGCTCTCAGTAGAGCAGTTATTTTGTATTTAGTTAGAAAAAGCTAATAAAGGCGGACGGGTTACCTATTGTTTTTATATCGAATTGAAAACTATTACTAAAAAAAAAATGTATTTGAATGAACATTATGGAATAGTGGCGTCAGGAGAAAGAGGTCTAGAATACAGTTGATGTGGTTTTAAAGGTGGTGTATGTAAAAAAACGGTTCACTAATGTTTCACAAAAAACGACTGACATCATCATTTGACAAATATATTACTTTATAAGTAATCATTCGACAAAATACAAAATTCGCAAATGTTTTACTTTGCAAATATTTCAAAAATTAAAATATCATTCCAAAAATATTAACTTGACCGAGTACTTCGTTTGTCAAATTTGTGATTTTACAAAATCTAATACTACAAATACTGATACCATTTGATTGATTTAAAAAAATACGCGCTGCCCTAACCAAGTAAAGTAGGTAAAATTCGGTTCTGGTTTGTTGTTGTAAACCTAGCCATTTCTGTTCAAATAATTTACCAAGGGACGGCAGCAATTGATCGGTAGTTTGTGGGTATCAAGTGAAAATGTTATTTAGGCGGTTGATCTCAAAACTAACTTGTCTTTTGTCGTCAGACTTACTGGTAGTAAGTCAATGTTCAATACGGCGTAGGTAGTTTATATATTGTATTAGTTTTCTAATATATCGTGGTAGCTTACAAGGTAAAGAAACAGTTAATTTGCTAGTAGGTACATAAATATATCTAGCTTTAATAATTGTGTTTGCAGGAGATCAACAGCTGAGTCTATCTCATTCACAGAATTAAAAGTGGATAACTAAGAGTAATATTATCGTCAATTGCGGTGTGACATAATTTCTTATTGGTTTTGTTATAGCAAAAGCGACGTGTTCAGTTTTTAAGCTTTAAACTTCCCTCAACATTAAAGTGCAGAGGAAAGTGGTTTGATGAGAGCGCTGTCATAGCTCTAACGTTACTGATGTTCTTTTTTATTTATTTATTTAAGGTTCACCAACAATTACTTACACATAGAAACACTTACAATATAATATATGCAATGATAAGAATACAGTGTAGCAATTACTTATAGGTAAACACCACTTGTTTATATTATATTATGGCAACAAAGGAAAAACTAAATTTGTTTTATTATAATAAGTTAAGAATAAGTTAACAAAGTATTATTAAGTTTCTGATTTACTGCTATTCAGTTTTGCCAGCTGTGTGGAAAGGGAGTCGAAGTGTAGGTCAATTCTGTCACTAAAGCTGTTGATAACCTTACATATTCTTGCATAGGGTGAGCTGGCACCTAGAACGGTGTTGGTTACGTTTTGACAAATTACTAGGTCTGACTTTATTGCTTTGTGTTCCGAGCTGTAGTTTACTTGTGTAGGTATATCGGATGCATGAATAGTAAAGTCATTATATAACATGAGACGAAATAATGTTCCCCTCGAGTGTTTGTATAACTACTGTACCAGGTGGTTATGGTTGGCGTTGAAGTCACCTGTGATATAGTGTGTGGATAAGTTAAGCAAAAGATCGAGGTCACTGCATAGCAAAGTTCTATTACGTGACTGGTATATACTAACTAAAGTGTGTTCAACACAAGATACTTTCACAATTCAACCAATTGCTTCCATGTTTGATAATTTAGGTACAGGAATAGGATGACATTCAATATTATTCACGTGCGTATCTTTACGATAGCATTTGACTCCCGGTTTACAAGAATGGTTTTATACCCCTAACGATTACTTTCGGGGTTTTTTCATCCTGGCGAAAGTTATTTTTCACAGCCTGGTGGTCTTCTACTGAATAACATAGGATGGCAACTTTTTTGCAATTTTTGTATTGCAATTCGTAAACTTACTAACGATATTCTTGATGGTCTCATAGGTCCAATCCTTTTGCACATCTAGGATTATAGGTGGGATATGCGTAGTCTTCTTCGCGGTAACAGAAGCGCCCCAAGGTATTACCACCATTAGATGTGATTCTTTAGCTGGTCTTTTCGTGTTAAGAGTGGTTGATGAAAATGACCTTGTAAAATATTTTTCCATGCTAACAAAGCTGAAGTCGCATCTATCAAACGGGCCGGACGGTGAGTCACTAACTTTAACAAGCGCTGGCGCTGGTGTTCCGGAAACAGCTTGACTACGACGTATATTGTATATATATATATATATATATATATACTAAAGCAACATAATCTGTAATAAAAATTATCACTTTGTGTTTACACTCGTAATTATGTTTAAACACCAAATCAAATTTAAAATCTTTTTACAGTCTTTTAATTTAATGTTATGCTATAAATCAATTATTTCTTTAGCGTTGGTACCATAATTTCATAAATTCATTCATTTCTAATGAAAATGAGTGATGGCGGTGCTCATAAAATTCAGTATAATTCGTTTGTACTTTAATAGAAACAGCATCATAGCTAATTAAATTTGTTTCGTGTTTACATTTACAGTGACTGAGTTCTAACTGCTAATTAGGTAAACTATGTTATTTATTGTTTAAATAAAAAATATTGTTGCTTTATATAAGCATAAATTGTTTGCTGAAAAATTTAATTAAACGCTCGTGCATATGCAATTATTTACCTGCACCGTGTTTTGGAAACTGTTTGGGTCGAATAAAAGCGTTGTTTGCAATATTAAAAGGAATGCTTTTGTCAGAAATGTGAATGTGGTACCTACACAATATATTACATTATAGTGTTAGTGTTTGGAAGAGTTGGTGGATAATTTTAGGTATATTGATTTTATTTCAGGGCAGTATATTAGCTAGAGACTTTTGAATCGGCCCAAAGGCGAACCTTATCGATTTTGGCCGATCCTTAAGCACGCCTACGGTATAGAACCTGTTAGCCTTAGGGACGAATTTTGCTAATTTGTGTGTTTTCTACCTTGGGTAGGTTTTCTATCATTCCATTTTTCGCTCTCGTCACGGAGTTCTTATCTGCCATACGTTTATATGCAGTATAGGATTCTTTGAACCAAACCAGCACCAATACGGCTTTACTTGTTTGACAATTTTGTGCTAGGAGATAAGTTTGAACTTTAAAAATCAAGATATCTCATACGACAGTTAAAAAGATATCCAATACCAATTTTTACTTGACTCAAAGGCTATAGATAAAAAGCCTTGTACTTATATTTTTAATATTTCGGTTCCGGATTTCTATAGAGTACCTATTTCATTAATAATACATAGGTATGCGTACCTTTTGACCTATTTATTATATACTGATTAATAATTTTGATGTAAGTATCTTCAGCCAATTATACAATCAAACAACACTGTAACACCAAACACAGCAGTTTAAATGTAAATACATTATGTGCTCAGTTAAACACAGGTAGAAAAAAATACCGTATAATCAAATTCCCTCAAGGTTTACCAAGCTGTAGTGCAACAAATAATTTTCCATGCGATCCAAATGTCTGGGGATTCATAGGTAACGCTTTAAAAGTCAATAACTACATCAATTTTAACCAAACATATCGTGAAAACTGTGGCTGTTAAATGAAATGTACTGTACAAACTTTATGCCGTTGTGGGTATATCAGTATACCTACTAACTATTTAATGTATGGTTATTAGTTTTCCGATTTCAATGTTTAACTCCAATATCCGTATGTAAACTCGCATAAAAATGATATTTGTGGGTAAAACTGTAGCTCTTTATTATTATAATCAAGTTTTTTGTTTTAACTATGAAAACCATATAAGGGTTTTCTGTCTTCGAAGTACCAATACCAATTACGCCATAAGGTATCATGTTATAAATAAGTGCAAATCGTAAAAAATCGTTTTCACCATGGGAACTTGAAGTTATATTGATGTTTATCGTAAATCCAGTGGCCGTCACCGCTTAAGCCAAGTATAAAGAATTCGTGTAAAAATATCTTCTTGTTGAAGTAAAAAATATTTAAAAGTTCAAAGAAAAAAAACATCAGGGTGAAACATGGTGGACAATTATAAAAGGTGGGACCAGAGTGAGAAAAAATTGTTGGTATTTTTTTCTGAAACGGTCCCACAATCAACGGTGATTATGACAAAGTACAAGACATGGTAGTGACGACAAAAATGCAATTAAAATATACGAAAATATTGTGTTACTTTTTTTTATTTAACGATCCTTTCTGGCTTTGCTAGAGTGCATACTTTTGTCACATTTTAAATACCCTTTTTATTTTAAGATCAATGCAGATCGTAACAACAAACTCTGTTATGCCATTCCCAAAGTTTACCCGAACATACAGAAATACGGACTCTAAGCAAAACTTCCTTCTACACAAAGTTACAATAATACTCAATTGTATTAATTTATAGTCCGAATTATGGTTCTGTATCAAGAGTAATAAATTGTATAGAATACAAACTATTTAGAGACAAAGAAACACGATAGAATGTGTATGAAAATATATATTAACTGACTTGAAGAATGTAAAAATAAATAATATTTAAAAATTATTGATTATAGCATCGTTATGACCCAATCTTTCGTTCTTCAGTGCATAAGTACGTCTTATTCGCTGTCTTCACAGTGAATAAACCTCTGTAGATCCTATCTCACATGTCTTTGAAAGAATCAGGACCATGTTGTCTAAGCCAAGATTTAGTTCGTTGCCAGTTCACGCCTAAATTACACTATAAATTTGAATTATTACATACTTATATTTTGAGCTTGAATCACAAGAGTGTTACGCGATAACATCAAATAAATGAATTAATCACAATTTAAATAACTAAAATAAAACACGCTTTAAATAGCAAATCGAACTATAAAGTAGAAAATATTTTTTAAATATGAAGAGTTTTTTTTATAATGATATAAAGTCCACTGCTTCGTTATAATCAAAAAAATGTATTATAAGTTTCAAATAACAATCATCATCATCATTTCAGCCATAGGAGGTCCACTGTAGAAAGAAAACTGATTGGAAGCGACCGGGATCCACCGACGGTCAACGATCTTTTCTGTGTCGTTTGTCCATCGCGATAATGGACGTCCTACGCTGCGCTTTCCGGTCCGTGGTCTCCATTCGAGAACTTTTCGGGTCTATCGACCATCCGTTCTACGTGCTATGTGCCCTGCAGCAGTGGCAATGACACTGCAATTTGCTAACCCGTTCGGCTATGTCAGTAACTTTCGTTCGTCTGCGTATCTTCTCCTTTCTGATTAGAGATAGATAATTTATATAAAAGTCATTGGTCAAATTAACACAGATGTGTTAAATAATTAACATAAATTAATTAACCAACGAACTTTATTACGCATATGCACAAAAATTACACCACGTTGACATTAACGCATTTTCTAAAGGCTTCGTAGTACCCAGGCGCAAAGACAAAGATTATATAGGAAACATTGTATACTTGTATTCTATCTCATCCTGTCGCAGGCTAAATCCTATTTATGAATATCTTTGTCTCTTTTTAGTCTGACTTTTTCGTTTCATCGAATTTTAAAATCACAACGTTTCTAAAGAAGTTTCACTTCAAAAAATCTAAAAGTTTAAACAATTACCAAACCTCTCCTAATGAACTGATTCGGTTTTATTAAATTTGGGTACTCTTTTATGTGTCTGCCAAACTTTAAATGATAAAGCTTAGCCTTGGTAACAATTTAAAAATTACATTTTTTTTTCCAACGTGTAAATTCCAGGTTTATTGCGCAAAAACTACTTGTCCGATCATAGTGTTTGGTGGGTATATTAATAACATCAAAAACTTTTTTTTAACAAGTACAAAAGTTCTAAGAGTTGATTGACAAAATTTGTGAAATGTTTTGAAATTGGAATGGTTCAAATGATTGTACCTACAACATACCGACGAAAAAAAGGAGGAAGTTCTCAATTCGACCATATATTTTTTTTTATGTATGTTCAGCCCTCACTTCGTTATTTATGAACCGACTGATGATACGTCAACGATAGATACGATAGATTACGACGTCAGGATCTGATGATGGGATCCTGGTAATATTGAGAAAAACCCTCGAAAATTGTGGGCACCAATAGTGTTTATGTTTACTTTTTATAACGTAATCAGGTATTTGCGATTAGGAATTATCACATCATGAAGCTGAGCTGATGATGAAAACTATACCTTCCCTACACAATTAGAATTTAAATAAGTATAAAAACATTGGTTTTAGAGACAGAAACCACTTAGTATGCTTTGAAGAAAATACATTTGATTGCGTTTTTAAAGTATTTAGCATTAAATGTATAAAAACATAATAGTTATCACTGTATTAAAAGATGACGCGAGCGAGAATTAATTAGTTTGTTTGGCGCCGACAGAAAATTATTTTATGTAAAATTTGATAGCTTATGTAAATAGGCTGAATACTCAAAACTTAAAAGGTTTATTTATTTCTTGCTTCTTAATTCTTTTTCGTGGGTTCAATTTTTTGTTAAAAGTTTTAATCACTTTCAGTTAAATATCTTAACGATAAACTTAATATACTAACGTAAGTTTATGGTCTTAACAGATTAGTAGCTATGGCAGGCCTATGTCATTCGATGTACTTGCGCGCTAACTACTTACGGGTCGCTGGTCTGCCGGCGGACCTTATCACGCACAGTGGCTTTTATTTTTAAACTACAAAAAACGTAATTCGAGATCGTATTGATATATTCTTTACATACTGTAAAATTCACAGTAAAAATTTACATGATTTTTTTTTTCCACCATACAGTTTATAATCAAGATTTTAGAAAAGGCAAAAAGTTCATTTAGCTGTATATAAAAATAAAACACACTTAAAGGTTTTGTATACTAAAACATTTATAGTTAATTATAATTTTTATTTTGTTATTTTAACTATTACTTTTATTCCATTGTAACTTAATTGTAATTTTATATAATTGTATAGAAAATCAAATTGTTAAATGAAAAATCCATATGGTATTCAACACAAATATATTTTGTAAAGCATAAATGCAATACAATACAATTTGAAATGAAAAATAAGGGTTAAGTACTTAATTTACATAGCATTTTTTTATAAGAATATACTTCAGTATCAGGCCTCTTCAGAGGTCGTGCGCTATTGCGAGCCAATAATAATCGTTCTTACGAACATTTATGTTCATTTTCACTAACAAAGAGTAAGCAATTAAAACGGTAGGGATCGATATTTTTGGAGGGAGTGAGTTATCTGCTACATACTAACTACTCAATAATCTGTGGCTATGGTTTTAATTTACTACTAGCTTGTGACCGTGGCTTTGCTCGTGTAAAAGTATTTTTTTCATCCCTCGGGAAATTTTGTTTTTTAATGAAACGTACCCTATGTCATTTTCTGTATCACTCGTGCAACGTGTGTGCATGACATGACGATCAAATGAACAATACCGCAGCGCATAAAATACGAACAAACATTGATGTTTATATATTATTATAAGATTTGTCATGCCTCACACTAGTAACTTCACAAACGGCTAAGCACTGTTGTAGGCTCGATACCCATGTAAAATAAAATGTGTAAATTACGGATCATTCTGAGTTTTGAATAATTTCGTATTACGAGATTTAACTTGTAATAAAAATAAAAACACAATGTTAAACGCAATTAAAGCCGTGCAAGTTAAAGTTAATGTTAAAATATCGAACTAGCAATCAAAATACTACTACATTAGCCACAAGTTGCCATTCCTAAAACAGATTGCTTCCTGAGATTAACCAGAATACAAATAAGCTTGATCACTATTCGTACGGCGCATTAGTCAACGTAGTTTAACAGACGTTTAAACTTAACCCAATATTTGGTTGTTAATCGACAGCTGTTCGAATACCAATTACCATAGTAATAGGCAATATACAGAGCAGGTTCGACGATTACAGCGAAGTGGATATCGTACACTGTATTGACACAGATTTATATTGTAACATCTTACTACTGTTATGAATGCAAAAGTTTGGATGGATGGATGTTTGAGACTCAATTACGCTAGAACGGCTGAACGGATCTGGATGAAATTTGGCACAGAGATAGATTATAGTCTGGAATAGCACATAGACTTTTTATCCCGGAAAAAATACGGTTCCTGTGAGATAGATTTGAGTATCCACGCGAACGAAGTCGCGGGCAACAGCTAAAAGTATTTATTATAAGTGCAGTAGGGTTCTGCTATTTTCTGATACGCATCCGGATTTTATTTTGTTAACAAGTGAACGATAATTCTCAACGATTGTAAAGTAAATAGTTTTCGTCTAAAAATATTAATTCTATTTTTCACGATACTAAACTAAAATTTCTGAACAAAATAAAGAAATTTCGATTATGTTATACATATATCGAATTAAAATTAGTTTTTATTATCACAACACTAAATTTGATTCTGATATTACTAAAAGTAAGTGAGAGTGTTGCTGCTACTTAAAAAGTAAGAGTGAATTAATAAAATCTCCTGAAACAACATTTTTAGGTTTTTCGAATCCCTATAAATGTTTATTTACGCATATTATAACTTATATAGAAAATAAACGGTTGTAGTTATTGTTCATATCTGAGTAAATCTATACTAATGTTTTAAAAATAAAACACCTGAAGAGTTTATTTGTTTGATTGCTTGAGCGCTAATCTCATGAACTACTGGTTCGAATTGAAAAAATATTTTAGTGTTTGATAGCCCATTTATCGAGAAAGGCTATAGGCTATATAACATCAAGCTACGATCAATAGGAGCGGAGCAGTGACCATAAACGAAACTGCGGGGATTTCAACGCAAATGATTGTGAATAAAAAAAATAACATACTAAACTAATAAATACTGTGTTATATACTTAAACCTTCCTGAAGATATGTAGAATAGGGTAGTGAAACAATCATGTAAAATTGGTTCATTACTTTTCAAGAAAATCACAGACATACAAACATACATACGGATCGAAAACTATCCCTTTTTTGAAGTCGATTAATGTCTTAAGACAATGTTTAAAATAAAATAAGTGCAGAAATAAATAACATTATTTTTTTTTTTATACACGATAGACGATAATCCTCTGCTATCTCAAAGGTATTGGCATGTTCTCTAAGCGTATTTTTTCTTGATAGTTTAAAAAAATCAGATAAGACTGTCACGATAATTTAATATTAAGTAGTAGTACGTGATGAAATCAAAATATAAAACCTTTCCGTTGAAGTGACTAAAGTTAAAATCACATACTTATTCGTTATTTATCAAATAAAAAAAAATATTGACTTTAGATCAAAAATTTTAGGAATTTAGGTACACCTAAAAGTAGGTTCTGCCCAATTAAAATAAGTTTAGTCCTGGGTTGTCAGAATTCGAAACGTTATTTGACAGAACTAAATTTAATTTTAACGATTTTAGTTCATCATTCCAGTCTAGAGAGTTTTCTAAAAACATAATGGACATTTATTTAACTAAACATTTTCGTACGCTTTACCTCTTATTTTAATTATATTAATGATATCCGTTTGCTGTAATTCATTGTTCAAATGTATATTTAAACCGTGATTACTTTACCAACACGTTACTAGGATCAGCGAGGGATGCGTGATATCCCTGGTTTAGTAAGCCGCCTGGCTATGCGTCTACCGTTCTAATATTCCATAAAATATGATTAATCTCACAGTGCCTTATAACAGCATATAAGTATCATATATTCACGTAAGAATTGGTGATCTTGATACAAAAATTTAAGCTCATCTTGGCACACCCTCCAACATTTTATCTTTTCAATTTACGTGCAAATAGTATCACAGTGAGGAATTCAAAGACCTCTATTGTACTCTGTTGGCATGGATCGCAGAAATGTTCGTGGTTCCAAAACATACAATGGACATTCCAATATAAAGTTATAAAATACATATTGAAGCGACATAGTATCCAGCAAACGTTTCGATATCTCTATTGTAGATTTACAAAACATTTCTCAAAAGAATAAGCTACCTCTGAATAGGACAGAAAAATATTTGCTATATTGAAAAGCAATATTTGTATATCTATTTCCTTTTCTTGCAAGCATAAACGTTGTTCTACTTAATTGAAGCTTACTACAAAATGTTCTCAGAATACCTAATAATTAGTAAGATCCAATTTCTAAATCATTAATTAAAACGTGCCTAAGGCAAATGTACTCATGAGCCTGTCTTCAAATTACAAGCCATATTTAATATTTTGCTTAATTTATTATTATACAAATTATGACAAATTACATGAAAAAAAAAAAAAACCTTGTGCCTTTAAAACTATTACATTGCTGCTTAACATCAAATTCGGAGCTAACTTTCCGGCACAATACCATAACCTACCCTTCAAATCTTTATTACATTTGTTATAGGACAGAAAATATAAAAACGCAATTATAACTAATAACAGTAACGCTATTCGATATATTTAATATTTGAAATTATGTATAATCTTATAAAACATTATAAAAAATAAGTTTGCTGAAATATAAGAACAGGCGGATGTGACATATTTAGGATATATTTTATATAATTAGTTGAATTTTCTTTTTGATGTCTTATGCATGAATAGACAATTCATTATGTACACATTATTTAATGTATATGATACATTGAAGTTCGTTTACTCTAAATTTATATAAAGTGGGGTAACTTTATATAAATTTATATAATCTATCCATAGTAAAGTTAAATTCAAAAGGTTTTTTTACTAACTCCGTATTTACTGGAATTTACTTCGAGACAAAAAGTGTTTTACTTCTAGTTAACTTAACTTAGGTCATCAAAAAATACTACTATGTAGATGTTTTACTCAAAGTTGATTAATACGGTCATTCTCAGGCGTATCGATATTTGAGTGAATTAGGTGGCTCCTTTTTTTTTCTTAAATTCAGATACATTAATGGGAAATATAAATCCAACATTTAATCACGTATATATCAGTAGTAGAGGGAACGTTATTCAATTTTGAAAACTTTGTGTCCACCGAAATCAATATTTTAATCAGCGAAATCAAATATATAATTTTGAAAGAAGGAAAACAGGAATTTCGAAAAGGGTTATTTTTAATTAAATGTTAAAATTTATTAACTTTACAAGTGCTATAAATTAATAAGCTTCAGAAAATCTGACAAAAATCAAGTTTGATAAGGTGATCAACCTATCGGTGATATGAAATTTCATAATACTTAGTAAACTTGTTTAATAAGTTAATAAATTAAAATATCAGTCAATATTACAGTTTTCAATCTAAAAATCTTAAATTCTTCCTCACTACTTCTATCATCTCTCACATACTCACTGACTCTATCGATTTACCAAGGTGGCCGCTATTCGCTGTCAAAGTTCGTACGTCCCTATTGAAAACCCTGATGTTAGTAGTAATTATTTATTTTTACGTGGGAGAGCCATTATGCTTCGGCACGTATGGGCGGGCTCGACTCCGCTCGATACCACGGCCTCACAGAAAACCGGTTGTGAAACAATGATTGTATTGCTATTCGCCGCGTGAGTGAGGTAACCCTACCCTTCCATCTCCCCTATTCCCGTCCTTCCCCTCTCCTCCCCTTTAATCCCCCTCTCCCGTCTTCCCGCTCTTCCCCCCTCTTCCCCTATTCCCACTTTAAAGGGCGGCAACGCACTTGTGACTCTTGAGTTACCCATGGGCGGCGGTAGTCATTTACCTTCAGATGACTCGTCTGCTCGTTTGCCCCCTATATCATAAAAAAAAAAAACTACTTACTTCCTTACATCCCGAAGAATCAACCGTAACTGCACACCTGTCAAGAACAAACGTCAAAAAGAAAAGCTCAGGTGACAAGTGATAAAATAATCATCCTAAACTCGAAACGAAAGAAAAGTCATATTTTAAAATTTAGTCAATTTACTCATTAAACGATATAGGTTGTGCTGAAGAAATAGACGTACTTATGTAAAACGTTAAATGCCTTTGATGCAGTCTGAGATGTTTGAGTGTAATAAAGAGAATAGAAAAAACAATCAAAGCTTTAAATATTCTGTAATGACTTCAGAGTACTCCTAAATATAACTTCCAACAATAGCACGATCTCGCGATATTTATTTCAACATAAAGCTGATTTAATTATTCATGCTCACACGAACGTTGAGTTGCTAATAACGTCAAAACACCCTATTGGTGAGAATAACAGAGAGTGCGAGATAAGTGCCTATAATGTTTAATAATAAACGAGTATACGAGCTCAAAGCTCAAGAAGTGTTTTTAATAAACTAGCCGTTTCCCGCTGTTTCTATCTCTCTCTTTCTCTATCTCTCTTTTCCTCACTCTCTCTCCACCACAAAATGTTGAATACTGAACAAAGGCCCCTTCCAATGTCAATGCGAACGAAAATAAAAATAATGAAGACCTTAAATAATGAAGGGTAGTTGCCGAAACTCGTGCTTCACGGAGCCGTTGCTAAGCTCTCACCAGTCTGCCCATGACCACGATCGGTGCAATTCGATCGAAACGACGGGTAACCAAAAAAATATATTGTACCTTCTAAATAATACCGCGATTCAGTCCCGATTTACACATCTAATATGTATAGTCACAAAAATTTAAAAACAACTCTTCCAATGAATTATACAACGAGCATGTGGTATAGGCACTACAATGCAGGGAGGAAACAAAAATTAGATTAAAAAAATGGTAGGTCTTATGTATTGGACGTAACAAAAGTACATAGTTTTATCTCGAGACAGTAATTCCACCCTTGAGAAACACTTGGGAAAGTATGTACATAATATATGTCTTTTTAGGAGAAAAATTGGACTAAACTACGAAAAAGAAAGTGGTGACGTATGTCGATGACAGTCGAGGGTCTCCCGAGTGTAATAAACATGTTGTAGGAAGTTGCTTAGAGCAATGAACGTTTCTGAGTTTGCTGGATAAAGAAATTGCCCTTTAGATATTCATAGCTTTTGTGTTTGGCAGATACTTTATATGTTTGTCTGTAAATACAGTTTCTTTGTTGTACTTTGTAATGTTTTGATAATACTACTTATTTATTCCTAAACAACTATGTACTATACTCACGGTGTATTTTTGTGTAGTTTTTTAGTATTTGTGTTTTCATACTTACTTCCAAAATCTTTTACACTTCAACTTGAATGTACTTTGTGTTTATGTTTCATTTAAATTTAACGAGTACTGCTCATCATTACTAAGTAAGTATATATATGTTATACATACCTATACATGTGACTGAAATATATTGTCGTAATTATTTTGTGATATTGTTTACACTCTCCACATCCAAACTTACAAACATTACCTTTTAATAATATCTTCTTACGTATTAATACCTGCAGAGAATTCTCTGTACCCTTTTTTGAACAAACTTTGCGTATAAAAGAATGTGAATACTTAAAGTATATACATAGAAAAAGTGCAGTAAGGTAAAAAGCTACAGTCCAGTATATACGAACACCTTTCATTTTACGGAAAGTCAACTCAATGACAGTTCAAGTTTTACTGGTCAACGAAACAAAATATTTAAAATTAAAAAAATTGTGGTCGAAATGTTACCACCAGGCGATCTCTAGTAAGTATAAAATGGGCAACTTTTGCCGTCATTTTTTGTGCGCTAAACGACTACCAATTTTACCCGGTTAACCCAATAGTTAATTATATTTCAATATTAATATTACTAGATCCCATTTTAATTAATACTGTGGTTTAATTTATTTATTGATCACTCTCGCTTACCACCGCATCGTTAATCTAGTCACTGTTCTTCTTTTATTTCTCAGTAAGAATGGAGCAATACGGCAGACGGTAATACATAATACGTTATATAATTTGCTTGGTACTGCTACATATTCAATCATATGCAATTGCCGTAATAAAGATATTTCATAAAAAATCGTTACATAGCGTGCGATTCCGATACATGTTTCCGTTTTTATCCAATACCTCAACAGCTTTAGCTCATTGGATTATGGAAAAGAGGCTTAGAGAATGTCTCGCCTTACATAATATGTTTTATTCTATGAAAACTCGTTTATATATATGAAAGGGTTTGTAAAAACTTCTATTGAATGCTATCGTCTAAACATTCTAAACCTATATAATCTTTAAAAAATAAATACTGGAATGATGAATTGGTAATCGGTACACAGGCAGAAATACAATCAGTATTTAAGAGAAGTTTGAATGTACCATGAATCAGAGTTTTAGAAAATATTTTTAGTAATGAAAGAAAAAGTGTAATCGTGAAAAAAAATAAGAAACTGACTCAGATGTAACATTTATAAAAGGGACATGTGAAATAGTCCGCTGTAAGAGCCAGCGAGTTCTGTTATAACTAGCATAATAACATTATGACTGGCCCAATTTCTCCAAGACCCAAATGAAACGACAAATTGTCTAAATCTTCAATAGCCGCAGTATTTTTTCAATCTTAATTGAATCTAGATAGAAAGGCCGTACGGGACAATAATGAGCTTTTGGGTTACGGCAACACCTGGCTTTAGACGCTGTTTCAAACTTTTGCCCTTACATTGGGCCATAATTGTAAGTAAGGCCCGAGCCTAACTTACAGATATAACCGATCAAAAAAATTGTTTTCAACTGACCTCGGTTTGACTCAAAAATAATTTGGTCGGCAATTTCTTTTTTTGTAGAGAATTTGCTCCAGTTGTTGTTAATTTTGGTGTAGCGTAAATGGTTTAATTTTGGAATACCATTGAAAAGTTTTTTCAGCCTCGTAGCATATGATAACTTGTATTTTCAGCTTAGACATAAGGGTAATTCTGAAGCATATTTTTAATCACCTTACACATTATGGTATTCTATCGCCTTACTACTGACAGTTTCGTATTCAGATTCAAACCGATTTTGATTCCAATTCGATTCAAAATGCTATAAAGTTGATCTTAAAACAAGACAAGCCAAGTATTCTAACAAGCGATGACACGGCATTTTTGACAACCTTACAGAAGACAGTAATAGCAGCACTAGCGTCCTTTCTTTCTGGTAAAATCGGCTCCATTTAAATGAAATACTCGTATGTGTTTCTAGGCCAATGACCCCTTACATCAGGCGAGCCGAGTACTCATACGCTAACCAGTAGTGAATTAGTGAATTGGTGTGGGAATTGGTTTAATATCATGTTTTTTTTTTACTAAACTAGTGGTCGCCCAGCGATCAAAATTTGACGAGAATCGTCCGTCATCGGTACGAAAACCTAGAGCACAGTTATAGAAAAGAAAAGAAAATCGATTCACAAAATCAGAATCATAATAGAAAATCATATTAGAAAATCGTATTGTTAGAAAAGAGTTTATTCACTAATAAAACTCTCAGAACTGAATAATATTGTTCACAAATAAACAATGTGAAATCTTAATAATATTAATAATACGGAGTTGCGGTACAGATTAATAGTACCTATATATATTTTTTCATCGTTGGAAGAAGAGCTCGCCAAACTATTTCATAGAGTGGTGTACGAGAGTGATGGACACACATAATAAGTCAAAGACCAAGGTAAACCTCGTAGACAAAACCAGTAAACTCCTTAAGACTGGAGAAGTCTCAGACCTCAAAGTCAGCGAGGAGGTGAACGGGAGATACGATAAAGGACGCAAATTTTGAAAAAGAAGCATTTACTTAAATCACTGAAAATCCAAAATAAAAAAAAATATGTAAGAATTATAAATCTTTAACTCTTCTCTCTCTATCTTTAACTTGTAAACGGATAGTTTTTTTCTTTCAAAACTTCTTATTGTAATTGCATGCTAGAGTCATGCTCTTTCTTCGGCAAAGGCCGAGACAGCGGAAAGGGAATAGCAGACGTTGGCCGCCTCTTAAATAATAGGCCGCCACACCAAAACGTAAGCACGGGTTCTCGGGGACTTCTTTCCTAGGGTATACCCGAGTCCCTTGCAATAGACAAATTTGTGTCGGAACGCCGTGTGGTTATAGTCGGTTTGGTTCTGTTACTGTATACACCCTGTAAACAGTAACAGTATTCTTTTATGTTAACTTCTACGTTTTTAGCTTCAATTCCCTTCAGTTTATTTTTTAATTTGTTGTTAACTCAATTTCCACCTGGCAATTCCTGAACAAAAGCAAACTTAACTAACCGTTTCTTGATGAAATATTTACCTGAAAACAATGAAGTCAAATACATATACATATTTCAAGTAACTGAACAACCCGCAAAGTTTAACCGTTTTTAAATATATAATGATTGCAATTTATACTTGATAAATGAATTTAAAAAATAAAATTCTTAAATTAAACAAACTCGTGTAGAAATCAAAATAGGTTTTTTTTTAAATTCCCATTACGGAATGAAATATACTTCCAATCATTACCAACCTCTTCTTTTGCCATTTGGCACTCATTTTTACTCACTGCTCGGTAACTTTAATACCTAAATAAATACCGGGTAAGTTATCAAATTAGGTCCTACATCAAATAAGGTCCTAAAATCTGAGTTGTGTTTGTTGAAATCGATTACCAGTCAATCATCCATATCTACATTGTGTAAGCGAATGATCACTACATATTATAAAACAAAGTCCCCCGCCGCGTCTGTCTGCCCGTCTGTTCGGGATAAACTGAAAAACTACTAATAAAAAACATGCGAAAATGTGTTAGTTGATTTGTTTTTTTACGCAATAACTGATAATGAACAACAATAGATGAACATGTTTGGCATTAAACTAAATGATGATGAAAGTTCCATAGGAGATTAGATATACCTAGCTAATAGGGTTCTTTCAGAAGTGAATAAGCTAGATAATGTAATGAAAAATTCATTGTTATAATATTTGACTAAACTGAAACACGTAGGTCTAATTTTCTTTTTCATGAATGATTTAAATCCCTATCATTCCGAGCAGAATATCAGAAAATGTATTAGGCGGTGTAAAAACATATTTCATTTTTCATTATTCCGCTGTATTGGGCTGAAACAAGGGGCTTTAAAATTACAGAATGTAACGATAAAGCCCGCTTTTTTTCTGGTAACATTTAAGGGATTTACCGAATGCCTCTTTAGTAATATTTCCATTTGTTTTTTCTCTAATGGCTACAATTATTTTAACTGACGATATTATCAAATTGAGTTTAATCGAGTTATTTGTATTCATAGATGATGAAGACGTTAAAGTCTTAACAATTTATTTCCGATTGTATAAAAATAAGTCACAACTTATAAAACGTTTTGGCAGCGTATAAAACGGAACCTCTAGATCTATTTTTTGCGAAGATGAAGTATTGAGTAGCTTAAACCTTGTAGTTTGGGGCTTACCATTCTGAAGCGGGTTTTAACAAATATATTCTACTAGCCGTCCCGTGCAACTTCGTCTGCGTTTGTAAATTTTCCCAATTTTTGCAATATTTTTCATTGATGCTCGGCTCCAATTAGTCGTAGCGTGATATTATATAGCCTATGGCATTCCTCGATAAATGGGCTATCCAACCCTAAAAGAATTTTTCAATTCGAACCCGTTGATCCTGAGATTAGCGCGTTCTACCAAACAAACAAACTTTTCAGCTTTATAATATTAGTATAGATCCAGGTAAAGCATCCGGACATGAATGATAATAATCTTTTTTAAAAAGCCAGAAATAATCAACTTTAATGTGTCTAATGCTTCGAAATGTTCGTGTGTAGGTATTTTTTGCCCCTAGAATGATTTTAATAGTATAGTATGAATAGTATGAATAAGATAATAACTGCTAGATGATCTAGATACTTATGGTGTTAATATATAGGTGTTAGCCTGACGAAATTAATAATAGCATCTGTGTGTAGGTAGTCTACGGCTGCAATTCATTTGATGTACTAAGAATAATAAATGTTTACTCAAAAAAATTTAAAAAGAAATAATCTCTATAACCATACATACTATATAACCATCAAAGTACGTCACAATTTTGTAACGTGCACATTTTTTTTGCAACTGGAAAAGTGGTGAGTGAATCTACTCGATTAATCTTGGCGAAAAATTAAAACTCTTTATCGTAATTATAATAATCTGTTTCAGTTGGCCTTGTTTTGACTTAGGACAGAGCTTCTGAAGATTATCTGCAGTTGAGCTACTTAATACTAGTTATACTTTGTAGTATTGTAAGTTAAAAACGTGTGGCCCAAAACGTGCGCTTCTTACCCATCAATGGTGTTCAAACACCCATGAGCTGTTTTTGACTAGGTATTTTTTTTTACAAAAGGTGTAATTATTTCGAGTACTGGCTAAAGACAGACTTACTAGAAACAGGGCAAAAGTTCAGGACGGAGGAACGTAAATTACAGGGTGTATTTATACAAGCGGTAACTAGTTTCGAAAGTGAGGCCCAAGTTTTCTCAAGCAGGCTCTTACAAGTTTCCAACTTTGACGGCAGTAAGATTTGTGTATAGACGCAGCTGTTAGCACTGAATCTATCTTGCATATTTCCCTTTTTCTTAGCATATAGTTTTCCTGTTGAAGTTAAATTGATTATTTTGAATAGTGTATGTTTAAATGGAAAAGATTCACCTATTCGATTCCTCTGGTGGAAGTTAAGTGGAATGTTAAAAACCAGTGACTTATAAGTTTTTAATTAAATCAATACCCATCGTTTTATGTCTTGAACTGTATAAGGCACTTGGTAACACACACTTTTAAAGTTATTTAAGAAAATAGATGAAAATTACCCCAAAAAATATCTCCGAAACTACTGAGCTTAAAACTTAAAAAAAAAAACAGAATAGTTCTTTACTTACAGATTACTTGAAAACCTTTTAGACGGCTATGGTCTTAAAATATCAATGTAAATCTCTAAATATTGTGCGTACAAATTTATTTACAATGCTTCGTGCGGAATCTTCCGGACGATGGAAGCTTCCGCACGAATCACGCGAATTCAACACAATTTCATTAACTTTCTGAATTAAAATATTTAAATTATTTTCACCCTAAAAACTGTTGTAATAATATAATACTGCTTAGGTTGCGTAGTAGTATAACTATGCAAGTGAAAATGATGAATCAAGACCAACAGTACCCACCTAATTATTAGGGATGTTGACAAATTTTCGAAAGTGATATTATCATTATATGTTATAGCGAGACCCTAATTTAATGCAAAAAATACTATTGACTTAAAAAAAACTTTAATTGAAAAGAAAAAAATCTAAAAAATAAAGTAACTTTTAAAATTTCCCTCTAAAACACTCATCTGCCACAGGAGTTTGATTACGTCACTTACCGATACTGATAGTGCTTCATTGAGTAGTATGTATGATACCAACTGACAGCTGTCTGTCTCGTTCAGTTTGCTTTTTCTGTAGTTTATAATTTTCAGTTAATGTTTTGGATGAAAATACAGACGTTTTAAAATGTCCGGAGTCAGCTTTTTCTGTAGTTTATAATTTTCACTTAATGTTTTGGGTGAAAGTACAAACGTTTTAAAATGTCCGGAGTCTGCTTTTTCGGGAGTTTATAATTTTCAGTTAATGTTTTGGCTGAAAGTACAGACGTTTTAAAATGTCCGGAGTCTGCTTTTTCTGTAGTTTATAATTTTCAGTTAATGTTTTGGGTGAAAGTACAGACGTTTTAAAATTTCCGGAGTCCGCTTTTTTGTCGTACAATTTATATTTCGGGACAAAACCTGCGGCTACACTCTGGGCGGCATAGCGGTGAAGGTCGACCTATCAGAACTTTTACACTTAAGTGAAACCGAAAATCATTAGTCAAACTAACTTTAAAGACACCTACTCTATTTCGTGGATATAAAATTAGTGAAGACCTTCCAGTGGTAGCAGTTAGTATGACGTTAGTATGTAGATTTATAATGGTTTATAATATTAATAGCCGTATGGAAAGTGTTCTTATCATATTAGTCGTATTTATAAAAATTTTTAACCAACATCATATGTACTTATGCCCTTTTTACCTATGTCTATTTACCTTCCATCATTTACCAGAAAATAAATATAATATAAATAAAGATTTTGAACGTTTCCCCACGGGTCCCTCAAATCTAGTCTAATGTTATTCTTACCTCGGCATCGATTATTCCGTTGTCTACAAACGCATAATGTTTAATACACTAGGTAGGTTTAACCCTACTTCTTTTAAAGTAATTACACTTTTACCACTATCTGTTTTGATATTTTTAGGCCAATAAGCAAATTTTTTGTAAAAAAGGTTTTAATAAATAATTTTATTAAATTTAATAAAGTTTATCAGATTTCAAGTAGTTAAAAGTGTTACCTAAAATATGGTGACGTTTAATGCACTTACGATGTGGTAACTGAAAATATAACTGTAAACCGAAGAACAAAACTTTAATTTCTCATTTCAACACACAGAAGATAGTCATTAAACAAAGTCGTAAGAAGTCATTTAACTAAAATCCAACATTTCCTTAAAGTAATTTAGAAACCACATTAAGTCAATGGATTTAAATCATTAGTTGTGGAATTGCGGGCGCCAACATCTCACTGTTCCCCATTATCTAGCACGTCGCGAAATCGAGTCTAATAGTCCAGCAAGAGTAATAAACTCTTATTATTATTCGTTTCTTTTTTATTGGGTATTGAACGAAAGTGATGATGAAGATGTTACACTCCTATCCAAGAAAAAACCTATTTTTATATTCACTCTACTCTTGAACGTTTAATAAAGTTGTTCGTCAGGCAAGATAATGGATACTAAACAAATTGAAGCGTCTATCAATATAGTACTGAGCAATAATGCTAAACAACGTTGCCATTGTTTTATTATATATGCTGTTGTGAAGATATTCAAAAATTAACACTTAATTTTAATATGTTACCCTATCAGTAAATTTCGTGACAAATTTTATTATATTATTTATATATTATTACAATACAAAAACTACAAATCTACTCGATATGACTACGCGATTGTTTAATTAAGTCTAATCGTGTGACAAAAAACCGGGTATTGTAGGCAGCTCGAATGTTCAATAAAGGGCGATCGAAAATCGAAAAATTAAATACAAGTCATATTGGCATATCAGGAGACACCAAACCCATCTATGTGGCTGATCATCTGTCAAGTAGCTTTAGACAATTATTTTTTGAAGCTCGCAAATACGCCAATGATAATGATTACAGGTTTTGCTGGTCACAGAATAATAAAATTTTTCTTCGGAAACATGAGGGTATGCCTTCAATCATTATTGAATCTCTGGCTTGTCTTAATAACCTGCTCAAGTTACAATAATTTTCTATATTTAATGAAGCTTTCACTGTTCATACTTTTAAAAATATGTTTGGTAAAAGCAATAACGAATACTTTACACTTATAAACGCTACCATTTACTACTCAAAAGTGGTTATCAAAAATGGTTGCTATTGTTTTATAAGCAGGCACATGCGATGTCTGCACACAACCGTTGCTGCTGTACCTAAGACTGCTCTCTTTTACTTCTTAAATGTTCGATTTAAATACAATAACAAATGAATTAGATTCTATAGGTACAACACAGTCATGCGTATGTAAACCAGAACAATATAGTGGGCTCTTAAATAATAACTCTAATTCAGTGAACATATTGCATGTTAATATACGTAGCGTGAACCATAACTTTGATGGTATTACTGTATTCTTGAATAATATATCTATCCTTCCTGAAGTAATAGTTTTATCCGAGTGTTGGCTGAGAAAGGCGTCTACCCTTCCAACTTTGAGCGAGTATGTCGGTTATCATACTGTAAAAAATATTAATCAAAACTATGGTGTTATTGTTTTTGTTAAGACATCAATTATACACACCACCATAGAGTCGCACATACAGGACGCCAATTGCTTAATTTGTAGAATTGAGTCTTTAAATCTGGCTGTAGTTGCCCTGTATCGCCCACCCTGTAACCGTAATATTGACAATTTTTTGTATGGCTTAGAAGATGCACTTGCATCTTTATGTAGCTATAAGAATGTGGTACTAATCGGAGATATTAATATTAATATCATCCCGACACAGTTGAACAGTATGGCGAACGATTATCTTAATCTAACGGCATTACATGGACTTTTACCAACGCACAATCTACCTACCCGTGACAAAAGTTGTTTGGATCATGTTTTATTGAAATCTAATCTCAAAACCAAAACACTAATAATTGATTCCAGTATCACAGACCACGCGCCGGTTCTCTTTAGCATGGAAATGTTATTAAGACGAAACAAACGCAAAGATCACTCTGTCAAAGTAGATTATTATTCTGTTTACGCGGATGTTTCGAACACAGATTTCTCGCAAATATAACTACTTCTGATTCTAACGTTGCATCTGAGATGTTGATTGGAAGTATTGGGTCATTAATACAAAAGCACTCCAGTATAATGCACACACCACCTAAACAAGTAATTTTCAAAGCTTGGATCACTAAAGGATTGCTCAGATGTATACGCAACCGAGACTTCATGAGTAAACAGCTTAAAATGAATCCCAATAATTATACCCTTAAATTAACCTATCTCAGATACCGCAACTTTTGCAATAAATTGTTAAAAAGATTAAAACATAACTACGAGAATAATGAACTACGTAAAGCACGAAATAACCCACGCTCTCCTTGGAAAATAATAAAAAACATTACTCACACGGATTCCATTAAACAATTCCCTGTTGAACTATTAAAGATAGACAGAGATAATTTAACTTCTGTAAACCGAGTTAATAAGTACTTACTACTGAATACTTTTCCCGCATCGGAAGTGACTTATCATTACAAATTAGCCCTAACTTACAAAATAATCAATTGCTAAATGATAACATCAATGCTAATTCTTTTGTTTTCTTGCCAACGGATGAGTCTGAGGTCGAGTTAATTATTCGAAGCTTGCGTAAAGATGCCGCTGTCGGGTGGAACGCTATTCCTGCCCATTTATTGCAAAAGTGCTCAAACACCCTGGTACCAATAATAACCCACATTTGCAATATTTCTATGGCTGAGGGGATTTTCCCCAAATTTTTAAAAAGGGCTGTTGTGCACCCCATCTTTAAGAGTGGAAGCAGAGATAGTGTCAATAATTACAGGCCCATATCTGTCCTGCCCGCGCTGTCCAAAATCCTAGAGAAGGTGCTAAACACGCGCTTAAGAAACTTTTTAAAGAAAAACAGTATTTTAGCGCCGAATCAATTTGGTTTTAGGGAAGGAATATCGACTGAAGATGCAGTGGCTTCTCTGGTTGATGAAATAGTAAACAGCCTTGATAATGGACAAAAATGCCTGTCGATTTTTCTCGATCTTACCAAAGCATTGGACACTGTCTCTGTTCCACACCTCTTACTAAAGATGGAGAGAATGGGCATCCGCGGATATGCACTTCGAATTTTTAAAGATTATCTTTCCGAAAGGACCGTGTGTAGAAATAGATGACATTGTTAGTGGCAACGCACCCCTTCTTTTTGGTGTCCCACAGGGATCGATCCTTGGTCCAACCCTTTTCCTACTCTATATAAACTCCCTGTGCACCCTTCCACTTCCCTATTCTTCTATCATCACCTACGCAGACGATACTGCAATACTTGTTCGGGGCAAAAACTGGCCGGAGGTGTTTGCTCGTGCAGAATGTGCTCTTAGTCATGTAATGCAGTGGCTATAAAACAATCTATTAACACTTAACTTCAATAAAACTACTTATATCACGTTCTCAAAGACAGCTATAACCCAACCATCTCTGGAAACATTCAGTATAAAAGCGCATACTTGTTCGACATACACATTTACTAATACCTGCGACTGCCCAACAATACTAAGATCTGCTCACACAAAATATCTGGGGTATTTATTGACAATCTTATTTCATGGAAATACCAACTGACTAATATTACTGCCCGCGTCCGCAAGATGATATTCATTTTCAAAAAATTACGTTACTCAGCTGACTTTGACACCATGAAATTAGTTTATTATGCATTATGTCAATCTGTTTTAACGTATTGTATATCTGTCTGGGGTGGAGCTGTGAAATCCTATTTTCTGCCCCTAGAGCGAGCGCAACGAGCAGTCCTTAAGGTAATGACTTTTAAGTCTTTTAGATATTCGACTGCCCAACTATATCACGAATGTAAACTGCTTACTGTCAGACAGCTCTTTGTGCTTCAAACAATCTGCAGAAAACATTAATCTGGAATATGACATCCAAGTTACAAGAAAGCGCCGTGCACATAAGGTCTGCCAAGCCCAAAGCTTTAGAAGTGCTTTAGCAGCGCGCAACCAGTGTTGTAAGCTGTCATTTATATAATATTGCTAATAAATATTGTAACATCTATCCATTAACTAGATCGCAATGCAAGGAAAAAGTTACCACATGTCCATTGTCCAAATCTTATGAAGATACGGAAAATTTGATTAAACTTAGTATATTATAATCCAAAATGCATCCCTCACATACACTCACACACACACACACACACATACACACACACATACACACACATACATACGCACACACACAGAGACACAGACTTCCAATATATATATATGTATATATACATATAACCCTAATAATACTATATAGGTATAGGTATATAATTATAATATTAATGTGTATATGTAAGTTATTCCTACCTTCAGCAATTCATTCATGCATACTAATCTACGATACACTGCACTCTCATTAACAACCTGTTGCAATTAAGTACGAGAGCCCTGGAACCCATACCACAAGTTAAATCTTATTTTAGGTACCAGTGGTCAACATAATTATTGTACATGTTAAGATTGTTATGATTCATGTGTTATTCCTTTGTATGTATCTTTTTTGAGACAATAAATTATTATTATTATTATATTAAAAGTAATATCAGTTTATTTCTAAAAAAAAATATTAAAGCACATTGTGTTAAATTCATCGTAATTTAGGAACTTATCTTTTTACGTGAATATGCCTTTAAATTAGCTTTCATAGTTCGAGACAATTGAAAAAACTGATAACAAAATCAAGGAATACAGTTTGTTGTTGCAGGTACATCTATCTATTGCCTAGATCCAAAATATCATTACACCACTTGATAGCTAAAGAATCAAAATAAGAACTGTAATGAACCGCGCTCGGTGGATGGGGAAGCACCGCCATTTTGAGGTTGTTTCGCTGAGTCACATAATTTGCTTTTAGTTTGCGTCAGCTCTAGTAAAGATATATCGATTATGTATAGCTATTAGTCTAAAATAGTTAAAATAATACTAAAACTAATAATGGTTAAAATATACAACGTATTAAAGTAAAAAAAAAACAAAATAATATAATGTCGGCTTAATCAAAATATAGAGATGTATACGGTTGGAAAATGCTTCTCAAGAGCAATCCAGTGAAATCAATGAACCATAGGAAAGAGTGAAGCGGTGCCGAGAAGGTAAAATAATAAAGGCATCGTACGGATCAATGACGTCACCAGTACATCTGCAGCTACGGCAGCCGAGCTTATTCCTATTAAACCCCCATGAAAATCTACGAATTCATAAAAAAAATACTAGCGGAAACTATTATCTACCTGTTACATACATGTATTAAAGTAAACATTTATACCCCTATTTGTCTTTACTTTTTATAAATAATAACTTAATAGTTCAGTCACCTAAAATTATAACGTCTTTGGGCTTGTTCTAGGCCGGTCTTCTAGCATTTCACGCAACACTTTTGCTGAGGGTGAAAACGTAATAAGTTCAATAGTTCACTGAAGAATTATCTCGTTAGAAAATAAAAAACAAACTATTAGAAACAATAATTTAATTAGTTATCGCGGCCACATTAATTAGCGCCTGCAGGGATTTTAGCATCAGACCGTACGAAGATTGGATTAGCGCTGGAATAATTAAATTACGCAACTAAACCTCGAGTAAATAACTTTGTTTTGTTGTTTATTTCCGTCTCTCTCTTTCGCTCTGTATTATGTCTTATTGTTAGCGTACGTTTACAAGGCGAACCGATTCCATCTTATTAGATTGCTCTTCAGTGGGCGATGAGACGCAATGCTACAGATGGGTCGTAAATTTCTCACATGATTGTTTACTCATATGGCTACGAGACAAAATAATATTTTGTACATATCCACAATAACATTCGGTTTATTGTATTGCACCAAAGCATGAATTGCTTTGTATTATACTTTGACACACTTTCATATGGGTCAGGATCTGCTGTAAACACTTTTAAAATGTTTTTTCAGCTATCTGTACGCGTTGTTGTGAGCATCCGTTGTTAGGTGTCTTTGTTTTGTGTATGGTATTAGAGAAATAATTAAAGAAAGATAACTTGTGAAGTATTGACAGAGTAGATCTAAACCATTGTTCTAACAACTGAACCATAAAATTGTTTATTTAATAGAGTATGTTTTTTGCGTTTTGAGCAGTTCCTGTTCTGTAATAACGTTTATCATAACTACTCATAACTGATGGTAGTTATGATTTTGTGATAGAATAATATTATTATAATTAATACCGACTAACATGTACCTACACCAGGTATAAATGGACAACCTGTTTATTTTATTCTGATTGTATACCAGGCACCATGAATGAATATTTCCTACTTTATAAGCTGGATTTTTTGATAAGCCCATTAGTTTACTGCCTATGCCTTCAACTAATACTCGTATATATGAACTTCTTACTTATTTACTTAAGTACTTTTTCTACAACATCTGCGTTAGTATTTGCTTAATGTTACTTAGATATTGAATCAAGTGATGCCACATCAAAGAATATAACAAGATTTGTGACAAGTGCAGACATACAACGTACACCAGATCGGAATAAGAATTGCGTACAATAACTTACATAATGTCGAACGAATGAAGTTAAACGTACGCGTAAATACGTGTCGCAAAGAAGATTTCATTTTACAAATTTTCCTCGCACTGACGTACTTTTTTTCGTTTAGGATTAAAAGTGTTTTAGATTTCAAAGTGAGTTAAAATTTTGCCCGCGCAATGCACAGAACAAAAAAAACTGAATGTAGATTTATACGTCACTGTGTAGCTGACGTCCGTGAGAAATGAGAGTTGTAGTGCAATGCCGTAAAGCATTTCACTATTTTGAAATATCTAACTTTATTTTTTACGGTTCATAAATAGTTCCCAAAATTTTAAACTTTATGAGTGGCTGTATGAGTTAATCTCAAAAAAAAATATCCAAAGGAGCAACCACATGGTTTGTTACACTTATATATTATAAAAAATTAACGCGAAAGTACTTGTTTTTTGTTACGACAAATAGGAGCGGAGCATCAATGAAAAATGTTGCAAAAACGGGAATAATTATTCCTTTTGAGAGTTTCTTTACGTGCGCTGCGTAAACGGTTAAAGTTACGCAAAAATCATGTATGACGGAATTGTTCTCCTTTAAAAGTTCTAAAACAAAAGTCCGTGACAGCGTGTATATCTATCTATCTTTTAAAGTTGACTCACTATAACCTTCTTATATCTAGTAATCAAATTTGTTCTGTTCTCTAAATGTTTGCGAAGGTGTTTTTATAAACATGATATTAATATTTTAATTGCTTTTCGAAGTAGTCTTCGTTCCTTTCTAAGCACTGTCGCATTCGATGGAACCATTGACTGCAGCAATGAGCCCACTCTTCTTTAGGGATCTCTGCCATGCCTTTTGCAAACGCAGCCACGGCATTTTCAGGGTTCATAAAACGAATTCCTCTAAGTTTATCTTTTATTTTTGGAAATAAATAAAAGTCACAAGATGCCAGGTCAGGACTGTAAGGAGGATGACTCACTAGTTCCATACCTTCGATAGACAAATAGTCGATAGTCCGTCTAGCGAAGAGAGCTAGAGCCTGTCGTAGTGGAGAAGGATCCTGCTTCTTCGGCGCTGCTGTCTACCATTTTCTAAGAGAACTCGTAGACAATAACTGACATTTCAATCTGCAGTAACAGTCCTTTTATCTTCTAGAATGATTGTTGCGAAATGACCCGTCCGTCCAAAGAATAAGACAATCATCTTTTTCCCTTGACGTCTGACCTTGTTTACTTTTGTCGGCAAATCTTCTAATGGAAACATCCATTGCGCAGATTGTCTTCATTAAACCAGTTGTAAACAGTGGCACTAGATGGGGATTCGTATTGAAATGCCAATCGAAGTCTATAGTAACATTGTTGTTGAGTAAGACCGCAACGAAAGTCGTAATAAATTATTGAGCGAATATTTTCTCGAGTCAAATCCATTTCAATGCACGACAGACACTTTTTAAATTGCCGCCAATTTGTAAAAAACAAATGATATATGAAATCATTAAACATCTACAGATTCCCAAAGAGTTCTTAATTTGAAATATAAATAAAATTTTCATCGGCTGCTTTTCTTACTGGCCTATTCTAATAACTTTCAGTGTGACCCACGTAATTATATAAATACCTACATAACAATTATAACATACCTACATTGTATAAGACCCCAGTACTTTTACTCAACGTTCCTTCATTATTCCTGTTCCCGTGAATTTTTTTACTATAGTTCAACTCTTACTGATCATAGCGTGACGTACCTAAAGTAATAATCTAAGCGGACTTAATGCGGGTGGTGCAGAAATGGGTAAAAAAATATATAAATTATATATAATTATGTCTTCATATCATGTAAATTAGTCTACAACTGTACTTAAATTTCATGTTTTGTACTCTATCTCGACTGCCTTCAATATAATATGTGTATACGAGTAAACATTATTAAGATAAACTGATTTTCTTTAAAAAATAAAAGCACGGTAATATTATCTATCCAGTATTCTATCTGCATACAAACGGCCGGAAAGCGAGTCATACTTACGCGTCTCAAGTTCGGTAAACACTCTGTACACAACCAGTCGCGAATGCGCCGCAGTGACGAACGAACGGTGTGATGCTTTTGTAAGCAGTAGGTAAGCTTGCGATTTTTGTATTTGATTCAAATAAGTACAATAATGGATTTTTCATACTATTCAATTTAACAATAAAGCTTTTCGTACGTTTCCGTCGAGGCGCAAATATTTTTCAGTATTAAAGTAAGTGTGGTTTTTTTATTAAATCTACTAATCAAAATACACAACACGTATTTTTATTGAACACTTCGTATTTTATTCACAACAAATTTATTTTTTATAAATAAACAATGTGTTATAATATTTACAATCACAAAACTAGAAAGAAACTAAAGTAGGTAGATGAAATTAAAATACTGTAGGCGGGCAGCCTTCTCGCGTGTTTACGTACCGCGCGGCTGTAGGTACTTAATTATTTATATATAATTCCAAGGACAGCGGCGAGTCACAATACTGGATAGATATTATTACCGTGATAAAAGTCTCTTTAAAGTAAAATATTTCACCATAATTAAAGTCATCCAGTAATTAACGTCAAAGCTATTGGTTAACTAGATAAATAAGATTTACTTGATAAATAAATTTATAAGAAAGTTTCGTTGATAAGGTTAAGGCAACGAAGTCCAAAGAAGTTAGAAAATATCAAGTGTACTTTTTGTGCAAAGTTGACAATTTAATCTTAAGTATTCTTAAGTGATTGGCTTATTGTTGTTTTAGTATTTATGGTTTCTCAGAAACATTTATATATATAGTTTATATTTTGCTAGTCAGTTCTAAGAAGTTAATTCTGCAATTTATACAAACGACTAAAGGTTTCTAATGTAAAGCAAATGTTTTTTTAAGTATGAACACGCATAAAGGTAAGGGATATCGTGTGGTCCACGAATTTCCGAGTAGTCTGTCAACGATCGGCACTAAAAAAAAAGGTCTACACGTGTGCCACTCAAGGGCAGCGCGCGGCCCACTCGTTTGCAATGCGCAGTCAACGCTAGGCAAGCATGCGAGCAGGGAGTTGTCACCGAATGATCCATTCGCAGAATGATCCACTCGCACTCGCTGTCCGCGCGTGAGCAGCTTGTCAGTGAGGCGGTCCGATAACGCTACCGAGTTGATAAAGAATACTAGCTATGCCCGCGACTTCGTCCGCGTGGAATAGTGTATTTATATCGAATCAACAGCCTAAAAATAAGTTTCAAGCTTCTAGCTCTAAATATGACGATACTACCATACAACTTTTCATCCCCACCTTTCAACCCCTTACACCCCTTTTTTCGCATTAAAAAGTAGGCTATGTCCTTTCTCAGCCTCTAGACTATCTGTGTACCAAATTTCATTTAAATCGGTTCAGTAGTTTTGGCGTGAACGGGCGACAGACAGACAGAGTTTTTTCGCATTTATAATATTAGTAAGGATTAATCGCAAGAGGCAACGCGGTGTGGGTCGGGTGACGAGTGGCTCTAATGGGCCGTGACCTTAACTTTTACCAAAGTAGTCCGATTTTATGTTTTTTGCATATTATATTGGATAGGTTGGTAGAGAAATACAGGTGGTTGATTATTCTGTTACAACTCTTCAAATAAAAACCCACTAAAAGTCAGTCATTCAATATATTTTCACTCTTTCGGAGAATAAAACATAAAATATTAGGTACCTACTGACTTTTCTGTTGAAATTCGTTACGCAAAAAAAAATAGTACTGTTATAGGGTTCCGATGACGTTTTAAAAAAATAAGTTTAATTATTAATACATTATCAAACACGTAATTAGTCTGAATTAATTCTTAATCTTATCTTAATTCTTAATCGTAATTAGTGTAAGAGAAGTTGAGAATAGTCTGACTTTACTAACTGGTACAAGATACTAGGGCAAAGCTGCTGATCAATTGTCTATAACACGGCTGAGGGCCTGTTTACTTAAATTTATTAATTGAAAAAAAATAATTGTTTGGAAATTACTGTTTGTAGTGAAGGGGCATATTTCTTAACAACATACTAACAAGACCTTTATGGTAATTTCAATGATATTGTTTTTATTTTTTATGCATATATTTTCAGAAATTTCCAGACATTCCATCAACACCTTGTTATTAAATATACATAGTTCAATGACCATGTCAGCCCTCTCTCATACGGAATATTAGCTTTATCGGTCAATTTTCAAGTTTAATTTGTTACTTTCAAAATAACATTTTTGTATAAAAAAACATAAATTTTACTAAAATCTACTTTAGTAGATTTTAGTAAAATTTATTAGTACTACTTAAAATAATGAACTGCAAGCCTCTTATCTATCCTACAGCAGAATTTTATTGTATCAAGAATATTTGGTATTAACAGTGAGGCAAATATTTATACCCCGTACCTTACTTCAGCACCATTCTCAACTGACTGTAGTCTCTGAACTAATACAAACAAGACGAGGTGCACTTGTTTGCCAACCCTTTAAGTGTATAACATTTTTCGCGCGTAGACAACAGAAAGTTGTGAGTACAAAGTTATACAACAATATAAACAAAAACTATCAATATATATACTTTAAATAAACATGAGACTAAATTAAAACTATATAATTGAGTTGCAGGTGTCCATGGACGGAGGTAGTCACTTACCATCAGGTGATCCGTCTGCTCGTTTACCCCCATTATCATAAAAATTGGTTAGAAATATTAAACTACGATGAAACAGAATAACTTAATGTGGTAATGAAGTAGTGAATAGGTAAATTTACATATATATTTATAAGTATAATACTACTACTAATAGTAAATTAATTTATTACTTAATGTAAAAACAAGTAATTAACGCAACACATAATAATGTTAAATAAAGAAAACCACGGGTTGTGAGAATACGAGATCAGCTCACTTTGGAAATCAGTGAGCAATTCTTTAAAACAAGTCATTACAACCACTTTTATGATTCATACAATTATGTAAGATACAACATTATTATTACAAATTGCTAAGATCTTGTTGTTTTCCTTTTGTTTTGCTTTTAACACAAATGTGTAAGAATATATTGCACTTTCATTTGTAAAATAAATAATTATTATAAAATTGTTATTATCACAGAACAGAACTTCCTATTCTGTGGTTATTATAGTTACAATAGTTCAGTAGCTCAAATAACTCAATTGCTAATCTTAATTACATTACATTAGTTACATTATTTGTATGCCAGCCTCATAACGTTTCTTAAATGAATGTTTTGTTATTTTTCAACGAAAAAATGTTGAAAAAAAAAGAATTTTCTCCCATTTTGCTTCAGGCTCTCGAACGAAGCTTTAAGCCTCATTTTGTCACCACTCACACACTTGTGTCAGTATTATGGAAGTGTAGATATTTATGAAGTAAAGTAGCTTACCACCTACTTAAATATATACACTTCTATAAAAACATATTATTCTGTGTCTGGGTGTAATTTATGTCTGAAATGTTTTTATTTTGTAATATATAAGTATGTTTATCAGCAATCTGGTTACCACAGTACAGGCTGTGCCTGCCCTAATAGTTTGCGATCAGACGGCCGTGTGTGAGATGTCTCAAGTTATTATTATTATTTTGTTATCTTAGCTTAAACGCTAGTCAATGAGAACGCATCACGGGCTTACGCTAAGTGGGTTGATTCATTAACAATTAATTTAGGTGTATGTGTGGTGCATGTGAGAAATCGTCAGACTATTGCACAAGTGTCGATCACAACAGATCTCTGCATTCAAGCATAAGATAGGAGAAGGAGTAAAATCTATCTAATTGCATGTAGATGAAATCATAATGGGTATAATTTTCACCGTGTGTTGATACCATATCGGTGGGATTTCATCTGCGAGGGGTATGTACTTTAATATATATATATATTAATGTTATATTACAAATAGTCTAAAATCTTGACGACAAATAGAAATGATGGCGTTTGGTATGACTGACAGCTTGAAGATCTTCAGTGCAGATATTTTGAATAAAGAGAACGGATATAGATCATTGGTTTGATTTATTTAGGCTTTAGCCATGCTATGCAGGTCCAGGATATAGTTTGCCATTTATCTCAAGATATTGGATCATTTTTTGCGGGAGGAATGTCAAATACTTGTAGTTAATTGGCTCTAGAAGGAACATTATAGTCTTTCTTAGGTTTACAGAAAAATGTGGATACCATAATCAATTATTTTGACATGACTATATTATATATATATATATTCGAGGGAGAGCCATACTTCGGCACCGGCACCGGCGTTACCGGAGGCAGTAACCCTTCCCCCCTCTCTCCCCTCCTAGTCCCCTATTCCCCCCTTCCCCTACTCCCACCTTGGAGGCCAGCAGCGTACTTGTGATGCTTGAGTTGCTCATGGGCGGCGGTAGTCATTTGCCATCGGGTGACCGGGTTTTTTACAGCTTCAAGGGACCGCTGACATAAGTACTTGATGTTAATTTCAACTTGATGCCTCTACGGTTTCCTGAGGAAAGGGGTCTTGACAGACAGACAGACAGATATAACAACAAATTAAGGACTTTCAGATTTTTCCTTTACTTGTGCTGTAAGACTTTTTTTCTTACCAAATTTCATGATTCCAGGTCAATAGGATGTACCCTATAGGTTTTGATTTACCTGCGAAATGTTCAAACTTGGACAAAATGAAGGCTTAAATATTCATATCTTTTGATTGCGTTGACTTAGAAGCTTGATTTTTTTACAGCTTCAAGGGTCCGCAGACTTATGTATGACTTATGTACTAATTTCAACTTGATGCTTGATAAAAATCAACAAAAGAGATTTTCTTCCTTTATGAAACCAAGCAAGAAAATAACTACTAGTTATGTAAAATAGTTACATGATTAAGGCATAGTATGAATCCAGACCCGAATATTGAAACAGTCAGGTATTAGAGGCACAAAGCTGTTCATTGTGGACATTAAGAAGGGCCTCTGCTCTGCAACAAATAAAAAGAAAATCCTTACTTTCTTCGCCATTAATTTGTATTTTTATTAGATAAGTTTTTTGCCATGGGATTTTAAATGGGCCTTTTTTTTGTAATCTGTCTAAGTTTCTCCGATTAAAGTATTAGTTACCTTACTGTAATTAATACCAAAATGTAAATACCAAACGAACTTTATGAAACTAAAACGAGAAGCATTCAATTACAGTATTTGTAACACAAACTTGAACATTAACCAATTTTAAAACTACGAAATTGGGGCTACATTTTCAAAGTAAAACCCGCAATTATATTACTTCAACTTAAGAAATTACGTTGCCAATGAGAACCACTCAAAGAACTTCTACATAGTGAACAGATAGTTAACGTCAGAACTACATCCAATTAGTGATGTCTGGAGCTATTAAATGGATTCAACACAATTTTGGAACTTACTCCCAAATTATAGATCAACTGTTAACTGGCAACTTTATTAGATAACTACATTAAATGCTATGCTACGTTTAGATAATTTAATGTCAAGTTATCATTATGACAGGTAATTAAAGTTAATTAGTAAACTATTTTATTTGTGTTATCACCTATGTCAAAGCCAAGCGGTTTTACTTACTTTGTGAGCATAAATTTGAATTTTAGTTATGTAAGTTTTTCTTGAATAAATTATTATTATCATTATCACAGAGGCGTGTAACAATATCGGTAGAAATCTGACCATGTCTCATCATGTCTCTCTGCCAGATGCAGATGCAACAGATAATGTGTAGGGTAATTTTAAAAACTGCTACGAAGTAACTACACAACAAAGTCACTTGAATAAAAACTGTTTTGTTTTTTGAAGTGACACTTCTTTAGAATCGTTGTGATTTGAAATTCGATGAAACGAAAAAGCGTCACGATAAAATTCCTATAATCTTTGTCTTCGCGCCTGCGTACTACCAAGCCTTCAGAAAATATATCAATATCAACGTGGTGTAATTTTTGTGCATTTGCGTATTAAATTATTTTAGTTGTTTTTTCTCCATATTTCACTTATACTTAATTATTTCTTTACAAATTTACATTTAAATCCAACCTTAACCTATATTGAAAATCAAGTTTTGTTTGTTTTGAAAGTTGTGTACAGTTGTAACTGGACTTCAGGTTTGCTTACTGTTTATTATTAGTCTGTATCTGTACCTATTGAATAAAATAAAAATAAAATAATTTGACCAATAACTTTTATGTAAATTATCTAAAATTAAGTTTATTAACTTTAATAAATTATTTGCGTTGATTTTACTTTTTATTATTTCTCATTCTCTCGTAGGCTACTTTTCTGAAGTTTCACTTCTGCCGTGTGTGAATTGCACACACACACACTTTTTTTTATATAACCATAGCCGCATAGTTTACCCGAACACACTCCCGATCCATCTGATAGTAAGCGGTTACATGGGCATATAAACGCAATACCAACGATCCACCCACACGTTATAGTCCTGTACATTTGGGACAGAGTTGCCAAATTTTTTGCCACTGTTACAGTCCAAAATTAAAGCCAGCCTGGCTCGTTCCGAAACAATAAACACAGCACAAGTAAAGTAATTATCAACTGGAGCTCCAAAATTCCACTGAAAAAAAAAAGTGTTCGACTAAATTCCATTCGACACGAGCCTTGGTTACGTTCAGCAATAAAAAGCTTCTTTGGAAACAGCATTCGAAAGTAAATTTCAATTTGTTTTGTTTTGTGATGTTAATAAAGCGTATTCGTTTTGTTCCCAATCAATATTTAAATAAATATTGAAGTAGTCAGTAAGCCCGGCTAAAAAAAGGAAATATCTCATAGTTTCTCAAATTAAACGATTGCACATACGGGTCCCATGTATCTACAATACATGTATTTGTAAAATTACAGCTGTAACTGTAATGTACTGTAATGGTTATTCATTGCTGATTTGGTTCTTTAATAATATTACTATTACATTACTATATTTTCTCATCTTTGACTACTTTGTATAAACGCCAATATTGATCACTTTGACGAATAAAATTATTCGTGACGTTAATATGCCCCAAGTGTCGTTGAATAGTAACAAATCGGAATATGGAGACATTTCGTATTTTAATCCTATGTTTGGCATCGACTGAAGAATTTTTAGGTACTTGGATTGGTATAGAGTTTAGTGAGGCTAACATGTTTATTTTTTAAATATTATTTTCGACATTTCAGTTACTTTCTTCTTTCATCGGATTAACAAGGTTTTATTTAATAATTGTTTTGAATGTGTTGGTATCACGCTTACGGTTTTCGTATAAAATTCCCGTTGGTTTGTTCTGATAGTTTGAAGATTATTTTTTTTAAGTGACAATTCTGCTTTGTTTCTCAATTGCTCTCTTCTTAATAAGAGTAATCTTTATCTTTCAGAGGAACCTTCCACGTAGCGCAGAAAGAATCTGCGCTAAACACTAATATTGGGAAGACTCAGCTTTTCATCGGACGGTCCTTCGTGGCTTTGGTAATTTTGCGGTTGCGCCAGACTCTTTACAGCTTATCAACGGGATATCTTGTGATAGCACATCTCCTCCGAATCTAAGTATTCGTCAATCCCGTATACCTTGGAGCTTTCTGTATACCATAGTTGTCCATCATGGGGAGATGAGGTTGATTTAGTTCAGCTCGGTCCACGCCATCATCTTGGTTCAATCACGAGTTCGAAGGAGAGCCTTGTTGTCTATGAGCTTTGTTGTTGTTGTTGTATCTTCGGCGTATCTCAAATGTGGTGGATGTCTTCCGATCACCCACTGTAACTCCCTTTCTCCATTACTTCAGAACAATGCTCATAATACACTACGTACAGACGTTAAATAGGAGTGGAGAAAGTATGTATACCTGCCGTTTTTGGATTAGTGGAGATGAAGATTGAATTAAAGCACTCATAGAATTTGCACTCTTTGTTTTCATCTCACGACGGCGCTCCACGAGTTGCCAGGTGTCGTCTGACATCCAATTTCGGTGTTTGCCTTTGGTTCGGGTTGACTGTGATAAGTGGACAGGCTCTTTTATTTGCGGTTTTTCAGATTTCCAGAGTGAGTCAGGGTCATCACCTAGTACTTTTGACCTTGTGTGTAGGTATTGGCTGACATTTGGTTCAAAAAACCCGTCTCGTATTATTTCGAGCTTATTTTTCACTTTACGTGATATGAAGTTTCGTAACTTGAGTTTGAGGTTGCATACAAAGCATTGATAGTCGAACTGACAGTCCGCTGCAGGCAGTGTATGTACGTTCATAATTGTACATCGACACCTAGATCTTACAAGTATAAAGTCAAACTGAGCTGTTTGCCATCAGGGGACGTCCAGGTATACAGCAGTCTCCAGTTGCTGGAATACTATATTCATAACCGGTGACCAGCTTACCCTAAAAATACAAATACGTAACTATAGTAGCGACGAAAAGTTCAAATAATTTTGTTTTAGCGTTTAAATCGCCAAGTATGATCAGTAATTCCCTACTTGGTATTGTTGCCATTGAAGATTTAATTTTATTATAGAAACTTTCTACATCTTCATCTATTGCCGCGCTGGCATGCATACACCCTTATAATATTCAACGGGGTGGGTGATGTCCTGAGCTTCATTGTTATAACCCTATTGCTGACAGAGTTATAACCAAGGACGGCTTTACTCCACAGTTTGGGGGTTTGCATTATCATCATTTAACTTTCGTGGGAAGATATAATGTAGTATTATCCTGTTGTTTTCTATAGAGCGGTACTACAGACTCAGTGCCTGAAAATTCTGTTAATGAACCGGTTCAGACTATACATCCTTACAGTACTGTACTGATGGCTACCGCTGCTCTCTATCCGACACAAAGCCTCTTTGGCTTGCCCCTTCTTCTACCGACCGACATCCCTTGTCTCCGATCAATCCACCGTGGAGGTCTTCACCCTTAACCCTGGACACGAGTTCTGCGATGTAGCTCGCAGCACTAGATCCATGCTGAAGTTCGCCCTATTTACACTCCAGCTTACTAGAGCATCAGATGCCCACCCCCGCGACGTGAACGCACCATACAGGAATTGCCCAAGCAAAGAGTAGAGAAAGTGACTCTACTCTACCACGGGCCGGGTTAATGGACGTGTATGCACTCACGCTCAAAGGAAGAGAGGTGTTTTGGGATTGTAAAACTGCTGATGATACGAGTGTTTTGTATATTTCGGTAATCAATTTTCACCAAGTATATCACTTACATGTTAGTCACTTCAGGTGTATAAGACATACATATAATAAGCCGATCTATAATACAATACAATTATGGTTTAGTAAAACTAAAAAGACACATTCGAATAGCGAACTGAATTTAAAAATAAAACTGAATTCCACTATCCATCTACCTCCATCGTTACCAAACCCTATATATGAGCCCAAACTCAAGGGGTTTACTAGTAACTGCTAAAGAGTTCCACTAACCACTTGCTGGACCCATCATCAGATGAGCTTCAAGATGCCAAATTATAGTATTGTCATCAAAATTAATTTACGTACAAAGTATGATTTGAGTACGACAGTTAGAAGGTTAAAATTATTTTTTATTTCTTTACAGTGTTAGTAATTACAAGTGAAGCTAACAAACTCCCTATAGCAAATGGGAAGTTAGGAACAACTTGTAAAATAATATTCCTGATGTGGTCCTTTGGGTGAACCCCACAAATCAAATATATAAAAAAATATCTTAACTTGATTATCACTACATATCACTACATATTATAAAACAAAGTCCCCCGCCTCGTCTGTGTGTCTGTTCGCGATAAACTGAAAAACTACTGAACGGATTTTCATGCGGTTTTCACTAATAGACAGAGTGATTCATGAGGAAGGTTTTGGTATATAATTTGTACCCGCGCGAAGCCGGGGCGGGTTGCTAGTTTATAATACCAAGTTCTCAACCAAGAAATATAACATACACAAAAACTAAGAATAAGACAATTTTATTTCTTTAGCCGTGGTAGTTGAATGTGTCTGTCACTTCGATCAAGTCCCTAGTAAGAATATGTAAATGTGCTCGAGCGACAGTTGACTGTCATTTTGAACGGTACACCACTATATTTTTCGTAATATACTTATGTAGTTGTTCCAATTTTCTGAGAAATAGACATGTAGTTGTCTAAGTGTATCATAAGAAAGAAATAAAGCTATGTTCGTTCGTTTCGTAAATTATTTCTGAAGTAGTCAATTGTATACCGAGGAGGGGGCAGGGAAGGGCAGCTGCCCCACCTCCCTGGCTTTTGTACGCTTACTAAGGTCATTTGAGTCAATTTTTTTTATTTGACCCCCGACACCGACTAAAACAAATTTAGCCACCACCTATAGGCTGACAAAAACCTTTCGGCCCTCCTGAACTAAAAGCTGGGTACGCCCATGGTCAATTGTGTTACAGTTAAGTATACATAGTTGTTGGTAAAAAATATTAAATCTGAGAGTCTGGTTTACCTTTATCTCTTGGCTTACTTACCTAATATAGCAAACACAGTATTTTGCACAATTTTGTATAATCCTTTTTTTTTTTAGTCGGTTCGATTCCGACATACCCACTTCGCCGAGTATTAGCTCGGTGCGGTGGCACCCGAGGGGGTTTCCACACGTTAAAAAAAAAAAAACAATTTTGTATTATCCTACTAAGATTAGATCACTGCATGATATTTTTTTTTTGTTGGTGAGTTCTATTTTTAATATACAGGTTATTAAATTAGTATTTCCCGGTGGTAGAGACATAAGTTTCTTTAGAGAACGGGAACGAATAAGGAATAGAAAAAGCAAATAAGAAATTTACCTACTTAAGGAAGATTTGTGCGTGTTCTCGTTATACAACTGTCAACCTTCTGATGCTGATCTTTTGATTACAAGCGTGTGACAAGGGGTTCCGCGAGAAGATAACTTAAAGCTGCTCTGCAAAACTGTGGTGTTATGTCTATGATATACATATGTATGTGGTATGAAGACTTTTTGTAAAATCATCATTTTTGTAGCATTTCTAATAGGTTAAGAATATGAATTTGAATGTGGCACAAAGGAAAACAAATAAAATTTTTGGATGAAAATTGTTTCATATGTTCGCATTATGAAAATAATAATATATTAAGCGTCCATAAGACGTTTTGTTAACGCCTTTAAGATTATTTATAGCAATCTACTTATTATTTAGTGATAGGATTAACTTTTGTAGGCACTGTTAGAAACACATAATTATGTGACATTGTGAGGGTGAGAATTATAAAACTGTTACCACGAAATCGGTGAAGTTATTTTTATTTCATTACACAATTCCAATTGGATTTTTTGATTCCGAACATGGTCCTACAGAGCAGGATTGTTCAGATTATTAAGGATTAGCGTTATCAAGCTTGGATTCGACTGAAATAAGGGAATATTCATCGTATATATGAAGACCGGTTGGATATTGCAAGTTTCACATTAACCCTTGGATGATTTCGTGGCGTTAAGTCTCGTTGTGCATAATAAGATAGTAACCCAACACTCTTACAGGTATTGTTAATTATAAAACAACAATTGTTAAGGTCAGTATACAATAAATTGTTTGTTATAAAATTCAGTTACCATATTACCGTGCATTGTAAATGACTGTGTCCGCCAGTCGAGTTAGGATCGTACATAATTGTATAGTTAGCCCATAGCTACATTATTTTATCTCGATTGGTTATTTGGGGACCTTATTTGTGTCATTTGCATTAGTTGTACATTAGAAACAACGTGTATTAGGTAATTTACAATTAGGTTCTGTTATTGTAAAAGTGTTAATTATTAAAGATTGTACATTAGGTAATTTACAATCAGGTTCTAGTATAGTACAATGTTAATCACTAGATGGTCTAAATAAAGATCATTTATTATCTTAAAAGGTTTAAAGATTAATAATTGTGTAAATAATTATCATAATAATTTAGTACGATTGTTGTATAACAATATTTACCCTCTATGTGGTATTGATAAAATACATAAAGTGAATACATAACTTTGCATCTCTGTAGATTATTACCTATTTCATTATAGAATTTTGAGAGTTAATATTTTGTTATGTAAATAAGAACTGTCAAGATAATCTGTATATTTAGCGAATTGAGTTAGCATTTTGTATGAATCTATGTTAGTAATTAAGTGAGCGATTTCAGGTAGATACAGTTATATGTGTTATCATTGTTATTAAAGTTAACTTCATATAAATTCCAGGTGATTGCGCCCGCGTCCCAGAATGGCTTCACTCGAACAGCTCAAAGAGTTGAATAAGAAAAGGGGTAGTTACAAAGGTCAATTGACTATGTTTACTAATTACTGTACGGAATTAAAACAGCCGTTGTCCTCCACGAGTGCTAAAGAATTGCAGCTGCGTTTAGGTAAGGTTGAATCATTATATGACCGGTTTGACGAGGTACAATTACAGATTGAGTGTTTAGTAGACGAAGTCGATACACAATATGCCGCTCGCGCCGAATTTGAATCTCAATATTATAAAGCATTAGCGGGTGCTCAGGAGATGTTAAGTGCCGTCAGTGGGTTGCAGTCATGCGATATTAAAAGCGTAGCGAGTAATCGACAGCTAGTCAAACTGCCAACTATTCAGTTACCTAAATTTAATGGCTTGTACGAAAATTGGCTAGAGTTTCGTGATACCTTTGCTAGTTTGATCCATTCTAATGACGACATAGATGACGTGAATAAATTTCATTATTTGCGGGCCTGTTTAGAGTCTTCTGCTGCTGTGGTAATCCAGTCTACGCAGTTTTCAGCTAGCAATTATGCTGTCGCGTGGAAGATGTTGTGTGAACGTTACGATAATAAAAGGTTATTAATTCAAAACCACGTCACAGCGTTATTTAATATTGAAATTATAACTAAGGAGTCATCTGTTAATTTGAAACGGTTAATAGATCAATTAAAAAAGAACTTAAGAGCATTAGAGGGCTTAGGGGAGCCAGTAGAACATTGGGATACGTTACTAATACATATTATCACCAGAAAATTGGACCAAAAGACATATCGGGAATGGGAAGAGTACAAAAGTCATTTAGATGAAGGGGACTCCAATCAATTTAGCATATTTATGAAGTTTCTTCGTAGTCGTGCTGAGCTATTAGAAACATTGGAACTTTCTCATACTAATCCCACAAAATCGAATCCTAAGTTTAAGTCTATGGTTTCAATACAGCAAAATAAAAAATCTGGTTTGCCTAATGCTGACTTACGAAGTAAGATATGTCCTAAATGTAAAGGCGATCACACCTTATCAAGTTGCTCACAGTTTCTTGCTCTTAGTAATGAAGCTCGACTTAAGTTACTACCTACTTTTAAGGTTTGTTTTAACTGTTTCAAATCTGGCCATTATGCAAATCACTGTAAAAAACCTGGCTGCAGTATTTGCAAACGAAGGCACAATAGTTTAGTTCATGTAGCTGAATCGAAATCGGTAAGTAGTTATAACACACAAAATGATAACATAAACTTACCTGTAAATGTAACTTCTTCCACATCAACGTCCGTATTGTCAAATGCTGGACATAGCGGACATACTTTATCGGCCAACGTTATCAAACAATTGGATGTATTATTATCTACGGCATTAGTGAAAGTATACGATAAAGATAATTGCGAACATGTCGTTAGAGCAGTTCTGGATAATGGTAGCACATCCTGTGTGATGACGGAGAACTTATGTACTAAGCTAAACTTGAAACCTCATCAGATAGACAGGTCAATTATGGGTATAAATAATGTAACTTCACATGTAGGTAAAACTTGTCGCGTCAGTATGAAGTCTTTAAACGGAAGATTTGCCTTCGACTTTTATTGTTTTGTTTTACCATCTATAACCGATAATGTGCCCAACTATGAGATTGACATCAGTAATCTTAAATTACCCTCAGACATTTGTTTAGCAGATCCTACATTCTATAAGCCAGCAGCTGTTGATATGTTATTAGGTGCTGATCTCTTTTGGGATTTGTTAGGATTGCATAGAATAAATTTAGGTGATAATAAACCTATGCTTTTTGAAACAAAATTAGGGTGGATTATATCAGGTCCGATTTCACGTGGTCATATCTCCTTGCTGTCAACTGATATGCGATGTCATTTAACTAAATTGTCAAACGAACATATTCGTAAGGAATCAGACTGTGGAATTGATTTAACGCGATTTTGGCAAGTAGAGGAAATCAATGCACTGCCATCATCTCATTACTCACTTGAGGATAAATTATGTGAGAGGCATTTTGTTGAAAACACGTCTCGTCTTGAAGACGGTCGTTTTCGTGTGCGCATACCGTTAAAACAGACACCTGATCTTTTAGGAAATTCATTAGAAAGAGCTACTCATTGTTTCCTTTCTCTAGAGCGCAGATTGAAAACGAAACCTGACCTATCTAGAATGTATCATGAGTTTATGTCAGAGTATGAGTCTTTGGGCCACATGTCTGAATGTCAAAACCTTGATTTGAACGAAAATTCTTATTATATACCACATCATGGGATCCGACGTGATCAGAGTACAACAACAAAATTGAGGGTAGTTTTTAATGCAAGTAGTCCTTCTACTTCAGGAGTTTCATTGAATGACATTCAGATGGTTGGTCCGACGATTCAGGACGATCTACTGTCTATATTACTACGTTTTAGACAACATAAATATATTTTGTCTGCCGATGTCGAAAAAATGTATCGACAGATAATCGTTCACCCGTCTGACAGACATTTACAACGAGTGCTCTGGCGTAATAATCAACATGACGCCGTCAAGGTCTTCAATTTAAACACTGTTACATATGGCACGGCCAGTGCTCCCTTTCTTGCAACTAGATGTTTAAAACAGATAGCGCTGGAGTGCGAAAACAGTAAAATCGCCGAGTTAATTGAGCACGATTTTTATGTCGATGATCTGCTCACTGGAGCTGATAATTTATCTGAGGCTCTGCATATTCGTAGGGAAGTAACAGCGGCGCTAGCAAAAGCAGGTATGCCATTAAGAAAGTGGCAATCTAACGAGCCGCAATTAGTGTTAGACTGTTGTCAAACACCTTTTAATTTAAATATCGGATCTCATGAATCCAGTAAGCTATTAGGGCTTGGTTGGTATGCAGATTCTGATGAACTCTGTTTTCCGATAGGCTCATTACTACCTAAAGGCAATACGAAACGTGACCTACTGTCAGCCATTGCGCAAATATTTGATCCACTTGGTCTGTTATCTCCTGGCGTAGTTCGTATGAAAATAATATTGCAAAAGTTGTGGTTGCAAAAATTATCATGGGATGAACCTTTAGGCCCAGAGATTCAAAGGCGGTGGAATGACATTGTAAAAACATTGCCATTAATAAATGATATCCGAGTTCCTCGAAAGGTGGTATGCGACTCGTATAGAGTAATTGAACTACACATTTGTACAGACGCGTCAGAGCTCGCGTACGGAGCGTGTGCGTATGTTCGAAGTGTCAAAGATAGTGATGAGGTTGTGGTTCGACTATTGTCAGCAAAAAGTCGGGTGGCCCCAATAAAACCATTGTCGATACCTAGATTGGAGCTGTGTGGGGCTTTAGTAGGCACTCGTCTTTATAACAAAATTAAGACTTCTTTAAGAGTTGCTATTAACAAGGTTTTTATTTGGACCGACTCCACCATCGTTTTGGGATGGCTGCGGATGCACCCTTCCAAACTTCAGCCGTTTGTACGCAATCGCGTCGCAGAAATTTTGGATAAGACGAGTAGTTGTTCGTGGCGACATATCCCAACCGAGATTAACCCCGCTGATCTACTATCCCGTGGTATCGACATTAGCACTTTGCAAACATCAAAACTGTGGTGGACCGGCCCGGACTTTCTAAGTTATGAACCAGTAAGGGTTCCCTCACAACCACAATATTGTGAATTGCCGGTAAAACGGTTACACCGATAATGGGTAATTTGCCAAAGCAACGTGTTCTCTCCACTGGGTTTCCGTTCAAAAATGTGGGCGTAGATTACGCAGGACCCTTGATGTGTGCTAGTCGTCAAGGCCGTGGATCTAAACTAGTAAAGGTATATATCGCGATTTTTGTGTGTTTTTCCACCAAGGCTATCCATTTGGAATTAGTTGGGGGCTTGACGAGCAATATATTTTTAATGGCTTTGTATCGATTTATATCTCGAAGAGGTAAACCTCTTAATCTTTACTCCGACAATGGTACCTCGTTTGTCGGTGCTTACAAAGAAATTGGTGTTTTTTTAAAACAAAACTGCAATTCTTTAGGCGAAAGCGCCGCCAACGATGGCGTTGCTTTCCATTTTATCCCGGCTTATAGTCCTCACATGGGAGGCCTCTGGGAAGCTGGCGTCAAATCAATTAAATTTCATTTGCAAAGAGTGTTGGGCAATTGTAATTTGACGTACGAGGAATTTAACACTACGTTAACGCAAATTGAGGCAATCTTAAACTCCCGACCATTGACTCCATTGTCCTCTGATCCTGCCGACTACACTCCATTAACACCAGGTCATTTTATTGTTGGACGGTCTCTGACCTGTTTACCACAGCCAGATTATGGAGAACGTGTTGTAAATCAGCTGACAAGATTCCAACGTATAGAACAACTTCGCCAACATTTCTGGACGCGCTGGAGTAAAGAATATATTGCGGAGTTGCAACTCAGAGTGAAGTGGCGATCTTGTAAGGGCAGTCTACTGCTGTTCAGCAGTAGACTGCCCTTACAATTTAACTAAATTTGTTCACACAAGGTGTTCACCTTGGTTGTGGTGAAGGAGGATCATCTGCCTCCATTAAAATGGAGACTGGGAAGAATTGTGGCGTTGCACCCAGGACCTGATGGCATCGCCCGTGTAGCTGACATTCGGACATCCACAGGAGTGATTCGACGCTCTTTCAGCAAGATTTGTCCGTTGCCGGTTTCAGCAGAATCTGGGTGAAAACAATGTTTTCACCGTCCGGGGGAATGTTAACGCCTTTAAGATTATTTATAGCAATCTACTTATTATTTAGTGATAGGATTAACTTTTGTAGGCACTGTTAGAAACACATAATTATGTGACATTGTGAGGGTGAGAATTATAAAACTGTTACCACGAAATCGGTGAAGTTATTTTTATTTCATTACACAATTCCAATTGGATTTTTTGATTCCGAACACGTTTTCATAAAAAAAATATAGTCGAGCCTTTGTTCTTTTAGATGTAGGCAGAGACAAGAGCCTGCCACTTCCTCCTATCCTTACACACCTGACGAGCTTCTTCTTCTGTCATTAAACCTCTCATACAAGCCTGCCAGTTTTGGGTAGTTCTGACCTGCCGTTTCTTCCAAACATCAACATTCAACAATTTGATCTGGGTGTGTTATTACCTATTATCCCACGAAGTTTCACCTTATATAACTTGTTGTGGCCAAACCACCACGTTCTATAGGAAACAATCCCAGGACCACCACGAAGGCATTAGATCAACGTGGTCCGGTAGCTATAAATACTCGCAACACAACGTTACCCGTCACCCTTTTGTTGCTTATCCCTTACCAGGGGATTGCTACTCATTTATAGGGATATCCTAAAACTGTAAGCTAGTGTCAACCTTGCTTTATTATGACAATCTTCTTTGGGTGACCTCACATTTCCGGTCCAAGGACACTCTTATTCGACACTGTTTGATTTTTTATCTTGATAACGATTCATAATAGTCAGCTTATTATACAGTTAATTTAAGTTATATGTAGTGTATAGCTGTCAAATGTGTCTGACCTTAGGTTTGTGTACGTAAACAAATAAATTAATTAGTATCTATGTAATTTAAAAAAAAATCAAGAGTAGGGCCAAAAAGAAAATAACAATATCTTGTCTCCAACAATTATCGAATAGTTACACGAGGTTCAAAGAAAACACTTAGTTTAAATTAGTTTAAAGTACCATTTCCTTCATTAAAATCTAGCTGTTTTGACGAGAAAAACGAGTGGTGCGTTTTCTAGGCATATAATACAATATAATATTATGAAAGTATTTTCATTGAAAGCTTACATTGTAAAAAAATTGTTTTTTTTTTACTTTATTGATTGGTTATTCACAGTTACTGTTTTTTTTAATAACATTTATACTTTTTTGAGTCAGCCGGTAGGAGAAGACATTCCATCTTGTGGAAGAAGTAATCCTCATTGTTATATAATAAAAGAAAATATTCACGTCTGCGTAGTTTAATTAAATTACCATTCCAATCCAGATTCAAAGTCAAATAAAAACGTGTATTCAATAATTTTCTCGCAGGTGAGTCCATTCATTACTGGGGCTATAAAAGGACGTACTGAATCCTCAAATCCTTGACCTCAGCCATATAGTAAATATATTTCCATCTTTTTCTAAGGCTGCCAGTAAAATCCCACAAATTGGGTCAGTGTCTAATGGATCGTGGAACAGATGAGGGCTCTCGTGATTGTAAAGGACCGAACGGAGTGGTGTTTTATTTGCCTGTCAGCACTTTGCAGGCATATCTATATAATAGTAATAATACAATGGCTTTAACAAATACGTCTGCTTATAGGGTCAAAATCGATTAAACTAAAACCTTGAAAATTAATTCTTGTAAGCAGAAGTGTACGTTCACTTTTTTACCGATGTAGCCTCTTTAGGCTAAAAGATCACAATAGTAATTACTTCCTTTATTTAGCGTAACTGTGATTCACTAAGAACTTTTCATAAAACAGATTATTGCCTAGAAAAGGAATATCCATTCTTAATGCTCAAACACAATAATCAGTATAAAAAAATTAAAGAAGAAGCAATTAATGCTAATAATGTCATTCCACTTTTCAGGCTGGACAAAACTGACATCGGGATATTATGCCCACTAATCGAGAAGTTCTTCTCGATCACTTGAGATGGGTGGGTTGTCTGGTAGGAATCGTAGGGTGGCATACCAGAAACAGGAAATTCTAAACCAGAAGTGTAGATTGAGCGTTGCTGTAGCAATAGGACATGGCACAGCACAGCACGCTAGACAACGACGACTACTACTTCAGCGGGGACTACGCCTTTTCAGCATTCAGGAATCTGAAGTTGGCGCATGCTTTAAGTGCAATAATGTCTCTAATATCAACGAAGTTTGAGGCATCGGCTGAAGAACTATTCGCAACAGCTCTAAACGATCCTTTAACTGCTTCAATTTGTGTGTAAATTACTAGATTTTTGCTGGCATTTTATTAAAATAATAGACAAATTACATTTTTTTTCTGCTTGTATCACCGATTCATAGAATTCAGAACATACATAATATTAACCAAACATGCCTAAATTATGAATGTCGTTCGTTATTAGTTCATATATCATCATGTTCATATTCAGTGTTTATATATACGTATTCCCTAAGCAAATAGATTTTACTCTATTGCTAAGTAGTATATAGATAGTGGTATGTAATTACTCTGCTTATCATCGAATAATATTATTAATTAAGTACCAATTTTAAGGCAAAGTCGATCTTTAAGACATAAGAGCCGAAACATGAGGTTTTGATTTCTTGATTAGATTTCGATTCGATCATACATATTTGTATATAGATGTTTGATCAGCGCTCAAAAATGGCACTAACTAAACTGTGCTTAAATGCAGTTGTTAGCACAGTTGAGCTATCAGACGCATCGCGCCTGCGCTAGCGGTGTGACGTTTTGGTTTTAGCCGAAAAATGCTAAAACTGCTCATATGCTTTACAAATGCAAAGAAGGCATGAAAAGTCGTACCTAGAAGCACTGTAACAAACGGTAAAAGAAAAAGTTAGTTATTTTTTAATACGTTTCCTCTTCACTCTCGCGAGCGTACATGTGGAGTAAGTACCACGAGCCTAATACGCTCCGTTGTGGTAGTAGGTAGTAGTTTTTTTATCAAACTATTACAACATATTGTCACAGGAACATTAATTACGTGGTCTGGTTTATTATTACGGTGGCATACTAAACGCATGCACGTAAAATATGTGGAACTATCGAGTGCCACTACTCGACGCGATTTTTGTAGGCAAATGTACCTATGGTACCTATATTTGATTTAAGATTAGATGATTATAATGTCAACACTGTCGTAAAATAAGAAAAAAAATGGTCATCATTTATGATGTAATTATTACATAAATAAATTTTGTGAAATATGAAAATATAAATACACGGCTATGTACGTTTGTGTTTTCTACTATCATTATTAGAAAATGGGCCCTATATTTACTTAAAATCAGCTATCAAGAAATACGTATTATACAATACATATTTCTCTTCATCTTCTTCATTATGAATATGGTGAGTTTAATCAAGATTTCGTTTTTGTCATTATCATGCACAATAAAATATAAATGACGGGAGCAATAGTAAAATCTTCAATGATTTTTAACATCTCTTTAGTATAAGTAATTTATATACATAATGTTAATTTTGTATAAAGATAGAAGCAATTGTAACGCAAATCATATATGTTTAGACTTAAGACACTTACTTATCACATGTTTCGCCTGTCAATAACATAATTTTGACGATACTATACTAAGAGATTTTCAAGCATTGCAACTCATTCCAGGATTATTATATCTCGTTTTATCATCAATGCGTCAAATGTCGACGTAAATAAGTTACTGTTGTCAGTCTGTGCACCGTCAGCTCTCTTATTCTTCTCACCACATTTGCGCAATGCATATTGTCACATTGTCATATTGTTCATTCATTCATTAATTATCGTATTGAATGTTAATTTCAGGCATGACTGATTTTGTTGTTCTCACTGCATAGTTTTTAACATAACGGGCGCAATACTAGTGTATGATAATGTGTGTGCGTGCGGGCGGGCTTTCGGTCGGGCGTGCCTGAGTGCGTGCGTGCGTGCGTGCTTGCGTTCGTGCATGTGTGTGCGACGAAGTGAGGCTCACGTCTTCCCACACCATTATTTCAATAAAAATGGGTACGAGAAATGTTTGATGACATCCGAAAACGATTATCTACTAATAATTTTATTTAGTTTTAAAATAAATTTAATTTAGAACTCAAGATGCAACATCAATTGCTTGCAAAATTCACAAAGTTAAATTAATCAATTCTATTATAAACAAACGAACATTACACGAACAACAAAAGATCTAAAAGAAATGAGTAAAAGCATAGCTGCTTTTAATTAATATCTCGTAGCATTGTTCTACAAATACATTTACGTGTCTACATAAATCCTCTTTAATCAAAACGGGCTTTCACATTTGCGAGGCACCCAACATCGACCACATTGTCACAATGAATGAAACGGTAAGGAACAAAAACTACATAATGAAGTCCCGAGGGTGAGCGATATAATATTTTTAATACGCCAAAGTTAAAGTGTCTCGGTCTACCGTCGCGGTGTGGCCCCTCCCTCCACAAAATTTCATACGCAAGGAGTACTCCACAGAAGATTTTCATTAAGAAAATTCATCAACGCTTGCGTTATGCGCTCACAGAAGTACTCAAAATTTATGAAAACACGCGGAAGTGTAGTAAAAATAAAACTTTATGTCGCACCCAACAGTTTTATACTGCTATAAGTCGTTTAGTAAATGGTGAATTTCATAATACAGTATCCAGTGAGTGAATAAGCCGTAGGCCGGGACGAGTAACACTGTTTGCTCCGGTTTTTTGCTCAACGATAAAAGTATTTTTTATGAACAGTTTTATAATGATGAGTTTATTCGTATATATTTTATATACATATTGTTAGTACTGTATTACAATTAGGTAAATTTCTATCAAGATCACCGAGCTTCTTTTTCATATCATTTTGGTAACATAATGAAGTATCACCGAGGAATCTTTACCATAGCCAGATCAGGGTATGTAAAAGACAAATACAAGAAAGAATGAATAATAATGATTAAATGGTCACTTTGTCCATTGTACTATCTGTCTTTTCGAGTGCATGTATACATATCGAAAAACAAAAAGTCAAACTCGGCACATGGACAAATGCTATCCAAAAGATAAAGAATCAAATTAACAATTCAGTCTTACTTTCTGTATAAATCTGCTTCAATTTTTAAATATAAACTCTATTCGAACACGCAGACTACTCTTTCACGGATTGCAACGGCTTAATCACGTCAGGGAGTTGTATATCCGAGAGCAAATTGCATTTGGCACGTCCAGCACGTGCGACTTGAATTATTACCGGAATGACTTCAAACCGGTTTATGACAACGGGAACTACTAAATTGCAAACACAAACTGTATTATTGTCTTACGTTTTTACTGTCCTCAATATTATGTTTCATTCGAGTTCGAAATTAAGAGTTTCTTTTACGTAACCCACAAACGTTTGAAGTATTAACTTCTCTGATTAACTTTTATAGATGCCGTAATGAAAGCTTAAGTAATAAAAACAACATTCATGGTTTTACTGAATTCACAATTCTCAAAGCAAACATTTTAATAATTTAGTAAGAGAGTGAAGAAGTTATTAAAACCTTCAGGATGACGGTTATGTAATCGTGAAATTTATTTGAAAGAATTTCAAAATAAAAGAAATTACATATGATAACTGTCAGGAAATATTAAAAAAACCACTTAGTCTATTCAAATCTTTTAATTAGGCTTTGAAATTACATCGCATCACCTCTTATCAACAAGAACTGACTGACTTTAACGTTTAGATCATCACTATTTGCCTGTTAGGTTCAGTGCTGGACTATTAGTAATTATACTTTACTTTGGTACATCTAAAAATAACGTTTAATTTTCTTCAATTTCCCGAAATATAATATCATTTAACTGACTTTTTTAAAACGCCTGTTCACCTCGGTCGGGAATTAAAATATTTTAATGAATGTTAACTTACCATTATAATTTACAAGTACGCCGCTACAATACAAACAAATAAACCCACGTCTGAAACTGACCTAGTTCCAAAATGCTGTACGGCAAAGCAAATGGTACGATTTACGCATCTTTTAGTTTTGCCATTATTTACTTCGTTCGGAGTAGGTACTTCCTACGTTCCCGTTTATAATAAAAATGTTTAACGTAACATAGTAAATAGAGAGAGGATAGCTGACAGAATATTGTGTGACAGAATAATAAATGAATAGGCAAGACGCGAGCCTAGCCTTTAAACATTTACAAGCTTACGAAGGTTTGTAAAAGTATGTGGTATTATTAATGGATATAATTTAATTAGCCATTAACTGTAGTCCTTGGTTATTGAATGGTGTGTAAATACATTTATAAGAATTAACGCAATAATAGTTTTTAGGCTACACTGGCCGTGGTCACAAGCCAGTCAGCACTATCACGATCTTACCAAACATTTCATTTTTGCAACCACAATTACTGAAGTTTTATATATTAGTTAGATTAATAATGTAACTTTTGTTTCTCTAAATGAAAAAAAAAAAACAATTTTTGTAAACCATATTTCCACATTTAAACATAAAATTATTTTAATCATATACATAAGTTGTTTTGTGTAATCGATTTATTCCCGTACTGCTAACGTAATAAAGAAGCACTCGTCCCATTAGAGCAGTTAGCCGTTACCGTTGACGATAAACAGTCGTATTCGCAACATAAGTGGCACACACACGATACGACAAGTGAAACGTAATATTTAAAAAAATAAGGTGCCCAGAATTTCTTTCAGATGTCGATGATCATTGATTTCTTGAAATAACGTTTACAAGATAATGATAAGCTAAGATAATAAGGTAAGATAAGCATACAAATTATAAGTAGTATCGGTTTCAGCATCAAATGTCTACTGTTATGAAGGCTGTGTGTGTACATAAAATTTATTCAAAAGGAAGCAAATCTACACCTAGTGATTATTTCTCATCAAGTTCCTTATTCTATCCAAAACGGTCCACAAGTATACAAGGTCCATCCGTATAATATGTATGTTTTACGGTGTCCTTAAACTATTGAATTTGTCATTCCTACAGTAAAGGGAAGCCTCCGGAAATTGCGCTCAATTGGAAACATCTCCTGGTTCTACAACGAACATACTGAGCATAACAACTTTAACTACACGCTATTCCGATTTCCGTGTACAGGGCAAAACCTACTATTTACAGAGTTGATTTACGGTATTAAAATAAGAAATACCTACGTATTGAAAATTTGATCGTTAATCTGGGAAAAGTTAATTTAATTAACATCACACACATAGTAATTTGACATTGAAAGTTTTGTCTAAAAACCTGAACATCTACCTAGAATGTAGGTAAAACTTACTACTGATTTATTGCGTGGAAGTTAAAACGTGCTACAACAAAACAAATAAAAGATCTAATGTCAATTTATTTTAAATATACAAACTGTTACAATAGCACGCCACCATGAATTGGCCGCTGTAGTCCATACTTAACAAATATTTTTTAATCACCATCATTACAAAATTGTCTTTGCATCGCCTCAAAAGGCTTTTAGGGCAAAGGGGTCTTAAAATCAGAGATACACTTTCAGTTTAAAGCAAGAACATTCACGTATACGAATTGTATACATAATTTCCGTGGCACTCACGACATGGCAGAATATGTAATCAGAAATTATTCATGTGTATAAGCGTATAATATGTTGTCGTATAAGCTGTTCAACTTTATGAAACAGTGTAAAGGAAAATGAGACGTGTCAATGAACAAATCTAGGCGTGTAGTAATATTGATACTATTAAGATACGTAAGAAACAATATTTGCTCCTTTAGGTTTATTTCTTTTTAAATTAAAACTGGGGCACTAGCGTTGAGGGAGACCTATGTCCCAGTTCATAACAGCATCGACGCAAATATCTCACTCCAGATAAATACAATTTATGAACAGATTTCATTAATAACATAAAGTCGAGTCGAAATAATTATAGAGAGTATTCATTAACAGATACAACAAATATGAAAATATCTACAAATGCACGAAGTAATTTATCCACATTTTTAAGAGTTATAATAGCGTTAAATCGGGAATCCAATTATAAAGTTAGAACGGAACCAGGCTTAGCTCTGTATGAAAACTTGTCTTATAGTAACTATCCCGAACTTCCTCGACGTTCAGTGCCTAAATAAAATTGCCTAGGATAATTTTTAACCACAAACCTTAATATGCAAAAGATGAAATCATGTCCTTAATTTATAAATGAAAATGGCAGTCTAGAACGCTTTTAAGTTACTCTTTCTATTTTAGGTATAAGTCTTTATATAATAATATATTATCTATGTAAGTTTGATTATGAAGGATGGCAAGCATTTTAAATGAGAGTATTTAAAATAATTGTCATTTACTCTAAAGTTAATGTAGCAATACATAATTATACACCAGTTACTTTCATTTATATTTACTTTTAGCACCGCGACTATGAGAATTTGATGGCTCGTCTTTTTCTAGTAGTTCTTCATCAATAAGCAAATCGAAGTTACCCAAGGCTTCAGTGTTAGGCAGCTTATTCCAGCGCACATCTGGCACTCCGTCTGGTGGAAGGACGACAGATATAATGTTATCTATTAATTTGTATTTCATTATTCTGTCATTAACCGTCGTAGACGTTAGAGAAGGAGACGCATTTACTTCTACCAACCAAGGCTTCAATTGATTGTCAATTATTATATCATAGCCGTAGCACTCAAAACAATGTCTATCATTAGCCATCACAGAAGAAACAGCTTTCAAAGAATGAACAATGAGCCACTGCATCGCGGCAAATAATTTTTCAGTCACCGCTCTGCCCTTAGTACCTTCTAAATACAGTTTTAAATTCTGCACAGTCATTTTCCCACCGTGAATATTATTATAGTCCCCACCATGCTTCTGAACACTGACGTTTGTAAGATGCACATACATATTATCTAACTCCGTGACACTTGTGTCGTATTTCACTGTGCAAAACCTACAAAAACCAAGTTGAAATAGATAAGCTTTCAGGGGTCGGAAAGATGTAACTAACACGTAAAGTCTCAGATCAAACTTTTTTCCCCCTATTAGTAAGGGATTGTCTATATAACGCGAAATAACGTAACTTTCCTTTGTAAGTTGCGGATGGAATGGTGTTTTTGCCTCACGAGACCATTTCTTCAGTTTAGATAGTTTGTTTATAAGGAAAATGCCGGTTCCCTGAGATTTCCCACACGGTTTCATAATCCACGTACTTTGAGGTGATTTACGATATTCTTCGACAAACATGTTGTAGTCAGCTGGAAGTACAAATGTAACTGGTACAAAATCGAGATGAACATATCGCGTCACCATTTGACCTCCATGTAATGCGACCTCTGCCTTTTCAGCGAGCGGATTACCCTCCCTTTCAAGTTCCTTTCGATAACGTTTTATATTTTTCACAAGCAAGTCTTTTCGGGACAACTCGTAATGGTTTGGAAAGTGATTTATCATTTGGTTGTCATTCATCCGATATCCGCTTTCGACACTGAATAAGTTTCTGCAAGTCTGCGTGGATGCCCAGTAGAAATTCCATTCATCGTCGGGCCCAACTTGGCTCCACCCACGCCGCTCAAAGTTGCTCATCAAAACTGACTTTTCCAAGTCAGTGCAAAAGTTAACTCGACATCTTTCGACAGCTGGCACGTTGACTCGTCCATAGAGGTTATTTGCTATTTTCTTGGCGTCTTGATTCATGATCAAAGTTGTTTCCGTTTAGCACGAATATTTGTTACGTTTACCAGTTATTTGTGAAACAGGTGCCTATTCATCGTTGTCATGGGTTTCGACAAACATCGCCCGGTATTGGCCGACATCCAATCCAACTCGTTTTGCTATGACTACGTGTAAACATTGCCACCAGGTATTGATTTTTAACGAGTTTGGGCTCACACAAGGCTTACGTGCAACTTTCATATTAGGGAAAATAAAAGCGGTAATCTTTGCTTGGAGTAAGAACATTCTTTACTAAGTAATAATCCAGCTCAAATATATTACAGGAATTTGGGGAAAATGTGTATATTGTTTGAGAAGTAGGCGTATCTTTTAATACCATTAAATAATGTAATTACGCACTTAGTGTGTTGATGTTACAAAGAGGTTTTGTTGGATTTATTCTTAAATGTCCTTTGCGACTTATGGTTTTAAAACTAAGGTCGCTGGTAGCTAGTTTAGATTCATCTACAATACACACAATATGCAATTGTCTAGCCAAGACTATATAGCGTGACACTCAAACCTATTCAAAGAGCGTACTCCTATCTCAAAGGCCGGCAACGCTCTTGTGACTTTTGAGTTGCAGGTGTCCATGGGCGACGGTAGTCACTTACCATCAGGTGACCCGTCTGCTCGTTTGCCCCCTATAATATAAAAAAATATATATATTATACTGTTCACACGGTTGATATGTGTTTTGAGTACAGTGTTCACCCGTACGCGCCGCGTTAGATACGGCCTCGTTCCCTGCGTATTATTACGTAAAAAATCTTTTCAGTGAGCTTTTCTTCGACCGTTACAAAAAAAAAAACGATTTAATGAAATCAATTGAATGACACACATTTTAGTAATAAGGACACTGCTACAGGTGAATGTCTTTAAAATAACATTGTCTTGTATGTACGTATAACAATACTTAGTAGAAGAGCCACTACACTAGTAAGTACTAAACAAACATGTTATTATGGTTAACAATACCGCTCAAAATAATATATTATATTATTCCTTTGGAACCCAGGGATCTTTTCTACGGCTCCAAATGAATATTATTCTCAATTTAACAATAAAATCACCAATCATCAATGCAATTCAATTCTTGTGTATCCATGTGATTTTTTTAACAATAATATGTTAGGACATATTACCACAGGTTAAAAATGAAATGAAATAAAATGAAATGATTTATTTGCCAAAAAGTGTTGGTACAGTTAAAGGTCTTAAAATTAGTGACAGATCCAAAACACTTGTCATTGTAGTGACATGTAAATATTAAATGTAATACAATATAAAATTTAAATTCGACATATTGCTTGGTACATCATACAATAATGATAGTAGCATAGTCAAACCGAGAAAACAAAAAATAATTGTAAATTATGTTCAATCAATCAATCAGCCTATCATAGTCCACTGCTGGACATAGGCCTCTCCCAATGTGTGCCATAGCACCCGGTCCTCCGCCTTCCGCATCATGTTCATCCCTGCTACCTTCTTCAGGTCGTCGGTCCATCTGGCTTGGGGGCGTCCTACCTTCCGTTTACCGATTCGCGGTCTCCACTCTAGGACACGTCTGCTCCAGCGGCCATCGGTCCTTCGGCATACGTGGCCAGCCCATTGCCACTTCAGCATGCTAATCTTTAAATTATGTTATTGGATGTCAATTTAAAAACATATAATTTTAAAGATTTGATAATAGTTATTGCGTAATATTATACAACAGTTAAACTAAGCGTAGTTTGTATTATGAGATGTAGAGCACGGATAAACATACTTATATATTTTTTGTAAGTAAATAGATATTATACAAAGTAACACCCAGATCAATGCAATTAGGCACATTCATGCATATGCACATAATATATATTTTATCCACTGAGCTGGAATGAGTACGCAGCTTCTGACGCCAACCCCACATAAGTATTTTTTTTGCCCTTTCGTACCTAGAAATTTATATTTAGTTCTTTACTTATTATCTAAACCTAACTAGATATATCTAATTCATTATTTCATTTGTATTTTTAGTTGCTACTTTGTGGTTCTTTGTGTGTATACGTCATGACTGGCAAAATTTTATTAAAACTGATGTTAAACCTACTTTACATTTTTATGGAACTGAATACAGTACATACAATTCCGTTGGTATGCGTTAACATTAATTATGCATTAATAGACTTATTATTTATCTTTAATTTAAAAAAAAAACCCTGACCTGCACTGTGTGCTTCTGAATATAACCAGATATTCATTAACACCTCCACAAAGTACGCAACCCGTAAAATATTTTTCGATTTTGTATTTCGTTAATTTATTTATTTTCCAACCTTTTATTTTATCTATAAATGGCATTTATGGTTGCTTGAAGGGCTAGGCAAAAAAAAGAAGCTTTCTGATAAAGTAAATAATTTTATTTGAAATTCCAGTCTAGTGGAGTTTTAATGCCCTGTGTACATAAAGATTATTGAATGCATTAGCTTTTTGATATATGCGAAGTATTTCTTAAATTTGACCTTCACGTTATAGAAATATATTCGACAAAGTTTCAGAATTTTCAATGACTTCCTTTATATATCCTTCTAATGATTATCAGGCTTGATATTACTTTTAAAGTCATGTCAAACAAATAGCAAATTTAGAAAACTCTCTTTGTGTTCGCTATAGTCACAGTATATATATATATACGTATACTGTGCTATAGTTGTTGGTAGGTACACATATTATTAGCCAGAAGAATGTTCTGTAGACCGGTTTATAATGTGACATAAGCCCTATCACACCCTTAAACTTAGTATAATAGCGTAAAGTATACTAAGTTTACGGATACACTCCTCTTTATAAAACTATATAATAATCTATAATAATAGGGGCTCGTGGCTAAGTGGTAACCGAGTAGGTTAGCACATTACAAAGTTAAGTAGTACTCGCCAGGTCAGTATGGGATGGGTGACCATTCTTAACACATTGAGACCCCTCTGTGCCTCGGAGAGCACGTTAAACCGTCGATCCCGGGTGCCATAAAAACATCTGTGACATTCGTTACGGGTAGTTGGAGCCCTAAAAAGTCCGACAACCTGGTCTGACTACAGAACTTGCATATCGCCTAGTATTTGGGTTGTGGAGGTCTGATGGCAGTTGCTTCACGTAAAATATCGAAGTTGCGCCGTATCGTAGTTAGACTGAAAGCTGACACCAACTTAGTTGGGAAAAGGTGCGAAGGATTATGATAATAATCTATACTAATATAATAAAACTGAAGATATTTTATTTACTTGCTTTTTTTTGTTTTTTTTTTTTTTTTAAAGACAACTCCCGCATTAGGAATTACTCCTGTGTCGCGGGGGACTTTACAAACATACAAACAACGGACACAAAGAACACCCAGACTCGGGTGGGAATCGAACCCACGACCTATGGCATAGCAGTCAAGGTCACTAACCACTAGACCAACAGGCCAGTAAAGTGTTTGTTTAAACGCGCTAATCTCTGGAGCTATCCGTCGGATTTGAATGATTATTTTTGTATAGGATACTTACTAGATTCATTGAGGAAGGTAATATGTAACATCAGGCTACGGCTTTTATGCGCGGAGCAGTGACCATAAAAGTAAGTGAAATTGCGATTTACGGCCAGTTATTGATATAATAGTTCCTATCTATTCTTGTCTTGTGTAACTAATCACGGAGAAAAGCGCATAGGTTTCGATAATCTTATGGTAACAGATTTAAGTAGGAGGTGCCTTATTTCATTCTAATATTAAAACAACCTTTAATAAGTAATAATAATACGTTAAACAAAATATTAACAAACACGTATTCAACGTGATTTTTACGATTCAGCCATTTTACAGTTCCGAGTGGATGCAGAAGATTTTAATACAGATATATTCTTAGATAAGGTTGAAAAACCTTGCAATATGGGAACTCTCTAAACTGGCCGCTAAAAAAAATTTCTACGGATTTCTTTAGAAGTACCACTTAAATACAAAACGTTAGCTTAAACAGAACGTTGCTTAGTACAATAAAACAAACTGTTAGACACTGCACATTAAAGACCCAGTTGACTTCCGTACATAGCGTTATAACATACTACACAAACACTATTCCAAGATCTTGGATCACATAACTTTTGTGGGGCCACAAAACCAGCTTAATCATCAACGTGACAGAAAACAAGAAATGTGTGCGGAATAGCTTGTTGTCGATCGTTCACTGTAGGAACTACAACCGATTCGTCTATGTCACCGCAGCCGATTTTATTTACCAGAAAAAAAGCCCTGATTTGTAGTTAGAGTTTTCGACAGTTCGAGATGTCGTGTCGTGGGAAATCAAAAGTACTCATGTATAATGACGTCATGTAAGGATCTGAAAAGAAGTAACGAGCGTGGCAGACGGAAAATGCTCTTACAGAACCTAAATCGATGCTAATGATCTTTAAATGTTATTATTAAACATCATAAGAAACTTAGTTCGCCGTGGGTTCTTAGTCGGGTGTCAAAAAATAGCTTAAATCCTATGAGGATCATTATGGGTCGTAACAAGGACGATTATAGGAGGTCCGAACCTTGTGACGTACTTCACATTAGATACTAAAAATGCAGTTACCCAACCAAATGTGGGTGTGTTCATATGAAAATACACTGGTCCATCAGATAATGTATTTGTGAAAATACATTATGCAGGTGTAAAGTAAAAAAAAACTAAGTAGATAAAAATCGTTCCAATCTAATATTATTAATTTGATTGGTGATATTTAATTTTCTTTGTTACCCTTTTATAAGTAAACCCCATAAAAATTTCAAAACCAAAACAAGTACTTACATATTATTATATTCATTAAAGTTAAAGCATAAATCTGTATGGTGCAGAAGAGATAATGAGAAAACTCAGGACCATGCCATATATTATCTACGCAAAGAATATGTTCCTATATGTTACTCAGCTCTGTTGTTCATCGCCTAAAACTAAATAAATTAGATTCCAACCCTAAGATACAGTTTGCATTCTGTTTGCAAAGTTAGGAGGCATGAATATGAAAACTAACGGTCTAACTTCGGGCTATGTAGTTATACTCGTACAAGTCTTGTTCAAATGCCTACACCGCTAATTGTGGGGGCCGATCCTTGTATTATGAATGCGAGCACTAAGTTCAACTATCGCGATTCCGAACCATTAAACACCACGGAATACTGCTCCGAGCTATAGGTACGTACGACTAAAATTGTTCTATGCTACGTTTTAGTTATTTAAACACACAGTAAACTCAATTATTTACACCACATTAAGTTTAATGTATACGATGATATTGATGTGTATAAAGATCTAAATACGTTAGGAACATACGATTTAACAAAATTTTGTACTTTCATCTTTGTGTCCATCCATTTTTGGCCAGAATATAAAAGTATTGTAATAAATCTAGTCAACATAACTGTCAGCTGAAGGGAGATATTAAATGTGGATATTTTACGGTTATATAGTTAATAAAGTTTATGTTAGACATAAGATTTTACAGTTATTACTGTTGTCCCACGTACTTCACTATTCGAATATATACCAGTTGCTCCATAAATATAGATTATCTTACTTAATACATAAACAATGTTTATACTACTATCTGAGATTGTATTGGATTTAAACTGTAATCGACAGGCTGTTGTCTTTTAATCGTCTGATCACTTTCCGCCAAACTCATAACTATAATTTTTACTAATATTATAAAGAAGAAAGTTTATGAGGATGTTGGTATGGATGTTTGTTACTCTTTCACGCAAAAACGGCTGCTCAGATCTGGATGAAATATGGCACAGATACAGATTATAGTCTGGTATAGCATATAGGCTACTTTTCATTCCGGAAAAATGTACTGTTCCCGTTGGATAGATTTCACCTAAATTTCCACTCGAACGAAGTCGCGGTCTACATATAATATCACAAATCAATCAATTATTATGTTTTAAATATAAAATCACGCAGAATAAGCAGGCTTAAGTGGCAATGGGCTGGCCACTTATACTGAAGGACCGATGGCCTTGGAACTAACGGGTCCTATAGTGGAGACCGTGATACGGTAAACGGAAGGTAGGACGCCCCCAGCCAGATAGACCGATGATCTGAGAAAGGTGGCTTCGACAGATTGGATTCGGAACGCGGAGGACCGGGTGCTATCTATGGCGCACATTAGGAGAGGTTTATATCTGTAAGTATTTATATTGAAATATAAAATCTGATGGTGGAAGAAGTTTGGGTAACGCCACAGGACGATCACTGATGTTACGGATAATGACTTTGGGTTTAGGTACTAATAAATAAAGCGAGGCTTGTGCTTGTTTACAAACAAAATAGTCGTAGTTTTTCACCCGATGTAATAATAATTTGGCAATGTCTATTGATGATACAATTTCTAGTCAGTACTTACGAATAAAACTTTGGAGATATATTTATTTTTAAAATATTTTATATTTTCATATTAAAATTGTTCTAAGCTTTATACCTTTCACACTTTTAACACAAATATACAAACATTTATTAGCAACACAACTGTAGATGTCTTTAAAACTTAAAGTTAACTTAAGCAATGAGATTTGTAATATTTAGATGAGTTTAGTGAAAATTTGAGATACAAGAAAACATTTTTTTAATAACTTATTAATTGATTTCAATTTCGGCTTTTTTCAACACATCGAATTGTTAAGTAAAAATTAATTCACCCTATTCTACAACCAGAGTGAAACGTGTACTAAATCACTCCAACCATCTGAGTGGAGATAGTTCTTCCAACTTTCTTCCTTTAATTTATTTTTCGACAGTTCAGTCCGTTCTAGTTTGCTGTAGCATCACTGATTTAATCTTAAATCTTGAGAACAAGCAGTGGATTTTTTAATAATTATTTGTTTTATCCTTTATAGGTTATTTTTTATATTTTTTATTTACAAATACAGGAAGTCTTTCAATACGACTAAATAGTGTTCCTTTATTTTTAAGTTTCGCGATATTTTCGTTGGTTTTAACATTATATTCATAAAGCTTTGTTTGTTAGATAGACCTTAATTTCAGAGTAAAAATACCAAATAATATAATAATTTTGAGTAAAATCAAGCCCTTTATGATAAAGGTACCAAAACCATGGTGGTTGTTAAACTAAGACGTTGTGCACATACGATACAAAAGGCTTTGCCTAACTGATCTTAAATAAAGTCCTTACACTGCACAGAAAATTTAACAACCATTTAATTACGATAAAACTGTTGAAGCAAATGACGCTAAGGTCACTCTATTCATGGCATTATATAGTTATTAAGCCATTCTGTCAAAGCCTCAGTAATCGCAATCAGTAATTGCACAGCGTGGTATAAGCCTTAACGGGCCTAAGGGTTCTCAAAAGCTTATTAATCTACTTGACCCCGCCTAAGCCCGTTTGATACAATTACGTCTTTACCCTTTGCACCGATTTAATGCCTACGCATGCTGTAAAAGGTATTAATAAAATAATTACTCTAACAGTACTTATTTGTCTATACAGAAACTGTTACTACAGAAATTTTGGAGGTCGGTAGGAAATTCTAAATTACAAATATGTATATCGTTTTATAAAGAAATGATTTTTACTATAGTCATGTAGCATTCAGGTCGTCCTCAAAAGGTGTCATACAACAAAAAAGCTGGGTAATAGAGCACACAGAAAAAAATTAGAAAATATTTCATGCTCATGGCAGGAATCTTATTCCACACTTGTTGTTAGAGAACTCAAGAGTAAAATGGTAATTACATTATTTCACACGTGTCGTTCGTGGAGATTTAGATAATAATATGTTACTAACGCATGAGTTATTAGGTTGTTCCGAAAATTCTTAGCTACAGAATAAATACAATGTCTTTTTTCTAGAAACTATTTTGGATTGACGGCTAATTTAAATACAAATATCTTTGCTGAAAATCATTGCTCACCTATGTTCACACAGGTGAGCAATGATTCTTTTTTCAAATATTTTGTAAAAAGTTAATCTGTCACTCTTTTCTTTGCAACAATGGAATTCTCGCAGGAAGCTTTTCGTGCTATGATTTTTTATGATTACAAACGAGGGTTAACCTTCAAGGAATCACACAAAAATCTACAAGCTGCATTTGGGGAGTCTGCTCCTGCGTTAGCAACAGTTACTTATTAGTTTCGTGAATTTAAATGTGGTTGAGAGAACCTAAATGATGACACCAGACCCGGCCGACCTACAACTGCAGTTACTCATGAAAATGTCATCAGCGTAGAGTGGCTATTGCGGTAGAATAGACATATTACACATCCAGAGATTCAGGCTGAACTGAAGATTGGATCACAGGCAGTTTCCACCATCCTGCATGAACACCTTAGAGTTAGGAAGCTTGCTTCGCAATGGATACTTCATTCTCTCACCGAAGAGCACAAATCTCGTCGTGTTGATTGGTGCAAATTTATGCTAGAAAAGTTCGAAGGAGGAATTTCGCAAAATGCATCCTATATCCTTACAATTGATGAAACTTGGATCTATCACGCCATGGGTGTTTGAAGAAGACGAGTTGCCCACAAAAGTTGTTTGCGGTCGCAGCGTTAATAAAAAAATGATAGCGGTTTTTTTTCGATGCAATGGACCAGTAGCAGTTATTCTGCTAGAAGGCCGTAGAACAGTTACTAGTGAATGGTATTGCGAAGTTTGTCTGCCTCAAGCTGTCGGGGAGTTGAATAGCGAGCGACAAAGGAGCGGTGTCCGTGGCATTATTTTTCACCAAGATAAAGCGCCCGCTCATACAGCTGCTAGAACCACGGACTATTTGAATACTTCGTGTGTACAAGTATTACCCCATCCTCCGTACAGGCCAATTTTAGCACCAGGCAATTTTTTTTTATTTCCCACGGTAAAAAAAAATGCTTCGTGGGCTAAAATTTAACACTACAGAAGAGGCCATCGAAGAATTTCGGCGGTTATTTTTCGACCTCCGCAAGATACATTTTTTAAATGTTTCGAAAGCTGGTTCACCCTGGAGCTGGAATGCATAAGTGCATTGGGGTTGAAGGGGAATATTTTGATTTTCGAATCGCTATAAACATACTTCTATTATTTTTCATTTCACTAACAAGTTTTCGAACAACCGGTACGTAATTTAATACTGTTAAATAAATTATTAAGAAAAAAAAATCAAGAAAAGAGCGTACTCTCATCTCAAAGGCCGGCAACGCACTTGTGACTCTTGAGCTGCAGGTATCCATTGGCGACGGTAGTCACTTACCATCAGGTGACCCGTCTGCTCGGTTGCCGTTAAGATAAAAATACATATATATATATACCTATATTAAGTCTTAAATAAATATTTTAGTTGCTAAAACAAACATTGGCGGTCAATCTTATTTAGCTACATGTCAAAGCTAGTCGCAAGAGTAAATATGACCAGCACTTTTTCAGCACGTTTAAGCTACTCTGGAAGTGTCAGGAACCCAGAATAACTTAAACATGCATACTGATAAACTAAAAAAAGTATTTTTTTTTAGTTAAGGCATAATAGAAGTACTTACACGAAATCTCATGTCTAGTTCGCGCCATGCCAAAGTCATTCTTTGAAGCAATACAGTCATGGCCCAAGTCACAATTTTATATCTCAGCTCACCGAGCTCAGCTGCAATAAAATAAATCTGAAATGTTATGCGTCAAAATAAAATAACGAACGTCTGCTGTGTTGCTAGTATTATTGGTAGTGCATGAAACGCACTTGATTGGAAAACCAGGTGATTTTATTTTATTTACTTAAGCTACAGAGTATTGTAAAAGTAGTAATATAGAAAGCATATCAAGAAGCAATATTAATTGGGTTTGGACAGCAATAAGGAGATGCAGAAAACCTAGGCAACGGCAACTCATTAATATACCTACAGAATGCTGCTTTTATGAGAACCGGAGCTAATACTACCTGAAAATCAAACGGTCACAACTTTTAAACGGATAGTTACTTTTTCAAAAATTCTTTTCGTCAGTCATGCCCTTTCTGTGATATAAGTAAGTGTTTCATTGTCATAAACACTCTGTATGGGAGATTTTCATGTAAAATGTTACTGTTATTGAACGTAGGTATACTATCGCGTGACCGTATTTTATACCGCTTGTCCTGACAAGCGGGATAAAATAACTGCTAACATACCAAATTTTGAGAGCCGTCTAACAAGAGCAAGGGAACCGATTACGGAATTCCGGATGGAGATATAAGACATAATTCCGTAAATTCTTTTTAAGGGTCTTCACAATCAAAGCTATCTTTTTTCAGTGTTACTCGGAGATCATCCGTCAAAGACCTACGACTTGTTTAAGTTTTTCTTTCCGAGCATCGCACATTCCATTTACACCATCTCAAGTTATGTGCTTAATTTTTTACGGGTTTTTAATTTATCCGGTTTCGCATTAGATAAACAGATATTTTATAACTTTGGCTTTGAACTTGAATTTATTATACATGTTATATTAGAACATAATGATACCTTGAGCGCAAAAAGCAAAATACTAGTTTTCAAGAGAAAAAAATACAAAAAGATTAATCGTATCTCGTCTCCCATCTCTCTCATTTTAAACCCATATAAAAGTAGTAAACATAATACATAAAGTACGTAAAATTTTGATACGTTCATAAAGGTTTAGTAGGTAATATACGTCAACAGTACGTACTTTATGACAGAAATAAAAGAATTGATAAAAATAAGAATTAAGGTAAACTTTTTAACCGGGTTGCTACATTGTCATGCTCTGTTAACTAAACCATTTACTGACTCAGTCTGCAAGTTATATTATAAATATGCCTAAATGCTTTTTGCAACTAAAACGCTCTTGCTTGTAACGACTAGGCTTACTTGACAATATCAATCAATCAGTTATTGATTGATAGTTCTTCCGAAGTCGGCTGTCATGAATCTGCTTGTAAATTCCAGTAAGGAACACATAATCACTTAACAACAACAAAATCTGAATAAGCTATTACCCAAAAAAAGAATCGAGAAAATATATAGTATTATGTTTTATAATGTTCAAACTTAGCAAAATTAACATCTCTATATAAATAGTTTAAGCCTCTTCAACCTTTGATATTTTGTACCAGATGTACATAAATGTAAATAAATGAAGTTGTTTTATCGCTATGAAAGGAATTATCGTAGGGAAGTACTTGTAAACATAAGAATTTGCATAAGACGCTCTCTCAATACTCTTTTTGAAGAAACCTATGCAGTTGTCCAACTATTTGTAAACAAACTTTTACAAAAGTAGACTTAGAAAATTATGAATGCCTCAAAAAAGTAATGACTTGGTTAATTAGTTAATATAAATAGACAATACAATATTAACACTAAACAACGAATAATGGTACGGTCATATAACATGAAATCACATTGACGACATTGGATTGTTCCATTAATGCTTTAATCTCTAGTGAGAACCTCCATCATTGAGCTAAAAGCTGAGTAAAGCCTTCAACTGTAGGGAGAGATGAACACATTTGTGAGTGTGAGTGTATACATACCGGATATGGGTACAAATGCGTAATATCGATCATCAGATTGCTTAATGGCGGCTATCTTGATGTGTGGATCAATCAGTCCTACCTTAGTAATACTGTAGTATTCCGAGCGTTCTGGCATGTGATAAGATAACTGTGTCGCTTTTAGCTTAATTTGAATTATATACAAATATAGAATTTAAATGAAAAGACTTGAGGCTTTGACATCATCTGCGCTGGTGGATGGACAGCTCTTCGAAAGTTATCCAAACAAATAAATAAAATTGAAGTGTTTGTAATGGCATAATAACAGCTTTTTACTAAATGTATCTGAATGTTTACGTGGTACTTATATCAAAAAATCAAATTAAAAATTATGTCTGTCTGTTTGTTCCTTCTAAACTCCGGTATGCGCTGCTGGTAGTGCTGGTGCTGGTCCTGGTGGCTGCTGGTGGTACTGCTAGTGTTATGAGGAGTAACTTAGGTTACTTTTAATTTGGAAAAAGAATTAGGGTTCCACGCAAAAAATATTGCGGTGTGGAAGCCTAAATTGACACACGGGCGCCATCGACGAGTAGCGGAACTAAATTGTGACGCAGGACGCCATCTTTTAACTAATAACTTTTAACTAATAGAATGTTCTACTGTATAAGGAACTATATAACTCTACTAACTATATAAGGAAGTCGCGTTGCGTTGCAGTTAACAAGGGCAAAAAATAGCGAATAGTACAAGTGAATATTATTGATAATTACTGGTAACTGTCACTTGTGTCACCTATATATTAATACGTGAAGCGAAAACTTTGGATCCCTTTTTACGAAAATTGGGCGTACGGAGGAGTATGAAATTTCGCACACTTATAGTTTATACAGAGAAGAAGTGACGAATGCTAAAATTTTTGAACAATATTTGCTACAAAGTTAAAAAAAAATGCAAAAACGGGTACATACAGCTATGAGTGTCCAGTATATATTTTGACCTGTCATGGTACAAAAGTCTATACAATGACAGGTCAAGTAATATTGGCCAATGAAATAAACCATGGTCGAAATTCGACCACCACGCGATCTCTAGTTTAAATAAATTGTCTATTTCGTTGCAAATTGGTGGATAATCTAATCCCGAACCCTGGTTCTTAACAATACAGACTGCAGATACCACAGTATAATTTATTCTCTCCTGATAAATACACCACTTCCTCGTAGAATATCTTCTCAGCACACATGTGAGTGCTACAAGACGTACAAAAGGTACAAAAGCATAACATCACATGTTACAGACTCGATAAAAGAAAAGGCATATCCTAAAGCAACTTTATGACTTCACTTATCATAAACAAATACATATACAATAGAACAAACTTTATTCTACACCATTAATGTATTTCTGTTGATATGTATGTACAAAAGGCGACCTTAACGCTTAAAGCAATTTCTTACAGGCAACCTTAGAAAGGACAAAAATTACAATAAATAATAGAAGAGTTTTGACTCATGTCAGTTGAAAAAAGTCGTAACTCTTCTATTATATAGAAAGAAATAGAGAGAGTTGGTATTCGTTTCTTCTTTATTTCTTTCTCATACCAAAACGAACCATAGATTATTTTCTTTACTATAATTTTTGTTCATTCTAAGGTTGCCTGAAAGAAATTGCTCCAACGCCAAACTTAAGATCTTCTTTTTAGAAGTTTTTTTAACATACACATACTTAAATATATATACTTAAATATTTTAAAACATTTTGACAAACTTAAATACTTCCTTATTATTATTTTACTATTTACAAAGTTACGAGAAGATAGTAAATATTATAAACCACCGATTATTAACTGTACAACTATTGATTTCGATCCAAGTGACTTCGTATTTACAAGTCTATCTTTATAGATTTTCTTAAACTTTCAGGTTTAAAATAAAAACACTACTTGTATAGATAAATTATCCTGAAAATGCGGTATAGCACAGAAAACAAACGGAAAGTTCTATAATTATACCGTAAATGACGCAAGTTGGTGCTCGTGATCTAGATTCCTATGTATACTAACTTTGTTCTAAAGTTAACCTCGCATTATAGCGTGACCGCGACTGAGCCATACTGTTAAATTTATAGTCCCCAGGTACAGGTGAAACGGTAATAATGATAAGTACGTAAACTGTTTAACACATTCGAGATTTCCTACAACTCTACTGTGATTCATTTGATACCGTTATTCATGTGACAGGCTTAGAACATGTCATTGAGAAACTATAGTGTGTTAACGTGTTAGATAAATCTTAAGAAACCTTAAGAACAGGAATTAGTCCCTGTGTAAACCTTAGATTTATAGTGTTCTTCCCTTGAATGAATGAAACTATAATTCACTTTTGATGGTATAAAAAAGATAAATAGTGCAATTTTTATCACAAATATAAAACCAGGATATGCGTAATTATTTTTAATCCATTCTTTCTCACTATTTTTATTAAGGATCACACAAATAAAAGAACTAGACACTATTTTGTAACAATCCTCATCATCATCCTCCGAGCCTTTTCCCAACTAAGTTGGGGTCAGTTTTCAGTCTAACCACGAAACGGCCGAACTTCGATATTTTACGTGAAGCGACTGCCATCAGACCTCCACAACCAGAGTACTAGGTGATATCGAAGTTCTGTAGTTAAACCAGGTTATTGTACTTTTTTTTAGGGCTCCTACTACTACTACTCCTACGTAACGAATACCACAGATGTTCGTATGCTCTCCGAGGCACGGAGGGGTCTCAATGTATTAAGATTGGTCATCCAACCCAAGACTGACCTGAATAGTATTACTTAACCTTGCACTGTGCCTACTCGGTTACCACGTTATCCACTATTTTGTAACATCAAGTTAAAAGAAGTCAGTAGTGAGTTCCAACACATGCAAATACTTGACGATTTGACTTGACTGCATTTTTTAATTTAGTGTATCGAGCAAAGAATATACAGACGATTCGTACGAGTAAAAATAATTTCGAATTCCAATATCTTTAGGTTTAACGAGCTCTTGATATTTGAAAAGTCTATAAAGTTATGTAGATACATACTTATACATAAGTTTTTAAATTGTAATGTCATAATTAATGGATTTGTCATAATATATGAATATCATAGGTATTTGGCCTGACTATACCACAGTTTTTAATACAACGAACTTAGTCAACCTAAAAAAATGTGATTGATATTGATCTATGACACACAGTAAAAATATTTTTTTACATTACAGTTATTACACACCAATGTTCCCCAATTGTCAAGTTAGCTAATAATATTAGTTCTGTTATTTTCAGAAGTAACTAAGCCCGGGACCCACTCATTACTACCATTTATATAGCCCAAGCTCTCGTACAAAGATAAATAACTGTTACGACTTAAATTTATTTAAAAAATTACTGTATGAAATATGTACATCCGATTTTTGGTCCCAAGGCTATTTGGGATTTAATGGTCTTTGTTGAATATTATAACTGTATTTGAGAATTTTCACTGAAAGTATGTTCGAAATGTACGTCCAAACGATATCATATACTTAGAAATGAAAAATATTTAAAGCGACTGTAAAAAGGCTCACAATTATGATGAAGACAGTGAACTGAGAATAAGTCCCCACCAAAAGTAAAAAAGATGTCTGCCTGGTAAGTCAATAAAAATTATTTTCTTCATACAATCAATCAAACATTTTATCGTTCTTTATTTGGCAAACAAGAACAAGGCCCTTTCGATGCTTAGCTGTTACGGATATAGGTACATGCACTCGTAACCAGTAGTCGTGTGTCTAGTGTGCTGCTAACCCTCAATATTAGTCGACACCTTAAACACCAGTAGAGGAACAGTACTTCGCAAATAGTGTTGGTTAGCCGTTAATAGCTTTATGGTGGGGGGGGGGGGGTACTTTCGTGAATTAAGCGGCTTTAATCTAAGTAAAAATCTAAGGTGATTCTCTTTAAAAATACAGTTTTATTTGACTTTCTTAATATATTGATTGATAATAATAAATTGATTGCACGCGAAACCTCATTTCAAATAATTACAGTATACTTGCACTACAAAATAAATCCAGGATAAGGACTTTTACTTTCACAGAAATTTAACATTACTATTCAACGTGGCAATGGCGGCAGTCTCCTGGGATGATCTTCTAATGGTTCAGCAAATGTGAAATACTTTTTCAATTTAAGGTTATAAAATGCCAGGCCTTATAACTGTAAGCATAGCTAGCAGAACTACGGTTTTTCTGCATCAACTACAACAGCTAAGTACGTACCTACAATACCCTTGTAAAAGTGTGGAGCAATTTAGAAATTTCCGCTGCTCTTGTGCGAGTCTCATAAAAGTAAATGTCCAGCTAAAACAATATTATTAGGTATAACAAAATGCAGCAGCTACAATCGTTGCCTGAAATGTAACTACACACAAGTGAACGTTAGTAGAAAGTGTAAACTAATAGTAGCAAATAAACACTATGTCTATACATGTGCTATAAAATCGTTATTAGGAACCCCCATTTGGCTTGATTATGAGTAGTTCATAGAAATATTATGGTCTAGATATTAATGATTGGCTTCTTGTTCTATTTTAGGTTATAATCAATTCCCTGCAATAAACTCACGAATGACGAAACACACGCCAAAAAACAGAGAACTAATAAAGCACAATACGACAGAAAGAAAAATAGAAAATCCACCCGTATTTTTGAAATCACGATTTTAGGTAAATATTCAAACAAAAATGTTATTTTATCAATATTCTGTTCAAAAATTTATATCAAATATTTCACGTTACTTTTCAATTAACGCTATTGTCGCGGAATGGAGTCGAGTCGTCACATCTAAAATGACTTTCTGATTACCCTTTGGCAGTCAGTGGATGTTGACATTAATATAGGACAAGGAGCTATGTAAAAGGTTGGGTGTAATAGCTTTCGGAAGCCCATCATGCGAACCCTTAGGGCTCAGTTCTGAAGCAAGCGGACATATCAGCGACTATTGAGTAGGGATCACATTTATATGCACCACGCTGGCGAATTAATGATTGGAAGAGACATGATTGAACTTCTGAATGACTTAATAATAAAACCGTTGAGTTTCCTTATTTGACATCGCTTTTTCTGTGGTCAGCATGGCATGCGTATCGCCCGCCTTATACGCATTATGTAAATGTATATAGTTACGATTTTGTTTTAAGGAGCCTATCGTTCTATTATAGCTTTAGCTTTCCTGAATAATACCATATCTACATAAAACCTCGCTAAGCTATCAGCACATTCTAAGGCGCTCATTACACGGTAGGTTTTACTGTCAGTTTTGCCACAATCAAAACGAATAACCTATCGTCTAATGCAGTGATTGACGGTTGCATGATGAGATTTTGATGTCGATATTATTTCATCAATCACTAACGAACATCCGTCAAACATGACTTTTGGTAATGATTGACGTTTGCATGAGCGTCTAATGGAGCCTAACAAACAAAATTTTCAGCTGTATAATTTCACTAATCCGCTAATCGCTATTTTATAGAGAGTGAGATATCCTAAAGCATTTCCATTTTTTCATTTTACATCTTATTCATCTTAGTCAGTCGTAAATTATGTTTCAAAGTAGATACTTATTGCCATTACTTAGGATAAAATTACATTTCAGGCTTAATTTGTTGTCGTTAGGTACAACTCAAAATTAGAATATCAAAGTAAAAATAATATTTATACTTAGAGATATTTCAGCATTCGTCTAATAAACGTTAAAGTTCTTAGAATGCGAATTAATTTTACAAAGATTTTGAATTCAGAGGTATATTTGAGAAATCTTAATCGAAATTATTAGTTTAGAGGTAGGTCTGATTAGCTTCGAATACAATAGTAGAGGTAATACAGGTACGTTAGAAATATATCAATATTTATTTGGTGCATATAATTATACTCCTTCTAATTTAGTTGTTATATATATACAAGTTGGATGAAATGGCGGCAGGTCTCAGGAACAATATGTGATCCCAGATTTCTTGTTTAGCTGAAAGGACAGATTTATAAGACGATCATCAGACCTGCCGTTCTTCATCGAGCTGAATGTTGGCCAACAAAGCGAATGGATGAAAGACGCCTGCGTGTAACTAGATTCATTCATCTTAACATTCATATATACAAAGTGCGGAATTAATACATTAGAGGAAGCCTGAAACAGTGGATGAAAAGTTGAGGAGCAATAGACATGTAATACAGACATCTGTGCAAAAATTGGTGTAGCGAGTATTATGTGTGGAAGTCGACGCATCCAAAAGTAGAGGACGACCAAAGAAAAGATTGCTAGAAGAGAAGTAAGCAATGAAATGACGATGAAGGCTAGAGTAAAATGGAAGAACAAAATACATTGCACTAACCCCAAGTAAATTTGAGAAAAGGACAAGAAGATGATAAACTGCACTCCTTTAGCGGCATTAAGGTTTTTTCCTCGGTATTTCCTTTTGGTATCCTGAGGACCATCCCGTGGAAGATACAAGGTAGTTCAGAATCAAAATTGAACCGCCTTAAACTGAAACTGAATCAGTGGGGCAACTCAAGCAGTATTCCCCTAAGCCGTCGCCATAATATCCACGTTTCTTCTCATAGAACGAGGGCAAGAGATTAAACATATTTTTTTAAAGATAAAGTATAGTTATTTGATCAAAATTTTCATCTGAGTATGTATATACATTTCAGTTACCTTAATAGAATATCATATATGCCTTTGTGATAAAATTCTAGAAAAAAATACTCTGAAAAAGATACAAATATCTGCGGTAAGCGCTGATCCACAAAAACATATTATGGCCCCACTCGGATTCGCTTCTAAATCTAAATTTTTGATATAGTTTTTAACTTGTTAATATGGTTTTGTGTTGTAGTATTTTTTTTGAGTAAATTATAGTTAACATTAGAGTACATTACGATAAATACAAGGGTATGAGGGTATGTATAAATGAAATTTTGAAAGCATGTATATACTTTTAGAGTGACAAAAATCGACGTAAAATAATTTACTAATAATTAAAATGATTCAATTGAAGCAGTTTCAGTTTTAGTAATAATTATGCGTTATTTAACAATAAATTGAACTTTTATTTTGTCAATAAAACAACTACACCCACCTTAAAAACAAAATACTCAATATACATTCAATTAGGTACACTCAACAAGATAACTGAGTGTAACGATTGTGTGATGTACTGGATAAACCTTTTGTATCGAAAGATAGGACCGTTGTAATACATTCAGAAAACAGGGGTTCCTTTCATAATAGAATGGTTACAAAGAAAGGGTAAAAAGAAAAACAAGATAAAATCGCATACCACACACCCGGCTTATTTTGCTCTCTGTTATGACTTTGAATATAGAATTGTAAAAGTACATTTAAATATGTACAAAGCGGCCTGTGGGTGTTTAGAGTTTCATAATAAAAGACTCTCATATTTCAAAGCCAACTCTCAAGCAAACTCCAAACAGTCGAAAATACTCGGAATATTTAAGGCCAATTTTAAACTACTTTGTATGCAATTTTTTTAAACATATTTTTTTTAATATTAATATACTTTATACTTTTTTCGATAAAAATAATATGTGAAACGTTTCAATTTGTATCCACTTCAATAAATCAAAATTTTGTACGTATGTTTATGGGGTACCACACTAGATGTTTTTTATTGATTGAACAAGTATAGTGACTAGTAATTCTAATAAAAAAGTAGTACATTGAATGGAATGACTTGTAGTGACATCACTATACTAACACTATGCTACGAACTGTACTGTTATCGTATAAGTAAGCAAGCTAGACTAGGTCAGGCTATAAAGTATCTCAAATATTACCTTAAATTTACAGTTTTATGTCGATAAATCTTACTCAGCGCTAGAAGTCACGTTCGAACCAAACTCACAAAATAATACTATAAATATCAAACTTAAGTGTATATTGTACACTTAGGTTTGTGTGTACACAAAACAAAGCTATGCTTAGTAATGGAAGCCAGCACAAACAGCTTACAATGTATGCTACACCTTTGTCTAACTTCAGTGACACGGGACTAATCCTATCTGATAACGGGTTGGCACAGGATCGTGACAACATTTTCACGCCTTAATTGGGGTATCCTATCTCGAATACGTTCAGGCTTAAAATGGACAAAATATATGATCATAACTAGTTTCACGGTCAAAATAATAAATGTAACGATGGGGAGAATTTTCTGTTTTCTAGTTTTCGAGAATTGAATATTGATCGTCTTCAAAATCTCTGAATGGTCTGGGCATCATCGTTTTCAACACTTAGAGATCTAGTCTTCCAGAGACCTGAAATACATTAATAAACTTTATTATTCTTGTGTAAACATGCACCTTTGTAACAAATGCATTTTCAAATCATTGATTTGATTGATTCAAAACTTTGTTCATCGATTTTGACGCTTGCTTTACTAAATACAACTTTAACTTTATATCTTTTATGAGGGTTTTTACGATTTTTAAGTTACCTGAAGTTAATTAATATCATAGAATTAGATATAATATCAAAGAACGCACACTTAGGTAAACTTTTAAAATAAGTATTAAGTACATATTTTACAACTTTTTACACACTTAAGTTAATGCTGATACATGATAGTAAAGTGCACACGCTAAAAGGTACTTCTTATCTTCTGTTAACGTTGTACTGAAATAAGTACATCATGTAGTTTAGTAATTCCAATTTTCGAACTAAAACACATTTTCCATTAATGGTTAAGCCTTACACAGTAGCAGACAAAATTGTAGTAGCTGTTCAGAGTTTTGTGGAAACTGGGTGTGTAAGGGTAACGATATGAACAAAATGTGAAAGCAATGCCGCTAGCTACAATAAACTACGGTTATTGTTACATGCTAGCGTACGTGTCCACCTTAATGCATTTCCATAATGCGCCGTCTATTTGAACTGATGCAGAACTTGGTTTTATCTGCTTTGAATACTATTTTAGTAGCATTTTCTATGTGAGTATCTGTTTTGGTAAATGTTTGTATGCTTTGTTTTTATAATGGGCAATTTTATGTTAGAATATAGCGAACTTAAATGTCATTATACATTTTAACTTCAAACAGACCAGAAGGTAGCTAGTGCCTTTATAATGTTGCCTATTATATCAAAAGTGTCATGTCATGTCTTTTCAATTAAGTTTGTAATCAATTATATTTAACTTTCCAGTACTTTTGTTAGTTGTTTTTGAAGTCGGTTTAATTTTTTTTAAAGCGTTTACCTTTATTAATAATGCTTGCAGATGTGCTGATTGACAGAAAAGTATTATAAATGATGTTATCATCAATACCAATAAATAGAATTGAAGTGTGTATTTGTAATGTCAAAATAATAGGTTTTTTGCTCATACACTTATTTTCACGATACCTATACCTAAAAATCAGTTTTTAAATTTTTGTCTGTCTGCCTGTCTGTTTGTCTCTTGAACGGGTCGACCGATTTCCTTGGGACTTTTACTGGCAGATAACTGGTGTTATAAGAAGTAACTTAGGCTGCTTTTATTTTGGAAAACGAATTAAGGCTCCGCACAAAATATATAAATATGCACACGCGAGTGAAGCCGCGCTGGAACTGCTAGTTTAAAATAAAAATACGACATACATGGATATTGAAAGTAAATTTTAAATTTAACCTTTCTTACTAATTAATCAAGCATACCATAAACATATACATATATGAACCATACACATATAAATCAACTAAAAAGCAATAAGCACATTTATAAGCAGTAGACAGTCCTACCAGGAACCTGCCAATGTGCAAGTGTTATCACTTGTACATTTGTATTGGTGTGAATTACCACGTATCCATGTGACGATTATTTACCTGCTATTTTGCTAATGATCCCTTTGACACGTTTGCCAAATGATGTAGATAACGATAAGCGCGACCGCGGTGGCGGCAAGTATGATACTGGGTATTATATGATGGTTTACGTATAAACACACTATTTTAAAGTAAAATAATGTGACTACAGAATGTATTAGAAAGGAATTGTTTATGAGCAAAGTGAGTACTAGGTACCCCTAGTACCCCTAGTTTCACAGCTACATAATAATATCATATAATATTATTATTTATTTATTTATTGAAACTTTTTGCACATTAGTACATAGGCGGACTAAATGCCTAAGGCATTCTCTACCAGTCAACCTTTGGGTGATCTTATTATGTAGCTCTGAAACCAAACTGTATCCTCCGATTTTGTTATCATCAGTTTACTGATTGCCTCCCACTATGAAAGCAAATTTAAAGACGTATTCACATCAAAATATTATTTATTAAGAGTTATGAAACTCATAATAAGATTCACAACAATGCTCATCTTGAAATATTGTCGTTAAACGTGTGTATCAAGCTTTAAATATAGAACTTAAAATAAAATAATAAAATGAAACAACATAAATTACTTAAATGAAACTTAAATTGTGTACAGGTAACAAAATATATTCACATAAAGTTTTTACAAATGGATCAAAGACTCAAATATTATAGGAATTACGTTTTTCCATCTTCCAACGTAAGAATTTTGTCCGTTGAAGATTGAATCAAAGATGTTAATTTTATATGCGAAGCTAGTTGCAATCGGAGAAGCGTTATGTATCACAGGTACATTGTACCTAATATACATAGTTATGTGATTTTTACATACTGGATTAACGCTGTTCAATATTTGAATTGAAGTATCTCAAATTATATGCAAACGCCAATACCCCCCAGCTTTTTGAGCTCTAGTAACGAAGAACAAATAAATATAATTATTGCAATGGGTGTGGTCTCATATTGGTAGCTACAAGTGATAGCATATTATGTAATGATATGTGATATCTTACATAGAGTTAAAATTCAAGGTACATTTATAATATTTGTAACAAAAATATTTTAACAAAACATCATTGACAAACAATTTAAAGTTCCGTAGCAATCCCATGAATTGATCACACTAATTTGAAGTCCTAGTATTAAGTGGTAAAAGGTTCATTGAAAAGTTTTTTTTTATGAAAAGACAACTTCCACGCTAGGAATAATCATTGTGTCGCGGGGGACTTCACAAACATTCAAACAAGACAACAAACATACAAAGAACACCCAGACGTGGAACAACTATTTGTGAATCACACAAATGTTTGTATCATGAGTGAAAACTTTCGACCAAAAATCTTTAAGAGGTCTCTCATCGCTCATCTCATAAAGCAACACTGTAAGGGTGGCAAGTGTGATTTATTTTGTTGATGCCGATGCCAATTGGGATCTTTTACTTTTTTATTTTTTATATAAGTATCGCAGTTACTTACAAGGTAGGTATTATTATTATTATTTATAGTTTATTTCAGGCATAATTGCCCATAAGGATGTTACAAGAATTAAATTAAATTACATTAACTAAAATTAATGCACAAAAACCTTAAATTAATTTCTTAATAGATAAACACAGCGGAATGTAACATATTACACTAATTGATTACTACATGTACACAATCGAGTCACGAAAGATGCTTTGAGTCTCCTCAAGAGCCCTTATTGAACATTTGAAGAGTCTTATTCGGGGAAAGGATTTCTGACTAACCTAAATGAATATTTTAACGTGGAAGTTATGATATGATATTAAAAAAAACCTGTTTGATGAAAGTTCAGTTCCATTTGAGTTGTTTAATAATGATAATTTATTTAGCTACATTGAATTTTTGAAGTGAAAACTTCTTTATCAGCGTTGGGCACTTTTTGAGATGGTTAAAAAATGTTAAACTCGCGTCAGAATTCAGGGTCACGAGTGCAATATTTAAAAAAAAAAAAATTATGACGAGATCGAAAATTCTTAAGACGGAGGTGAGTTTCTTATATTTACATGTACAGCGTCAGAGAGACATGGATAGTGGGGAGAGTGTTGAGAGTGGGGCGAGTGGGGAGAGTGTTGAGAGTGGAGCGAATGGGGAGAGTGGGAGAGTGGGGAGAGTGGGGCGAGTGTTGGGAGTGGGGAGAGTTGGGAGAGTGGGGCGAGTGGAGAGAGTGGAGCGAGTGGAGTGAGTGGGGTGAGTGGGGAGAGTGGGGCGAGTGGGGAGTGGGGCGAGTGGGGAGAGTGGGGCGAGTGGGGAGAGTGGCGCGTGTGGGGAGAGTGGGGAGAGTGGCGCGTTTGGGGAGAGTGGGGTGAGTGGGGAGAGTGGCGAGAGTGGCGAGAGTGGCGAGAGTGACGAGAGTGGGGGTAGTTGGGAGTGGGGAGAGTGGGTGAGATAGGTATATAAGTTTTGTAAGTCTTAAATTTTTACAGACTTAAACCGTATGCCTAAATAAATACAAAAATAAGTTTAAAAGATATTGTATTTTTGAAATTAATTAAACACAGTACAAAAAAACAAGGTTTCCAAACAAAAAAAAAACTTATAAAATATGACAAAAACTTAAAATTTAAACCTGTTTTTGTGTTCAAAATTTGATATTTCTACTCAAGATTCCAACCTGGTTCTAATAAAACCATCGTCGCCGTCGTCGAAGTAGCGTCAGTAACACTTTGTGAGGGCTCTGTTACTAGTTTGAGAAGATGTGTTATCTTTCAACACATTATGTGTATCAAGGACAATCGCTAATGTCCAAGCTCTTCCTTTGAATTAATTTGAAGACCCTAATTAAAATTATTTCGAAGAACCGGTGGTGTTGTAATCCGACACTCGTGCCACATAATAATTTTGGTGTAATCTCTCGCATAAATGGTAATTTTGGGTGATTTAGCTGGTATTTTTTTAGATGCTTCAGCTTGTTTAGTTTCCATTATTCTTTGCAATTCCAGCTCTCTAATGTGGTCGCTATATGCATAATCAGTTGCAAAATATGTTTGATTCCAGCGTGAAGAAACGTCTTTTACTTGATTAGGAACCAAATCGGTAGGCATGCTTTAGATAGATAGATAGATAAACTCTTTATTGTACAACAAAGAAAGAAATTAATACAAACTTGTATACATATGTGTAGATTCTTACCAAACTAAAGCCTGAGTACAATTGGCGACCTTATCGCGATTTGCGATTTCTTCCAGGCAACCATTGGATAGAAAAAGAAATTATGAATGAGATGAGGAGTTGCAGTGTACAATTAATTAAACACTTTAGATTAGTTTACTTATGTAATAATATATACATCTGCGAGTTTGCTATGAATAACTTAAAACTAAAATTATATATATATATATTTATAAATATATATACACACATACAAACAAATACACATACAAACATGCATATATACAATCATAAAAATATACGCAATTACAGATAAAAAGGTACAAATACACGGTATCAAGAGCCTCAACCACTTTGCAAGTCAAGTAGTGTTCCTTTAGTAGTTTCTTAAAGCTGGGTAGTGTTTGTGCCCGTCTAATGGGCAGTGGTAATGCGTTCCACAAACGAATGGTCTGTACTGTATATGATTTGCCCATAAAATTTGTGGAATGCTGTGGCATTTTTAAAGTCAAATTCTCCGACGACCTTAGGAGCCTTGAATGTGTATCGAGTAAGAATTTGAGGCGTTCTTTAAGATGGAGGAGGGCCTATTAGGGTTGATGGTTTAATCTCGTAGTTAACAAGTAAAAAAAGTTCAATTTCTGATGAAGCAACAACAACACCAACGTCGAAAAACTTCTCAGATGATTCTAAAAACACTTCAGTTTTTTTTTTCAAAACTATTATTGCGTTTGCTTTTGGGGTATGCTTTCATATGAGGTACTTTCTAAAATAACATTTCAGTAATTGCATAACTCGTTCCTGAGATAGGATTGGAATCGAAGCTTTAGTCCAAATATTGTTGATCTCTTCAAAAACAATCGCATATATCTGAATTGGGTGGTACTTTTCCATTGTATTTCAATTTCAGGTCGTTCTTGACAAATAAAATAAATTTAAAGACGTCTCTTATAGCGTCCCAATATAGCGCAAGTAGTCTCACTTCGCCTCGAACTTATTATTTTAAATCGCAACTATACTTTTTAGCATAAATATTACTTTGGTTATAAAGAAAGTACTGACGAGTCAAGTCAAGAAAGTCCTCAATACAAGTCGAAAATTAAGGGAATTTGCAGGTTGAAACCTAATAAATTCAAAGCTACCGGTAACGTGTAGTTGCATGCAAATCGAAACTTTGTGTATGTATTACACCTAAAGAGAACAAAAATTTTTTTTTTAATATTTAGGGAAGAAATTAAGGATAGTGAAATATTACACAAGGAAAATTATTTTTTTTCGAAACTTTTAAGATCGGTAGAGTAGTGTAGTAGTACTAGTAGACTATTTTGATAATCTACGATTAAATACGTAAATTCTGAGCGGTCTTACGTTAAGAAAAACAAAAAGGAAAATTCAGGACAGCCTATTGCACAACCAATTTATGGAAAAATTGTTGCCTGCGGTATTTCCGAACCAATACAACCTTCAAACCTTCAAGAAAATAGCGTACTCCTACCTCAAAGGCCGGCAACGCACTGGTGACTTTTGAGTTGCAGGTGTCCATGGGCGGCGGTAGTCCTTTACCATCAGATGACCCGTCTGCTCATTTGCCCCCTATACCTCAAAAAAGTACTTATAAAACAAAAAAAAGTATAGTATTATTGGTTCCAAATGCACAAGCTTCATCTGAAAAGTTCTTCTTTAGAATCGCTTCATCAGAAACGATTCTAAAGAAGTTTCACTTCAAAAAGTTGCCGGTTCCCGAGGGATTTAGGTGGTAACTTTAGTGGATAGGTACTTTCTCAGCCAAGATACAGATAAATGGCTATAATATCCAAGGGAAAGTTTTGTTATCAGTGCGTGTAACGCTCAAAAAACTTACAAACCTATAACAAAAATTAATGCCAGATACAAAAAAAATATTTCTACGTATCGACGTGAGACGTAGAAATATCGATGTGAGAGACTCTATTGTTATTTGCATGAAGACAGAACAAAGGGGTTGTTTTGGCTTACATATTCTTAAAATTACTTGAATCTCTGTACTTTCTAACTTCGTGCTTTATTGATGTCCTACGCAGCAGCGTTAATCTTGTACACTACTTACACTACTCTAGGGATTTTGCATCTTAATTCTGCCGCTTAACAAGAAAACTTGGTAAACTTCCGTTTAAGTTTAAATAATTAAAAACCTTGTAATTTTGTTCTACCAGTAAGATGACAGTTTAGGATAATAACTCTTTCCTGTAATTTTATATTTTTAAATGTGAGGATATGGTTGTACTAAGAATTATTTAATTAAGTAATGAAACTGTTTAAGTGCCGACTGTTAATTAATTCTATGAAGCATAAAATATGAAATAATTTTATAGGTTAGGTTACTTGCTATTCAAATATAAATCATCTCTAGTCATCTCAATCTCTTTCATGGCAAAACAAAACAGAGTCGGTGAATGGGCAATCCGTTAAAGAATTATAAACTGCGGCTATCCTTAAGCACTAACCACTTTTCTAAAGACAAGCTGAAGAGCTTATATTTTAAAAGGGTTTTACTATTATTAATCTAGTCTGTATGATTTATATATTTAAATAAGTTGTAGGTGGAACTGCACTCATGACGGTCTCAATTATATTCGCGGTTTATTGGTAACTTACGAAAACTATACGTAAATATTACTATTATTTGTTATTGTAGGAGAAAACGTCAACACGAAATTCAATAATAAATAAATCGACTAATAAATTCCATTACTTCAAAACTCAAGCGACGAACAAATATTTAAGTTTACACTATATGACATATTTAAAAAAAACTCTAGAACATCTATAATTTCTGTGTCATTTGCGACAATATTTTATTTAAGAATTTCCATTTTTTAAAGTAAAACGTTATTTAATCTCCCGTGAGACCATTTTGTAAGTCATATTTACTTCACTATGTTCACCCGAATGAGTTTTCATATAGAGGACATTTACGGCGTATGCTTGGTTCCCCAGATTTTATGTGAACCAATGAATATCAAGTCGGTTTGATGTAACACGGACGTGAGTTTGTCATCCATCAAATATTTGCTGAGAGGAGGTTTCTGCGTCAAGGGATATAGCTCCGATTTATAGTGTATGTGCTAATGCAGGTATACATATATTATTTAATATAATTTTTCTTGGCACTGGTATATATATGACACGATATAGGAAGCGGAATAGGAAGATTCTTGAATAGAAGTATGCATAGCCATTGGGAAGCATCGCTGGCAGAGCACAACATATAACTACAAGGTCTTATAGAAAGGTTTGGTCATATTTTAGCGTCGTATAGTAGACCTCGTGAATTACGTAAACCGGCAAAAAAAATTGGAAAATTCGTGATTTAAAAATCAAGAATTTTCCTAAATTTTAATACAGAAATATTATTTTGAAACTAATAAATTAAACTTAAAAATAAGCCGATGAAGTTAATATTCGGTAAGAGAGGGGGCTGACATGAATAAAACTTTGGGTGTTTTATACCAAGTATGTTGGTGGAGTGTCCGGATTGTTCTGAAAATGTCTGCATAGAAATTAAAAAACAAAACACATGAATTATTGAAGTGAAAACTTCTTTAGCGGCGTTGTGCACTTTTTGGGATGGGTAAAAAATGTTAAACTCGGATACGTGACCTGATCGAAAATTCGTAAGACGGAGCCGAGTTTCTTATAATTAAAAAAAATATAACATTCGTAATTCAAACATTTATGAGCGGCCTGGAGCGCAAAACTTCCAGTGTATATATACATTTAGATATGCTATACCTACTTTTTATTTTTAACCTAATTATATTTATATATATATATATATGCAAATACATTGTGAAGTTATGTTTTCACTTCTGACGTGCAGTCCTACGACTGACTATTTTTTCATCGTACATTAATGTTCATGTAAGTAGGTAATTGAAATAATACACACAGTGTAAACATTGTTTGGTAACATATATTAAATTATAAATATTATTGCAGTCCCGTCATGCGTTGAAAAAATGCCTGTATCCATTCTGTAATTCTGTTTATGTATATATTTTTTAATAAACGACAATTGAGTATAATAATATTCCACCTGACGCTTCCGGAAGAGTAGTCTCTTCAGGAATAATATCTATTTAAGTAGGACCTCTAATAATCTGTATTCGGTCCTACTTAAATGGATATTTTAGGTTAACTCTGGCCTTACAAACACTGTTTACATAAAAAAACATTAAAATCAATTGTCATAGATTTTTTTTAACGACGTGTGAAGGAAATCGCTCTATAATTTAATTCCTTATAGGTCGGGGAAAATTATATGTAATATAATATTTATTGTATCGTTAAATCGTTCGCGTGCCTGAAAGTTAATTGGATATAAATTTGGGTTGTAAAATCTATCGCAGGTATGAAATATGAGGTTTCAGGAATACCTTGGTTTTAAAAGCCATTATTAACGTCCTTTCAAATCAAGCACATTTTAAACCACGTTTGTTTGAACGAATTTTTCATAATATGAACAATTTCAGAGATATTTTTAACACATGGCAATAGAGCTGTTTTAATTTTTTTTTTGTGATGAACAAACAAACAAACCTGGTATGAACCTATTTCTATCACGCTTTCTACGGGAATTACAAACTTCCTTATTAATTTAGAAATATTTCTCCAATTCTCCGAACATTCAACGGAATCGACCGGTTATAAGCAAATGTAAAATTTTATTGTTACTAGTTCAAGTCATAAAATATCTATTGCGGATGATTTCTTGTCTTCGAAGCGGAACTGCTTTGAGTATTAAAAGTCCCACAGTAAGAATTTAAGCTTGCAACTCCGGATACCCAACATTTTATGGAAGGATTTTCATATTTTATAATCCGACCTGTTTTTCACAAATCTTTAGAATAGTTGCCAGAAAGTTTTACTACCTGAAATAAAAATTTTACTCATAATCTGTACCGATACCCTGTACTAAAAAACAAGCTATTCAACTACAAAATAAGCAAAAAGTTTGATTGTCAGTTTGAACGAGTCAACCATACGAATTGTTTTTAACATGTTTTTTTAGATTTGGTTAGTTAGGCTCCTTTAATAAAGTAAGATTATAACTTTAACCCACGCTGCCCATATTTGCGAAATCAAATCCAAATCATTTATTTCAATTGAACCCATTATGGGTATTTTTGAATTGTCAGTCCGACTAAGTCAGTCATGAAGCTAGTTGCCTGTTCCAATACGTAGATCCTGTGGAGAAGAACAGGCAAAAAACTCCAAGGACACTCTTTTTCAACATGTGTTTTGCAAGTATCTGGTTACATTGCTTATACGCGCAAATGAAATGTCAATGTCAAAGGACAATGTGACGCATAAATAATAAAATGTCAGCAAAAATAAAGAATTAATATGGATTTTTCTGCTTCAGTCTCTTGGTTAGAGAGAGAGCAGTTAGAGTGAACAGATAATCGTTACTACTATGTTTATAAAGTACCCTATAAATGTGAATCAGTAATCTTGCTTTATATCCTATTTGCAGAAAGTACTTAACCGTTTTATTTCCATTCGAAGAAGCCGTAAAGATAAAACCGGATATTAATTTTAATCCTTCTCAGAATACTATAATTTTCGTCTTCGTCAACAGTCTCAAAATTCGGAGAATCGGGGTCACCTAGACCTTACCTGACGTACCTACATAGATATGGAAATTAAAAGGAGAAAGGAGTTCTGAAAATATATAGAGAAATATGAGATATGTGAGCGATCTAGTTGTTACGATGCGAACGCAAACATTAAGGCGTTACAATAAAGTATATTACGCCTCTTTTAATTATTTAAAAAATACCCTTGGTTTGGACCAAAGGTATTTTCTCAGGTTCTAAGTTACAGTCATTTGAATTTCGACGCTGAATATTTTATATTAGTAATTAATATAGGCTTAAGATCATGGTGGTATCTTTAACTATTTATTTTATACATGTAGTTGATAAACGTCAACACGCTTACTGTTATGAATATCAAGATGACTGAAATAATTATTGTTGTTATAATTTTACAAACAAACTGCATACTACTAATATAGCCGTTTCACAACGCCACTTGCCGGTATGTATATGCTGGATACCATTAAAGTGTTATTTAAATGAATATATGCGACATCGCCTCATTTTCATTCCTGAGCCATGTCGTTTGTAGCCAATTCGAGAAGACAATAAAAGAATAATTCGCTTGTCGTCTCCCTGTACTGGGCCTAAATTTTAAAATTGTATCATTTGAGTCTTACCCTTAAAATAACTACGAGTTTAGGAATAAAACGACTGTAACGAATCTTTTTTCACTTGACTCATACACCTATAGCAATTGAAACAGTTTGCAAAGGCTGTCATTACTTACAATGAGGCTCTGCAGTAGAATGAAAAGAACAAACAACTTCAAATTCCATTTCCTGCTGGTAAACATGCAATTAGACGTACCGTGAGAGTTAATAATGTTTGTTTCCAAGTTGTTAACCAACTCAAGCTGTGGACTTGTTCTGTCTGTACTTTGCATTAATGGCAACTTACTTTATACGTAACATCAAACCACATGTGTTAGTATTAAATACAAAACAGGCCCAAAAACAATGCTGGGATAGATTTGAATTGCGTGATAACTTACCTATCTTAATACTAAGATCAAATACTGATATTGATATTAAAAAACCGGATAGTGTGAGTCTTACTCGCGCTCCGAGGGTTCTGTAAGCAAACAAACTTGTATGTAGATAGCACGTTCATATATTATATTGTATATTGTTATGATTACAAAAACTATTTTTTATGTCATATAACAACAAACTGACGACCTTTTTCCCTTTCCTCGTGCTGTGAGACCTTGCTCCTTACCAAATTTCATGACTTTAGGGTAATGGGAAGTACCCTATAGGTTTTGATTTACCTGCGAAATGTTCTTTGTTAAAATCTAAGGCTTAATAGCCGTATCTTTTGATTGCGTTGATTTAAAAGCTTGATTTTTTACAGCTTCAAGGGACTGCTGACCTAAGTATTTGATGTTAATTTCAACTTGATACGTGCACGGGTTCCTGAGAAAAATGGGTCTTGACAGACAGACAGGCATGACATGACAGATGGACAACAAAGTGATCCATTCTATAAGGGTTTCTTTTCCTTTTGTGGCACGAAATCGTAAAAATGACTGTCGCTCCGTCAAAACCATTGTTTATGAATTTTAGTAAAGATATAGATGGGGCCACGGAGAAAGACAAAGGCTACTTTTTGTTGAGGGAATAAAACTTGAAAGGAAAGATTCTAGGTGGACGAAGGTAGGTTGCGTACATCGTCTAGTAACCTTCTAAAGAGTTGTTTTACCATCAACGTGCAAGATAGCGATAGCTTCTAAGCTAAAAACAGCGGTAAAGAATTAGAGATGGTAATTCCCTTACAAGAAAAAACCCTGAACGCTTTTTTAGCGTTCTTACCTTAGCTACAACAAAATAAATAAATGTTTAATGTTTGTTGTTATTACCAAGAAACAATATATTTGAAACAGAATTTATTTAATTACAGATTTTAACTTTAAATATTATGTTTTGCTGGAAAGTAGAAAATCAACAAATACGATGATAAAATAAAACTAAAACTAGGTATATTCATACGCGTTGTCAAGGATAAAACAACGTTATATCCACACACACATATCCACTCTTAAACTTGGTAGACTTTACGCTAGTATAGATAGATACTAAGTTTATGTATTCACTGCAGTAAAATGTACCCAACCGATCGTTTCCGTTGTTTTTCTCACAAATTTTGTTCGTTGGTTAGTTTTGGGAAGTATTGGATTACGGTAAATGCCACAGAAAACAGTTTAATTGATTTTAAGTAATATTTTTGGAACTATATTTATGAATCGATGTGTGTTCATCTGATCTTTATTAAAGTCCCTACAGTGAAAACTCTGTATTTTGTTACTCGTTACACTTTGAACTCGATACATATCTTATGTAAGTAAATGAAATTTTCTTTGAGTAATAGTAGTATTGAATTGTGCCAGGTACATATAAAAAAATGTGCAAAAAAATAAACACGTGTAATTTGTTTTTCTTGTTATGAGTTGTGCTGTCAGAACTCCATGGGAGGGTGGAATTGCCAACACACAAGTGTTGCTACTGTTTGGAGGAACCTATAACCGATTATCTACAATCCAGCACAGTCTGCTTTATGGTAGATAATAAGTTACAGTCTGTGCTGTTTACCAACCTAGTTGTAGATAAATCTTGGTTTTTGTAAACACTAACTGCAAGATAACTCAAGGGGTGAATACTTTTAACTTGATTTATGTACATTGGCAGTCAACATTAATCCTATGTAATCTTCACATTACGCTTATTAATTAATTCTTCTTCTTTGAATCCTCCACTGACGTCCGTTTAATTCCACACCTTGAAGTGGTCGGCTGGTCTCTTAGTGTTGATTAGACATTCATAGCAGTGAATAAAGTGCGGACAATCAGTATTGATGTTCACACAGGCTGTAATTTAGAGTATTGAATGAGATTGCTGAATCCAAATCTTGCTGAATGTTTCGTTCTTAGCTTATATATTCGTGTAAATATTGTTTATAAACAAATATAGAAAGAGGCTTCTAATTATATATTTTAATGTTTTTATTGATAATTCGCTGGCTGTAATTCTGTAATGAGCGATTAGTGGTGAGATACAATTTTATTTACTGCTTATTCGACTAAAATTCAAACTATAATGATAAACTAAATTCAATATATATGTAACTTTAGTATAATATAATTTTAACAACGTCTTGGTATTATTTATAGCACTGTAAATCTATTAGGCGGCCATTTTATTTTCAACAGATTCTTGTTGTAGGTATATGTATTATATAAATTTTGTTAGACTGTTACTGTGAAATGCAAAAGAGATACATTCCCCTAATTGCTACTTAAAAGTTGCAAAAAAAAGTTCTCATTTTGGCATATCACCTTAGTGAAAATGCAATTTGCTACAAATATTTGTGGAAGTTTTTACTGAGAACAGTCTATCAAATACAACACTTATGAAAGTTTCTGAATAATGGTTACTTTCGTCGTAAAAGTGAATTTTCATAATAATCTACTGTGAGCGCGCCAGTAAACGGCTTCCACACTTAAGTTCATTTTTCACATAAAGTGCCTACGTACAGACAGCTTGAACGTCTCCCCTTTTTGTAAAGCCTACTTTTCTTTATTTTCCTTTTATATAAAGGAAGTTTTTGTCTAACTAATCTTTACAAATCTTCATCCTTTTCCTTCAAAAACGGAGCGAAGCCTTTCACGGGAAATAATTTTGTGATTACGTTTTTTGAAGCGATTTTATTTTACCAAAATGGGAAAATAAAATCACTTAAAAAAATCATTTCACAAAAAATCAAATGATTTGAAGTATTCACGTTATTTATGTGGACATGTTAAATGAGAATTCATTTGATTTTTTTTGTGAAAGGATCACGTAAATCTTTTAAAAGGTTACAGTAATTTTAACGACTCGACTGGCCTGTTGGTGGCTGTTGGCCTAGAGGTTAGTGACCCTGACTGCTATGCCATAGGTCGTGGGTTTGATTCCCACCTGAGTCTGGGTATTCTTTGTGCCCGTTGTTTGTATGTTTGTAAAGTCCCCCGCGACACAGGAGTAATTCCTAACGTGGGAGTTCTTTAAAAAAAATATATGAAGGGTATTTGAACACACACAAGACGAATTTTATTACTTATCTATAGAAAAAGGAGGTAACGATCCTTTGCACGGTGCCTTCGACGTATATTTTAGTACTGTATAACCTAGCACGACATATCTACGCACAAATTATCATCTCGCTATCGAGAATATTGAATCAAATATTCCAATAAGTCACGATGCGTGTTCAGTAGAGATTGCAGCTACTGAATATTAATTCCATCGTTACTATTAACGGTGACAACCATGAACTAACTTAGATTGATATAATTGTGTAATTGTATTATAATGTAATTCTACATAGGTAGTATGTCTATGACGTGCGGCAAACTCCCATAGGCCTTCACCATCAACGAGAAATTATTACTATAGTTCATGTCAGAATCGCACTTCAATGTAACCACATGAAATGTCTTACGGTTTAAAATGGTAGGTTGAGAATTCTATTGCTTACTGCTGAGCACCTGGTCGAACCCATTAGCGTTTGATTGAACAACGCGGGTGATCACTAGGTAACAATGCCATCTCGGACATTAACCCTTTCCGGCTGTCTGACGCAGCGGTTTAATTGAAAAACTAAAACCGTTGTTAAAGCAATTGGGAAGGATGTGTCTTTTAATTAACAATTTAAATACAAAACAAATTTAAATACAAAACAGATTGTACACACGCGATGTGAATGCAGAGCCTACTTAAAAGAAATCTATTCTCAAAAATGTTTATTAGAGGCATGTGTCTTTTTTAAGAGGCAGTCTGCTTTCAGCTCGCGTAAATATTGAGCCTCTCCACTTTAAAATAATGACGCCGTAGCGTATGCAATAGTACAAAATAACAACAACATATAATCTATTCTAAATTGTATGAATATGCAAGTGGTGAGATTTTGCAAAATTGGCACCTACGGGTAGGTGTATTAGCTCGCTTCATTTATATTCTGTGCACCCCGCCAATTTGATTGGATCTCTGTGAACACTTCGATGATTGCAAATTTCAAATACAGCGAGGATTTATCCACGTCCATTATCAATATCGATACGCGATTTTACCTTGTTGTTTGCTGCGTTGTTTATGTTTAATTAGATTTCGTAGCGAATAGTCACTGTAATAATGATCGTTCCTATGTAAAACGAATTTGTGTATTAAATCAAAAATAAATTCGTGGCAAAGGGAAGCGTGACTGGCAAAAACGTAAGATCGACCCTGAGTCATGTGTCTTTGAAATTTTTTAAAAAAATCTGTGGCTCCAAGGAATGTAATGGAAGAATGGAGACAGTGCGTAAACCTACAATAATCTCTTCACCAGATAAATTATTTCCCTGTATCAAAGAAAAAGGTAAGCACTTCCAAAAGTAAGAGCACTTTAAACGTACCTAATTGTTTCGATTTTATAACTCCTATTTTGTAATTTTAATAAAAAAATTCACTAACATCGCAATTATTTTCTGAGACAAGAGATCTATTAGGTACACCATTATATCTTAATATAAAGTATTGACTGATAAAACTTACTCCTAATAATAACTAAATATTTATCAGTGCCTTTGTTTGGCGTTGATTCGTCAGAATGGCCTGAGAGTGGATGGCGATACTGCTCGATTAAATAAATGGTGATAGGTCCTATAAGTCAAATAATGACACTGAAATCTACAGGGTTTGGGTATTTATCTTTCGAAGAAAGACAGTTTTACCTACATACAAGTACAGGACTGTATCTATTCATATCAAAATGTTTTATATTAGGTACTTATGTTCCACACAATTATATGACACACTTGATTCGCCCTACAGTAAATGTAGTCAAACGACGACCACGAGACCATGGGTGGTAGTAGGTAGTAAGTACCTACTACATACTGACCATTACGGCTCGGCTCCTTTGTTTTATTCATACGTCTCGCACATAAGGTTAGGCGTTTAGCATACATTAGAATACGAATGTCTCATCTGAAAAACTGTTCCGTTTTAATACGGCCCCAGTGTACTTGCTGATAAAAGAAAAAGATAAGACTTTTGTGGAAAATCTAATGCAATACTTGCGGCTTTTGTATTTTAAACAAAACATTGTTGTAATAAACCGTTTTACTTAGCACGTACTGTACGTACGTACGTAATGTTAACTATTAATACTTTCTAAGAATTGTTGAAATATTGAAATTAAATATTACTAATGTGTTATCCAAAACTTGAACTTTAACAGCAACCACAGAATGGTAAGGGCGAAACTCAATCTTGAGACGGCTAAGGGCAGCAGGCCTTTCAGAGCTAAACCAAAAGTGCCGAACCTAGCAATATCAAATGACAGACTAGTAGAGAGGCTCGAAGACTTTAGGAAACTCACAAAGGAACTAAGCACCCAAGGGAAATTCAACAAACTACAGGAGTTACTACAAGTAGAAAATACGAATAAATCGAGCAGCCCCAAAACCAGCGATAAACTAACAGATTCCACTAAGAGATTGCTGCAAGAAAGAAAAGATCTGATAGACTCCAACGTCAAATCGAAAACAACACGAAAGAAGATTGCTAAGCTCAGCAAAGAGATAAGAACGAGCATGAGAAAAGATCATAGGGATATGCGAATGAAAACTTTTGAAGAACACATCGCTCGAACAGGAGGAATAAAAAAAGCCATTAAAGAACTTTCTGACAAAAAAGACTGTATACCAAAATTGAAGCACAAAGCTGGAATATGCAAATCCAGAAGATCAGATATTATCTCTGAAGCGACAAAGTTCTATCAGGACTTATACACGTCCCAATTCGTGGAAGAACGTACGGAGCTAACGAACACAGAGAAGGTACTTGTAATACTGGTAACCGAGGTAGAAAGAGCACTTCTTACACAAAGGAAAGATAAAGCCCCAGGACCAGATAATATCAGCAACGAATCGCTCGAACAGGAGGAATAAAAAAGCCATTAAAGAACTTTCTGACAAAAAGACTATATACCAAAATTGAAGGACAAAGCTGGAACATGCAAATCCAGAAGATCAGATATTATCTCTGAAGCAACAAAGTTCTATCAGGACTTATACACGTCCCAATGCGTGGAAGAACGTACGGAGCTAACGAACACAGAGAAGGTACTTGTAATACTGGTAACCGAGGTAGAAAGAGCACTTCTTACACAAAGGAAAGATAAAGCCCCAGGACCTGATAATATCAGCAACGAATTTCTAATTAACTCTAGAGAAGTTTTGATTCCAAACCTCACTTACTTTTTCATAATGATACTCAACCGCATAACGAAAATCCTGGACGAGAATCAGCCAAGGGAGCAAGCAGGATTCAGAAGCGGATTCTCCACAATGGACCACATACACGTTGTGAGGCAGATCTTCGAAAAGTGTAAGGAGTATGAGCGAACATTCTACTGCTGCTTTGTTGACTACTCCAAAGCATTCGATTCCCTAGAACATAAAAAAATTTGGCAAGCACTAAATAAACAGGGATTGGAAGCGAAATACATAAGGGTAATTCAGAACATTTATAAGAACAGCAAAGCAAAAGTGAAATTAGAGAGGGAAGGAGAGGTGATCAAGATCCATAGAGGAGTCCGGCAAGGCGATCCACTGTCTCCCAAACTCTTTGCAGCAGTCCTCGAAGACATTTTCAGAGAAATGCCGTGGGATAAACATGGTCTGAACATCAACGGCGCAAATCTAACCCCATCTACGATTTGCTGACGATCTCATTATCTTCGCTAGAACACCTGAAGATCTGGCAACTATGCTCATAGATCTTGACACGGTAAGCCGAAGAGCAGGTCTAACAATGAATGCACAAAAGACTAAGATCATGGCCAATGGGGATGAGGTGCCCATTATCGTCAACAACAACACCATAGACTATGTCACTGAGTATGTGTATCTTGGCCAACCAATATCTCATGAAAATCTTATGTCCAAAGAAATAGCTACTAGAATAGGCAATGCATGGAAACGCTATTGGTCACTGAAAGACATCATGAAAAATAAGGAAATGGCTATGCCCATTAAAGCAAAACTCTTCAACACATGTGTCCTACCTGTTCTAACATACGGCCGCCAAACATGGGCTTTGACAAACTCACACACCAGAAAGCTCGAAGTATGTCAAACTGCAATGGAAAGGAGTATGTTAAGTAAAAGAAAGAGCGATAAAATCAGAAATAAAACTATTAGGGAAAAAACCAAAGTTGAAGATGTGACAGTTAAGGTAAGGAGGCTGAAATGGAGGTGGGCAGGCCATACCATGAGGGGTCAAGACAAGTGGAGCCGAGCAGTAACGGAATGGTACCCAAGAGATGGAACCCGCAAAAAAGGGTAGACCATTTAGATGATGGGCTGATGACATTAAAAAAGGACAGACAAACACATGGATGAGGACAGCAAAGAACCGAGCGAAATGGAAAGAGTTGGAGGAGGCCTATGCCAAAAGGCAAATAGACCCAGAAACTGAGGAGGAACTATGTACCTAACTTAAACCAAATTTATTGTACTAAATTATGTCTGAATAAAGGCTATTATTATTATTATTATAATGTGGAACTCAAAGAAGAAGAATGCCAGGTGATTGATATAAATATGAAAATAAATTCTCAATGAAGTCATTTAATAAAACTAAGGCATAGATATATTTACTTATTTTTCTTTCCCTTTTCAAAGCATAACAAAATCAAAATCTTTATTCCATTCATGTGTACATTATTATGATCTTACAATACGTTAAGGCTCAACATGAAACCCTGTTAGGGCGCAGCAAGATGTAGACATGATTACTATTTAGGTATATAATAAATTAAATATTGTAGCGGGTTCGATGCAGGGGGTGAGCAAGAAAACGTCGACACGGTATTAACGTAGGGCGTATATTTTAAACACTTTGAAATACTAATACAAAGTTAAAGGCCCTACGCACCATCGTGCCTGACGTCACGCCAAGGTCACGCACAATGCACGATGCAAAACGATCGTGCGTAGTCTTGACGTACGTCAGAATTATATATATATACATTATATACTGCTTGCTGGACTTGCACGACGCGTTTTGTACATACCATAGACTTTACGTTCTCGTATATAAGTTTATGGTAGATACATAGACAGTATATTGCCAATTTGTGGGGAATGCCCAAAAATGCGGGAAATTTCAAACCGATAGGCGAATTTATGGGGAGACCATCAATGCGAGGAAAATGCGGGGAATCGGGAATATTTAACCTTATTAATTACATTACGACTTCAGGTTTTATCTCCCCAAACTGTGGAATTTGACTATTATTTTGGGGTAATTTAGGAAAATGGCAATGGCTACAGCACCGTGGCCTTGAGCGGACGTACGTCGGCGCACGATGCGTGCGTATGCTACCGTCGGGCACGGCGTCCTTGGCGGGACGTACGTCGGGCACGATGGTGCGTAGAGCCTTTTAAACTAGTAACTTAACCCTGAGACCAAGTAGGACGAGAGGGCAGTCGTAGACACTGGACACTTTAAGAAGACCCAAGAAACCATTCCAAAGAGGACGGTATTATCAGATGAAACCTAAGGTGTAAAAAGTTCACCGAAACAAAATAATTCTATTGAAGTCATTAAGTCACGGAAAGTTTTAACACCGACTTATAAAAACTATGTCAATAGCACAACGCCATCTAGGTTGGAACTTATAAACTATTTTACAATGGGTCGATGAACTATGAACTTAATGAATAATGATTAAAGCTATATTAGCTTAGATTCTAAATGCCAAATAATGTTTTATATGCATGGTTGTTACAATATTTCTCATCATATTATTTATTAAGAACTAACAGCGCCCCGCGGTTTCACCCGGATAAGTCCCGATCCCGTGTAAGTATCGAGATAAAAAGTAGCCTATGCGTTAATCCAAGTCTCCAGCTATCTACATACCAAGTTTCATCACAATCGGTTTAGTAGTTTTGGTGTGAAAAAGTAACAAACATCCATACATACATACATCCATACATCCTCACAAACTTTCACGTTTATAATATTAGTAGGATATAGAAAACGTTTGTTGTAGTAAGTATATTAGTTGTAAGTTAGGCAGTACGGCCACTTTTGCGAAAACGATACCTAATAAAAAAAAGTGTTAAAAAAGTATTAAAGCAAATATAAAAAGTGCCTAAAAGAAAAAGAGCGTCAGCGTAGGCTTCGATCGGTAGAGAGCGAACACTGTACCAGTTATACCAAACGCTCGTTATTTTGCTGCTTGAGCATATACATTCTATTTACGTTAAAACGTTATTACAGCTTTTATCGATTTTCCTGTGGAAACCAAAATTTAACCCGAGATAAAAAGTTCCCTATAACCTGCGCAGGCACTCAAACTATTATCATACTAAATTTCAGGCATATCTCTTCAGTAACTTTTGAGTTTATCGTGAACATACAAACAGACAGGCAGGCAGACAGAAAGACAGACAGACAGACAAAAATTTTTAGAATCACATATTTGGCATCAGGATCGATATCTTAATGTCGATTTTTTTTAAATATATGCAATGTACAGAATTTATCCCGTTACAGATTTATTATAAGTAGGTATTGATATTAAAATAAAAGTAACATTAGACTAGTGTTATTTCTAAATGTTATTGTTTCATTTGCCTCTTTACGTCAAAAAACTCTTGCTATGAGCACAGATAACATAATACTATACTAGTACTATGAGTAATACCTGTTTTGTAGCAGATAGTTATTTAATTTATTTTTAAATTTGTTGTATAATAGCTTTGTGAATCTTTTAGTGCTTGTGTATATATTATATAGGTTAGATGTCGGTAACGCCAACCTGTTCTGGTGTCTTAGATTACGGGATTGGGTGTAGTGCTCTCTTTTTAGTGTATAGAGTGACATATTTTTACTACATACCTCCAAGATGTACAGATAAAGACAGACAAAGCTAACTCAAACCTATTTCTCAATAGATCTCACCGGATGCAAAACACAACCTCTGGTTACCTCTTTTTAAATGAAACGAAAGCGATAATTTAAAATTTTTACTTGTGTATTCTGTAAAATTTAATAGTTTCTTACAGTTTTACCTACATAAGTAGATTGCTTACTACTTAGCTGTGCCCGCGACTTCGTACGCGTAGCCCACCGAACAACGTTTTATTATAAACGCCGTAAAGTAAGATAATCATTGATTTCTATTTCCACACGAAAATATCAGTAAATTTACACTACTCGTAGTCAAGTTGGCTAAATCTAGTTTGTAACTGAAATTTTAGCTGGTATCTCTACTAGACTTCTTTGGCTTTCCTTCTCAAACTAAAAAAGTTATCGTATTTTTGTTACGTACAGTTAAATTATAAAAGCAGTCAGAGTGATTCGGAGGCAATGTAAACTCTCCCACCTCACCATCAACTGCCATTCCGCGTCTACTGCTATTAACAATACCCTGTTATTTATTATCGAAAATCGTTATAAAAGCACACAAGTGTCATAGCCAGGTGCCACAGTCGTCGTACTCAAAACTCTACTACAACCACAAATTATGTACAACAAAGTTTGCAGAAATATCGTACCCACGGACTACTCGAATTGTCTCGAGAGACACCGATTTTGTACCGGGCTACGACTACTTAATAACTACTGGTACAGTCGAACACATGACGGCCGATCTATTGGCCGTCATGTGTTCGACTGTACCAGAAACTACTGTCAATGCTAACTGCTTTGTTTAAGTTGTGGTAAAACTTCGAGTAAAGACTCTAGCCCTGGTTTGCAACAGTTAGCATTGAAAGTAGTTTCTATGACATAATTGTTTTTAAACTTTCGCGACTTTGATATTTAAAAGGTACAAGGTACAGGTACAAAAAGTAAATATTATCGCGATTAAGTCCCGAGTTACACATCTATGTTTCTATGACAGTTAGCATTGATTTCAAGCATAGTGTAAAACTCTGAAGTCCTAACTCTACATCTGGTGAGACAACGAGTAAGTGGAAGCCACTCCCACTCTAGCTTGGTGAAATACTTTACACTATTCAGACGAATAATCTGGTCCGATATCAAAACTAAGTGACACCGGTCAGGTACAGTGTTATAGTTGCGCTCTCGGTATGCTATACGGCCAGACGATCAGAACCATCTTTCTACTATACCAAGAGAGCAGAGCTCGCAAATGGGGAACACCAGGTCGTATCATATTTGCATCCAAGAATTCCTTAACCCGGTCACGCACTGATCTACGTTTCTCACTAGACCTCCCATAGAGTCGTTCGGGTCAAGTGTGCGCGCCTTTGAAGCCTCATTGTGCATTAGAACAGTGGGATTAAGGAAACAAAAGTATTATGTCGAATAGAGTGTTTATTAGACTTTAATTTGGAAAAAAAACAAAATCAACAAGTACACTAGTTTAGAGTCAATCATAGAAAAATCATTGAAAGTCAGAATGCGTACACTTGACCCGTATTACGGGTAAGTGTGCGTATTCCTATGGGGTAAGTACACGCACTTGGGGTAAGTGAGCAAACTCTGCCTCTTGACTCTCATTAAACGTGGGCTTATACCAACCCATGGAAGACGCAGCTACGTTTAATTTTAGTCTTTTGCGAAGACATGACTCGCTTATACCAATGGTTGGTGCATCAGATCGTTGTTCAAGAAGAGTTTTTGCTTTTGTAATTTGTAGCTCCGTAACTGGCTCAAGTTCAGGTTTTTTCCTTATATAATTTCGAGGCATGATAAAAAAACAAGAATAAACAACAAATAAATTAAATACATAATAGACGTAAATAAAACTATTCAGTTAAATACGTAATTAGGTACCTACACATATATTCAGCACTTTATCACTTCCAGGACAAGTGTGTGCATGCGTTCACTTACTCGCGCACACTTTCCCGGAGAACCCAAAATTCAAAACAATAGCCACTGAGTCCCAAGCGCTGGACATAACCTCAAATTACGCTTACAAATTTCAAAAGAAATATGCCGTCAATTAAAAAATAATGACTTACCTACTGGTAGCTATTAATCTTGCGTGTCAGACTGTTTTCCAAAACACAAAAAAGTTACGATTCAATCGAGAAAAATACTTTTTTGCAAATTGTTAAACAACGAAACGTGATGCAGCGCAGTGACGTGTGGCAACTAATTTGCGTTGACTGCAACTACGATTGGCCTAAACAATCACCCCGTCCCCCGTGCCCCGATCACGAGATATAGGCACTGCGCAAACTTACCCACTGCGCTCGGTTACCCCAAATGACTCTACGGACGCTTTTGCACGGATCAATCAACCTAATTTTCAGTTCGCCTATGTTTACTCGTGTGGAAGAAATGCTGGTTATGAGAAATCCGGAAAATCGATTTAAAGTTTCTAAAAGGTCAGTTTTATCACGACCTATGGTCAGTTTTGATAGCATTCAAATCTAGTTGTGCTTTATCATCGTTCTGGATTCACAATTTTAGTTAGTCAAAAATCGGTATATCAATCATATTCGCGGTAAAACTCAACTTTAGAATTTCAGTCCTAACATCACGTCACTCTGTAAGCAACTATCCGGCAAAACATATAAAAGCTTAAGAGGGTAATCGTTAGCCGTTACACAGTATTGTATTAGTTCGGTGCAGACCATTCGGGTTTGACTAATTATATAAATAATTGAAACTACATTGTACCAGGACAAATAATTATGTGATGAGCATGATCATTTGTTCTGTGTCAGGGTGTAATTTATCTATAATATATATGTATTTAGAAATATATAAGTATGTTTTTCCGCAGTCTGGTCTGTAACCGCCTGTACCTCCTGTGGTCACCAGACTGCTGATAAACATAATCATATACCTATTTCTTAATAGATAAATTACATCCACGTTATTATAAATATTTACCTATATTATTCATAAAGATAAATTCAGAAAAAGATCGACCACAACTTTTTCTTGTTCATGTTGTCTTGTCACACATGTTCTTGTTGTTGTTGCACGAATTAAAGGGTTGACCGGTTGACCCTAATCTGGCAGCACGGTATCAGACTTATGCCCTATGTGCAGCCAGGTACCTACACGAACAACACGCACGCGTTTGCGTGTTGTGGAATGCTACCGCGTGCTGTCACTTTTTTTTGACATGCGATCTGAATACTACGATCTTGTGATTAATTACGAGATTGGTTGAAATTAAACATTTTACATAAATTTTTACTGATTTAATATTTTAGCTATAAGAAACTCATAAACGGTTTACTTATATAATTCATTGAATGGATTTAACTATACTTTCATTTCATTTAAGCATACGACAGGTTAACGAAGTAAAAGTATTGTATTTATCCTGTGACGCGGTCCTTCTACCCGAATCTCATCTGCACAAGTCTGCTACAGCGGTTGCGTCCGATAGTCTAATAGAGCACGATAGCTTTCAATCGGCGCCGAAAATACACAATAGCATGGCAACGCGCGCGTCAGCACTCCATCGCCTTCCTGCCGGCGATCGCATTACGGCCGTGCTCCCGAGCTCATCGCCGATGCTGCCGCGTGCTATAGCACTTACACTATCTCATTTGCTTTAGCAAATAACGTTTCTGAGTGATAGAAAAGGATAGAGCATAAAAATAATATCGTCGCCTTAGTGCTCATTAGTCCTATCGACCAAATTTATCTTTTAAATGCAATATTGTTAAGACTTAAATTTCACACCTGTTAAGGAAGCTTTAAAACTTTTTGCTTTTACCACAAACAACAAAAAAATAGGCAGTCATGGGACTGCCGACAGAAGTGAAAACTTAAACGAAACGAACTTAAAACGTCACATTAGCAGGTTGGTGACATTAATTAATAAGGAGCTGACAGAATTCTATGTTTAGATTAGCGCCCTCTAGTGGATCTATAAATGTATTATTACCGTGACGGTCACGAGTTCAGTACTTTTTCTCCATACCAAATGTGCACAACGTGCCTATATAGTTTTCACTTTCTAAAACCATTTGAATTTTATTTGTGACATGTACTGTAATGACAATGTTGTGCTTATTTGTTCTGTCTAGTTTTTATTTTATATCTGCGTTGTAGGAGGCGTTCGGACAATCACAGCCCACGACGCCATGTCACTTTGTGCTATCTCTAATGAGGTAGTGTCTAACTCCACATTCGTAGTTTTATTTGTGCATTTTTGTTCTATCTCCAAACAAAATCTGTAAAATAAGGTGTATTTAGTTACCATCAATAGATGAAAATTATAACAATCACTTCATTGGTAACTGATGTATTGAGAACAACTTTGAAATCTTGAAACTGACTTTTTTTCAATAGAGCAACAAACTTTTCGTCCTGTAAAAACTAACCAATGATAGATAGGACAAATAAACACTTAGGCGACGATATGCGATTCCGTGCTTCTAAATGAGGGTCAACCCCTAAACCTTCACTACGTTGCAATTCACTAGCCATGAAGTTTTTTTTTAGGGTTTGAAATAGTTTGAATGTATGTTAGCAGTCCTCGAAATTATTGGTAAGGTCTTATAGTAGCAGTTTTTAAGAATCATCATTCATTCTAACATGCTAGTGATGGCCATGGTTTAAACCTATTTACATAAGTAATATTAGGTATCTTGTCACCGGACTGGTATAAAATTAATAATTAAATATAACGAGCAATATGATAAAAATAAAACTAATAATGTAATAAATGTATTTATTTATCAATAAAGATTAATTATTTAATATATTCCTTTTCTTACAACAATATTGACAATATAACTCAATGACCAAGTGAATATACAGATGATATAACAATTAAGTTTAGAACCATAGTCCATCTTCAGGTTCTTCTTCACTGTCGGTGACTTGCAGATCATCGTGTATTGCCGGATCAGGCTGGAGAATGAAAGTAATATTATTTAGAGAATAAAAGCAATTAAGGTTTATCGAAACCGTTTATTGGATAAATAGCGTCTTCTTTATCCTTCTTTAAAATATTTTTATTTTATCAAAAGAATATTAACTAGGAAATGTGATTCCAATTACTCGTAAATCTATAAAGAAGATGACTTTTAATATTGATGTTATATGATTAAAGTATATACCATATATAGACTACAGGTATATGATTTTGACAATAAATTTAGAACACTGAAATAAAGATCGTAGCTGTAAAAACGATAAAACTTTATTGTTACATTTTAGTGTTATATTTAAAATGTTTCCAAAAGTTTTTTTTAATAATTAGGTTTCCCTATTTGATGTCAACAAGAATAGAACCTAAGACAAGATTGTATGAAAGATGACAACTAGAAATGAGGCAAATATCATAGTTAAAGCAATCAATGTACAAAGTAAACAATGTATGCAGCACATTATTTGCTAATTTTAAATTATAAAAGTAAATTTACAAGACAAGAATAAAGTCCATGCCACTCTGTGCCTACTTGAAGAACTTGAGACTTGTCAAGCTGTATTGAAACATAAGTATATAACGTCAAGGAAAAACGCAACGTTTTCCCTGACTGGTCAAGTTATAGAAACAAATTATATAGCTTTTATATCTTGTTTAAGGGATGGAAATCACGAAGACAATGTTACGTGGTACTTATCTAAAATCGGTCAAAAACTTGATTTCATGGAAATTAATCTGCCGAATTCATGCCATGGGTTCAGAAGAAAAAAACTATCAGCAAAACAGATCTTAAAAATATAAATTACCTGCCAATTCTCTTGCGGCTCTTCTTTGAATTGCGGCGGCGGTATAATGCCTGCGTTGTCCATCATTGGTGGATCCATTGCCATGTCAGGTTCCATAGGCTCCTCCTGTATACGAAATCTCGAGTTTATAAACATTATAGCACAGAATAGCTAATGTATATCTAAATGCTTTATATGAATTGGAGTGGTCTACTTATAAAATCGTTCACCGTTCAATTTATTTAATGTAAGTCAGTAAGTATTCAATTTATTCATCTGGATCGTGGCTTACATAGCTCCGTGGACATCAAGTGAAGTAAATGAAGATAAGAAGAGCGACTTATTTATGAGAAATAGGAAGTCAATGATATTACCTTGACTGTCGTCATAGGTGGGAATGAGAAGTCAGTGCTATGTTGATCCAAATCTACGAAATCTTCAGTGGGAGGAGGTAGTTCATCTGGCACCTCACGCTTTATCTTCAGGAATTCAGATGTGTCGAAGCTCGGCTCACCCATTGGTACATCGTCGTCTTTACATATGAAATAAAAGGAATATATAGTTGCTAACAAACGATCATATATACCACATACGTAAAATACGCTCCGTTGTGGTAAGTAATAAACTACAGACGCTATACATTGATGTTTTTGTATTTAAGTATGCTTGTTTACCGCTCAGTATTAGTTTAACCTTAACCTCTTTTACTGTATTGATATTTTAATTAGATTTAGTACAATGCTTCGTTCGTTTTTTTTAAATTGATAGCTATTTAATAATTTTTTTGTCGTTTACCTGGGTATGGTGGGCGTACAGACAATTGCACCATAGCTTCAGCAGCTACCTTCTGTTCCACCTCTTCCAACTCAGAACTGCCGCTATCCGAGTACTGGAGATCTAATTAATAAAAATAGTTTAGACTTCCGAACACTTTTTTTAAAATAGGTATATAACAATCAAAAAGTGTACAATAATAAAAGCATTTCCAACCTTCTTCCAACGAGTTTTGATCGTTACGTGGCCGGCCTCGTTTTCTTGGCGTAGCACCTAAACAAATAAAATCAAATATAGTACCTACTTCAGAAAAATTAATGGTATTTCTGCATTGTGCATAAAAATGTATAAAACATTTAAGAACGGATTAAATTTAAAATCAGCATTCTTTTTTTTTGGAACGCCTTTCCCAGCTTCTAGGCATTGGCTGGTTAAATCCGTCAGGAAACTGCGTTGTGCGTTTCTTTTTCTCTGTCTCCCTTTCTCTTATTTACGAGAGTGTAATAGCAGGAACAGTGTATACAATCACCAGGTGCAGTAGAAGTGGATGGTTTATGTTTCCGAGGCCGGCCGCGCCCGCGTTTCTTCTCCGAGTCGGGCGGCGGCGCGGGCGGCTCTTCCACGTCCAAGTCGGAGTGGTCGGCCTCTTCTAACATCTTCTGTTGCACGCGAGCGATGTTCGCTTCTAGCTGGCTTACGTGCTCACCGAACTGATTAAGAAGTAAACATTTAAAATTAATAGGTATGGTTCATTTTAGTAGCATTTAAGCTGAGACTAAGTATATACATATAATATAAACCTCAATAGTGAATCTCTTACAGGCGAAAGACTGTATACGGTTTACACATACACCAAGGCTTGAGATGGAGATTGGCAGACACTCTATGGCAGCACAAGAACTACGACGACTTGGTATCAAAGTTGCTTTTAAGTATTTAAAATATTATATCTCATTTTTAACACATACATTTACATGTTCAAGGTGATTTTTGAGTTATATGTCTCTTTTCACTCCAACTTCAAGTTTCAGCGTCTAATGACGTATCAACCGATCACGCTGTTCTATCTGATGATCGTTTAGATTGGATACATGGCTATATTTTTCAACTAAATGTAAGTAATGTTATCAAGTAACCAACACACAAACCCCAGGTGGTAGATAAGTGGATAGCGGTGTCTAATGAACTCTCGCAACACAAGTTGTATCACTCAGATTGCAGCAGAAGTAAATAATACACCAGATCTCATGCCAGCTACTGTCGAAAAATTCGGATTCCTTTTTAAAAATCTATTTAATAGAGTGTGACAACAACAAATAATAAACCATATTGTTACATATATGGAGGTATATATTTATCTATATACATAAAAAATTCTGGTCACGTTTGTCCGCGATGAACTCCTAAACCAATGAACTGATTTGAATGAAATTTTGCACATTATGTACAGTTTGGTCCAACTTAAGAGATAAGATAGTTTTTATCTCAATTTATGGTTACAATATTTTTTTATTGCATATTACTTGGCCACCGCAACAATTGTATTATATTATTTCAGTCTTACCTGTTCAAGAGAATCTTGTGTAACTTTCAGAATAGCCTCAGCCTGTCGAGTGAATTGCGAGGTGGGTCCGTTGTATGCGCGACAGTTGTCTACCAACAACTGAATATCGCGTAGGAAATCATTACGGCTGTGGTACTTATGAGCTGCAATATAAATAAAAGTGTATTCACTCTGCAATGCTTTTATTAGTAATTTCAAGAAGTTTTAACAGGCATATTATAAGAAACGTTAAAGACCTTCACTTGAAAATTATTGTTAGTCATAAATCCATCGAGAGGAATCACCGTACCTTGTATTTTCTTGCCCATAGTCTCCATATCAATAGGTCTCTTAATAACGCTGTAGTAGTCTTTCACCTGCTTCTTGTTGACAGGCTTCAGGAACGGCCATGCTTCTGGCATAATCTTTAGTTTTGTAGTGAGTAGATTCTCTAATATGAATGATAACGCCACCTATGAAAACATGTTAAAAATGAGCACATTTTTTTATTAATAAATTTCACTAAATAGTAGTACCTAAAGTGCAGAGTGGACCTGGCCTGCGTGTAGTAACTATTGAATGTACTGCCAATCAAATTTTCTAGAAGCTCTAGTTTCTTCTAAGCTCCATATTGATCAATTTATCTTTATAATTTGGAAGAAAAGTGTAAATCTTTTCGCGTGCAGAGTAAAAAAATAGACTATTTATTGTTTAATATTAAAATAGATACTCATTATATGATTACGTTATATTAACAATGGTCCTGATATCAATAATATAACTTGCTTTTAACTAACCTGGTCGTTGTCATCAAGTAATGGATTGATCTGTTTCTCAAGCTTCATAAGTTGTTCCTCCTTCTCAGCCAGTTTCTCGACGCACCGCTGTAACATGCGCTGTGCAGCAACTGTCAGACTACTTGTCGGTCCTGTAACAAGACATTAAATTTTGTTTAAAATAACATTGATATGTAACAATATCATGTTTTCTTTGCAACCAGGACTACCGTAACGAACTTATAAATAACTAGCAGCGCCCCGCGGTTTCACCCGCGTAAGTCCCGATCCTGTGGGAATATTGGGATAAAAAGTAGCCTACTTTTGGTGGTAAGTAGATAGCTAGAGGCCTGGATTACCAGGTCTCCAGCTATCTACATACCAAGTTTCATCGCAATCGGTTCAGTAGTTTTTGCGTGAACGAGTAACAAACATCCATCCATCCATCCAAACTTTCACATTTACAATATTTGTGGGATTAAGGAACCTGAATTTGAGGCAATTTAAAAAGAAAATGTTTGCGCAAAAAAAAATCGAAACAGGGTATTTTACTACTTCAACTACCGTAAGGCGTAACACGACCCTCAAACTTATGATAACAATTCTTTGGAATTTACTTATTTGTAAATTCCAAACCTTTGATTTTGTAACTTACATCAGTAAAATTATCCTACATTTTGTAGAATAGGAGACACTATACTCGACATCGATGATAATTATCTTACAAGAAGATGAAGAAACTATTTTTAGAAACTAAAACTTACCATTATAAAGAGTGGAGTTCTCGACAATCTGGTTGACATCGGCGAGGAACTCCTCTCGACTCTGATAGTGCTTCTGTCTAAGGTTGTCCCGGATGGTCTGTAGGTCCATTGGCCGCGATACGATGCGATAGTAGTCCGCCACCAACTATAGAAAATATCAAACAGTGAATAATGACAACACAATTGTAACTCTAACTACGAGTACATAGAAAGAATTACAGACAATTTATAATTATACTTACAAGATCTAATAGGATGTTATGGTACAGCTGTTGTATATGTCACTAGTTTTATAAACTGACGAAATACTATGTGTATATATAACTCCACCTACCATTTACAATTTAACGTATTATTTATCGATAGTTTATAATCTATCAATGTCAAATCGTCAAATTGTGTGACCAGTGTTTTTTTGTAGTGTAAGTGTAAATTTTGAAGATTTTAGATTTAAAAAAAATACAGTTACACTTTGGTCAAAAAATATAATTTTTAGCAACCGATTCCAGCGCCTACCGTAAATCTAAACCATCCAGGGACCCACTCAAACACACACAATAAATTTCATCAAAATCAATCCAGCAGTTTAGGAGTTCAGTGACATCACACGTAAAAAAAGAAACTACATGCTTTTCTACTTCTTACTAATTTTATGGGTCTAATAATGTCGAAAGATGCTTGTTTATTACGACAAGTACTACTCGCATAAGTTAAAATAAAGCAATTCAAGTAAAACTTAGTAATAAATAACATAAATCCAGTCACAGTGCATCACTAACTATGACACTTACCTTATGATTGACCGGGAATAAGAAGGGCTGAACATCGGGCAGATGTCTCATATGGTTCAACACATCTTCAAGTAAAGAGGACAACGTAACAAGTGGGTCGGTCCGGCGTCTCTCCGCAGGTCTCTTGACGAGGTAGTCGCACCCGTCACTGACGGTGCCGCGACGGTTGCGGCGCCCTAAGGCACGAGCGTCCGAGCCCAGTCCACCCATTCCACCTGAACGCCGACCACTACCACGACGTTTTAGGTCTTCCGCCGATTGCTACGAAAGAAAATTTTCAATCACCATTCATCGTTTCTTGTTAGATACATAATTAAAAAAAAACGCTATTAATTGGTTTTCAGAAGTATACACACTGCAAATTTAAATTCGTGTAATTCTTTGTCTATACTAATATTATAAAGAGGTAAAGTTTGTGAGTTCGGATGTTCGGGGTAATCTCCGGTAATACTGATCCGATTTTGAAAATTCTTTTGATTTTGAAATTTAGTTTTGGATAGCCTATTTATCGAATGCTATAGGCTATATAACATCACGCTACGACCAATAGGAGCGGAGCATCAATGAAAAATGTTGCAAAAACGGGGAAAATCTACAAACGCAGACAAAGTTGCGCGCGTCAGCTAGTATCTAATAAAATTTATATGGTATATAATGATTTACATACTACTAACACTCGGATGTGAAACGTCTCACAATTTCTACGTCTGAACATGCTCTCATATTAATAATGCATCCGTCCGGCCTTAGGTCCCGTTTTATAATGTTATAAAATGCTGCCACCATACTGCTTTAGCTATAATAGCTTACCTTAATATTCTTGGTGTTCAACGTAAGTTTAGTGCCGTCGACGAATCCCATGTCGTCATCCGAGGGGTCTAGTGGTGGTGGTTCTACATCCGGCTCTATGGGAGAGGATGGGCCGCCGCCCATTGAACCCGTGTATAGAGGGCAAGCTTTGTTTGTACGCATGTGTCCTACTTGACCGCAGGCTCCGCACTGGATAGGGAAAGAACATTCGAGTACATTTACACAAAAAACTTTAACTTAAGATCTTGCTGACTGCGTGAAGATCTCTAGTCACAATATCAAAATCAAAACCATTTTGATTTTGATATTGTGACATTTACACAAAATAATTATAGTTTAAAAAGCTAAAAAACACACTTTTATAGAAAAAAATTATTCAACTAAAAAAAATAAAAAATTTAATCGAATTATTGCATTGTCATCGGTCTTAGACAGGTGTGCAAAATTTGAATGAAATCTGGTCGTTTAAAGTGGGTCAAAATCGCGCCCAAAGGAGTCGGTTACAAACATACAAACAAACATAGAAGTGAAGCTAATATAAAGCGTGTAAAAACTTTTAGTTGAGATCTTGCTGACGTGTGATGGTCTCTAGTCACAATTTCATATATAGGAACACAATAAAGCTGAAAAGATTTTGTGTTTGATTGTTTCTAATCTCTGGAACTAACTTTTTTTTATGATTAGTATAGGCTATGTAACATCACGCTAGGGAACCTTAGGAGTGGGGCAGTGACCATAAACGCGTGTGAAACTACGAAGAACAGCTAGACGTTACGGAACCAAGTTAGCTTAACTATGGATTCTACAACAATAACAAATATATTATGATCATATCACTTTAATGGTCTGTACACATAACGAGTCGATATCGATTTATTCATTATTTATCCTACACTACCCAATGACGGTGGCTCCACTCCGTTGTGTGTCACATTTAACAAAAAAAAAAAGTGAAATTATAAAAAATATATTCATACTAAACTCACGTAGGTACATAATAAATTCAAGATCTATAACTTATCATCTTGTTTTCGTTTCTAAATATATTAAGGAATTAAATAATGTTTCAGTAACCTTCAATTTCAAATCTGGTTTCAGCTTGGCGCGGCGTCGTGACGATGGAGTTTGAACGTCGGGTTCGGTTTTGATTTGTCCGAGCGGGAGCATGCTTGGTGACGGTGATCCCAACTCCAAAGACGTAGATAAACTGGCACCTAATTATAAATAATTACTTAATCTTATAGGCTTATTTAACTTCAAGCGTTTTTTTATTAACGTATATTTTGTTATCAGAGCGAGTAGTTTGAGGAAGAGGAAATAGTAGGACTTGATGGTTAGTCTCATCATAATAAACACAATATTGACTGAAATACCTTCTTGTTTATTTTTAATTTCTTTTTTTTTCGTGCGGAAACCCCCACGGGTCATCACCTCACCGGGGTCAACGGCAAGGTGGTATGTCGGACTTGAACCGACTATTTTTAATTTAGTTAGAGTCCAATTAGAGCAGAAAATAGATGAGAAAAATTTTAACGTGCCCAAAAAAGAAACTTTTTTTTCGTAAAAATTATTGATAGAAAACAACTTGTCGGGTCACTAATCTGCTGCTTATATTTAACGTTTAATGATAGTAACTATAAAATACTAATCACTCTGTACGTCCCAGTAAATACTATTCAGCGCCGACATTATAGTCACGTCAAGAAAGCTTTTTTCTCCTCTTCAGAAACAACTCCGACATGACTTTTTTTTTTTTAATTGTTTTTTTTTTATATTATTCAAAAGTAGAAACATTTTGGAGCCGGGGCGAAATTATCTATATTATTTAAACAATATCTATGATATTAATGGAGAAAAAAAAATTCACCATATCCATTGTAAAACTCGAAAAAAATTATTATGATATGTTTTCATATTACTTTTGAAAATAATGATAAATTATATATTTATATGCGAACAATAGTTATAAACAATCAAGTATCAGTGATTATTGTGGTACAATGAGATAAAGTGAAACTATGGAAAACATTTAGAAGAGCTTTATTAATTGTAGATTTTTTATTATTAATTAAAAAAAATATATTTTTCATACTAAACTAAACATAATTATTTTCTATACTAGAGTAAAGAAATGAGATTTTTTTTTTTAAATTTATACCATACTAAATTTTTTCTAGATTAATATCATAGATATTGTTTAAGCAATATCTTGATTTCGTCCCCGCTCCAAAATGTTTCTGATTTTGAATAATATAAAAAAAAACAAAATTAAAAAAAGGACTTCCGAATATTGCCTGTTTTATGTATTCATTGACCTGACTATTAAAGACGAAGCCGAAGAGTACGTTTATCTGCCATCATATATTATAAGGTTCACTTCCAATCCTGTATTTATTTTAATTGTCCTCAGAATATTAAAAAATCGTATGTTGAAAAACAGTTGACTATAGCTGATTTTACTTTATTTCCGTGTTCACGTTATTTTTTTTAGCTTTCCACCCTTTCCACAAAACTAAGCGTGGCGGACAAAGTGAAAATAATGTACAGACGTTTTACAGACGTCGAGATATTATGTACTAGAGAAGCCACTCAGAACAAAATACATGTTCCGTTTTTATTTCAATTAAAACAAACAATAATTTGTAGTCAAATCTTACAGTATTAACAAGCAGCGCTCGATCGTTTTTGAGTTGTAGTTTTCTCGCTAGCGTAAGGTCCTAAGCGCCGTGATTTTCATGGCGTTTACGCGTGTTGCCCAACGAACCGCAACAAAGATTTGTTTTCACTGCGGTGCAGGGGCCGCAATTCGCGTTACAAACTTTTTCTTCGCGGTGTCTACTCTATACGCTAGTAATAATAACTCAGTGTTTACAGATAATGATCGTAAATCATCAGTGAGAAGCAATACAAACCAAAAGGTTTAACGTCTGCAAATGGCGCGGGCACAGTGACGTTGCCAGCTAGTCTTTCCCTTTCTTGATTTCTCTTAATACGTCGCAGTTGTTCCTGTTAAAAAATACACACAACTATTTAGCGGTACTATAAAGAACCTCGAATAATCATATGTGAAGAAATATTTAACTCAGTGACTAATTTACGAGGAACTATCAGTACATAACCCCAACAGTATTAGATGTATCAATTTTTAAATCTTCACACCTGAATTCTCCTCTTTTCTCTCTTCATTTCCTCCTTCTGCGACTCATCCATGGTGGCAAACTGTCGTATGAAGGTATCGTCCTTGGTGGAACGTATCTTCATGTACGCCTCGATGACGGCCGCCTTCCGCACGAGCTCCACGCGCGTGTAGCGCTGGCCCGACGCGTTGCGGAACGTGCGCGCTATGCGGAGCACGCGACCTGCAACAAAATGTACATACGTATCAATTTAGTTATAGTATCAGCTAAAATACTATTCACTTATTTAAAATACCCTTCGCGTTTAAATCTGGACGAAAATATTTATGCACGTAAACTGACGAACATAAGTAGCTTTTCTAAATAGTGTCAAATATATTATACAGAATGTTACAGAAAGGTGTGGTCATATTTTAGGGACGTATAGTAGACCCAGTGAATAACGTAAAACGCTGACACTTTTATATAAATTCGTGTTTTTTAATACAGAAATCTTATTTTGAAACTAAAAAATTAAACGTGAAAATTTACCGATAAAGCTAATATTTCGTAAAAAAGAGGGCAGACATGAATGAAACTATGGGTATTTAATACCAAAGATGTTGATGGAATGCCCAGATTTATCTGAAAATGTCTGTGTATAACAATAAAAAAAGAAAAATCATAATTTGTTGTTTAGAAAGGTGCACCTTAGGGATGAGAGAGATGAGAGGAGGTACCACATTAGAGAAAGCATTTCCCCGAGAAAAAAAAAATCAAAAATATTTTTTTCCAACATCCATTTTTTTTTAAGCAACACAACACAAAAACAACACAACACCTGTCTGTACCATCCTGTATATAAGAACTACCTGTTAAAAAGTGCAATCATAGTAATATACAAAAGAAAATGCCTTAAATGGTAAGTAGTCGTCGAGCTATATATTTGACACCATATTATCCGTAATATACCTTGGCTAGCCAATGATTGCTGCTGATCCGTTTGATTGATTTGCGGCTTCTTTTCAGATTGTCCCATTATCATTTTTCTGAGTTCAGCTCTCTCAGCCTCTTCTCTCTCCAGTGATAGCTACATATGAAAACAAAGTTATTATAGTTTGAATTATTTTATAGTTAGTTATTTTATCTTAGTTATTTACTTTAATCTTACGTTTAATAATAAATGACTAATTATATCATACTCAGTATACCAAAAACAGTTGCTACATAATCTGTTTTCAATTAATTTCGTCAAATCAATAATATTTCACATTTTGCAGACAAAGTAAAGAAAGTAGTGAATGAAATTGTTTGTTTCAAAAATCACCTGTTCAGTAGTTTTCTTATTCGCGAGCATGTTCTCAAGATTTTTGCCCATCTCTTCCAAATCAGATTCTTCGCTCACAGAGCTTTCCGCCTCGTCAGTACTTAGCACTTCTGTACTTGTCAGTACCCGGTTCTGTAGCTCGAATATACGTTGGCATTCTTCTTTGTACCTATTAATAAAAGAGACATATATTCAAAATAAGATTGCTGCTTTTAATATACCTGGTGGAGCCCAGAAGGCGATTTATTAATAACAAAATCTTTTATTGATAACATTTTGTTTAATAGCTCGACAACAGCTCCTAAACAAAAAAACGGTTGTCAAAAACTAGAGAAACAGGTAGGTACTAAACTGTTTTATGTATGGGTTTAAAACTCTTTGTAAATGTCAAGTAACTGGTGAAATAGATAAGTACTATGTCCTTATATGTTTACTTTTGTTTTTTAAACCGGACAAAGGTTTCATTTCTTACCTCTCTTGATGCTCGGCAATAGAAAATCTGTTTCCTCTTGAAAACTTCGTCATACCCTCTTCGCCAGCCTTAGCTTTTTCCGTCGATAGTGTTCTTACTACATCGATAACCTCCCAACGGGATAGCTTTTTGATCTACGCAAAAGAAAAATCTTTTAAGATAAATAAAACACACACAAATAAATCAGGAATTTTATGTATATGGTATGGTGTGTATGGTATCATATTCATGGCTCATTTTAAGTGCACCTTTCTACCTAGAAGTTGACTATCTTCCATCTAGACGAATTTAACTGTTAGTTACTATTAAATTATTAACTTATTAAAATATATAAAGCTACACCAACTAACCTCCTCTTCAGGCACTCCAAACTTTCTCAACAAAGCTTTGGCATTATTCAAACTCAGTCTTCTCAAATCTGCATCAGTTCCTGTGACAGTTCTCTTGGGTTGTTGTTCCTCGTTGGGCTGTTGCGTTGGCTTGTTCGGTACTCGCACGTACGAGAACCCTTCACCACAACCTGTTGGATCCGCGGGTCCAGTGAGTTGTAGCAGACATTTGCCACGCATTGCTTGAATGTAAGCACGAGTTGTGTTCCATGGGGCAACTTTCACCTGAGTAATACGAATATTAATAAAAAAACGAGTCTAGGGCTAGTTTGATGTCTTAATGATAAATAAAAATATTTGTGTGAGACAACGTAATTTTTTATCTGGACGTATTCCGTGTAACATGGGACACACATTTATATTAACTAGAGATCGCGTGGTGGTCGAATTTCGACCATGGTTTATTTCATTGGCCAATATTACTTGACCTGTCATTGTTTAGACTTTTGTACCATGACAGGTCAAAATATATACTGGACACTCATAGCTGTATGTACCCGTTTTTGCATTTTTTTTTAACTTTGTAGCAAATATTGTTCAAAAATTTTAGCATTCGTCACTTATTCTCTGTATAAACTATAAGTGTGCGAAATTTCATACTCCTCCGTCCGCCCAATTTTCGTAAAAAGGGATCCAAAGTTTTCGCTTCACGTATTAATATATAGATAATTTTAAATCCGGGAGACAAGCTAAATGTTTCTGTTAGGAATGGGTTCACGTCGGTAAAGTATACATATATGTAGAGCGTGAACATTGTTGTACAGAACAAAAACTAGATTTAAAAAAAGAATGTCTTGCAGTATAATACGAATTATTCTAAAGTGCATTTCAGTTATTTACTGTAATATATTAACAGTGTAGCACACAGTGTAAAAATTAACAAGCTAATATTATTCAGTATTTACTTCATCATCCATCTTCAATTGCATCTCTTCATCGTCATCCTCTTGCGGAGTAAATATAAACTTCTCTCCGTAACCGGCGTCTTTGAGTCTTTGTTCCGCGGATGCCATACTGAAGTATGCACAGCACTGTTCTGGCGATACCATGGCGCGGATTTCCTCTTCGGATGGCAGACGGAAGTCGGGTTTTATTACCCACCTTTAAATAAAATTGACAGGGAATAAAACTAATTTAAAAAATGTGATATTGTTATCACTTCGTAGTAACGTAGTTACGGCACGTGCAGTGTTTCTGGGGCATATAATAACCAGACCTGTTATCGTGTTACGGGTTCATTTTTCTTACAAAACAAAAAAGCACGTGCTTAGTTTGAATGTAATCATGTTATTCAAATAAGCAGACTGTGGAAAGTGTAAGAGCCCTTTCTCGAGTTATCATCACAGAGAATCTAGACTTCGTGGATATCTCACCCAGAAAATGTTGAATGTGTATATCATTTGGTTACCAAAAAAGTCTTAAATCGAGGTAATTGTAAATGTCTGAAAAACTCTTTTAAGATCAATTTAATCAAAAGTAGTTATCTTCTAAGACAGTAAAGGAACAGAAACATAATTCATCTTACTCACTACAGATACTTACCAGTTAGAATCCAACCCAGTACGTTTGAAATCAGCACATAATTTGAGACGCTTCCTTATGGAGCTCTCTGAGTGTGAAGGGAAAGCTCTTTTTATGTCATCCATTTTTATACGACGAGGTTTGTCGCGAGATTTCCAGAATAATCTGTATATGAACACCTAAAAATAACAACAAATTAAAGATAAGGTGTTCTGAATTCATGCTATTTTGAATTAAATAAGGAATTATTTCTAAATTAAATTAGATCTTCTCATAATTATTTACTTCTCTTAAATGTAGTTTGCAACACAGAACAGAACTAAATATTAGGATTTGAAATCATTTCCTCTTTCTCTTTGGCTGGTATCAAAATAAATACACACTAAAAACAAATCACAGAAATGTGGGATATGGCATAATTGAATATAGTTTTTGAGATAACAATTAATATTTACTCACTGACAAATTTTGTATCTATTGACACAATATTTTTGTTACAAATGCCGTAGTAAATAACTGAAATAATAGCATTAATTTCTCTCAAAGTAGTTATGTGTTGAAAATACCTACTTGTAAAAAGTCTCGCACGAAATTATTAGCTCTCTTGGAGTTGGGACCAGGCACTTCATACAGGGGACATTCCTGACCAGCCACGAAGAGAGCATCCACTTCACGAATATAGTAAGCTTGTCTGAAAATAAATATTTTTTGAAAATAAACTGCACGAAGGGTGTTTTGCGATGCTTATGAGAACAGCTAAGGATTAAAGGTGTATTTTATGTAGCTTAGTTTGGCTTTGCTTGAAGATGATAAAAGTATTTCCCGACATCCCAAAGGCAATGTTTCAGTATAAGTCAAGTTATTCGAGATGATGATGATGATTTAAGGTAAATGTCAAACAAAAGTTTTAGGTAATACAGTTAACTGTCAAGTAAATCCAATTTCTCTTTATTAAAGGTCTAAACGATGGGTTCTATTGAAACTAGTATGAAATAATAACTTGTAAAACAACCACTGTAACTTCAAGGTTCATAGCAATAAGTATTGTTTGTATAAATTAAAATTAGAATTAAATTGTGTATCCAAGTGTCGAAAATATTCGAAGTATGATTCTAAAAATTGGTTCAAAGTTTAAAATATTACTTAACCTCCAATTTGTTAACACGTTTTAATCTTATTACTTAATTGTTAAGAATTATTTTAGTATAAATACATTTTTGTGCTTTATAAAAAAAAAAATGTTTTTAAGCAACTTTATATCCGACGACAGGTCTAAAATATAAATATTTTTAATCGTAAATATACTGAATGTTCGTTCATTATATTCATTATGGTTTATAACAAAGTTAGGTTGACACAGAACAAATGATCATGATCATCACACAATTATTTGGCCTGGGTGGGAATCGAACCCACAACCTCTGACTCAGCAGTCAGGATCACTAAGCACTAGATCAACAAGCCGTCGTAGTCACAATATTTCATGTAGGCAAATATTTAATGTATGGAAGTATGCAAACGTGGGCATTTCGCTTCGAATTTTTGTTAAATCCATAATCTAGTGTATTCTTGATCGAAGCTATATCATACTTTTTTTCGTCAAATCACTTATTTTCAATATTTGATATTGCAATAAAAAGTAATAAAAATCTTGAAAATAATAACGAATCTAATTTTTAAAGTCTTGAATAACACTCAATTTTATGAGGACTGTAAAATAATATATCTTAACGATAGGAAGCTATTCTATTGTCTGAACATAGGTACTCCATGCTAATATGTAACAATAAATGTAAAGAAAACCTTTGAAAATCCTTAATAGTAAAGAAATTAAGTTAGGTTATATATATTTTTACATAAAAATTTCTAGTCACATTGATTTTATCTCAATTTACAGTCAAAATATTTTTTTTTGCAAATTACTTGGCTACAGCAACGCATGGCCGGGTAGCTAGTTATTTATAAATACATAAGTAGGTACAAGAAATAATTATACCTAACTAAAGATCGCGTAGTGGTCGAATTTCGACCATGGTTTTTTCATTGGCCAGTATAACTTGAGCTGTCATTGTACTGTATAGACTTACCGTGACAGGTCAATGCATATACTGGACACGTTTAATTTCATTAAGCCGTTTTTACGTAATTTTGTTGTATTAAGTTGTAAGATATATTGTTTAAAAATTTTTAGCTTTCTGCACTTCTCCTATATATTGTAACTGCAAATATTCCAAAATTCACGTTACTACGTTCGCGAAATTTTTTTAAAAAGGGGTACAAATAATTCTCCTCACGTATTAATATAATGATAATACTGTGTCAATGGAAAATGAAATAGAGGAAACCACTTACCGTGTCCTTATGATGAGGAAGTCGTTCGGCGCTAACGTGTGGTCATATATAGGTGCTCTGTACATGTTGTTCTCTATGACGGGCTGTGTTGCACCCGGCGGTAATATTCCCAGGAACGGTGAAGTGTGTGCGTACGCTACTTCACCATACTTCAGAGGTTTCGGACCATCGTCCTACAATAAAAGTAGCATTAGTCAAGTAGACACTCGTGAATAGTACGAAATAATTTATTCGGAAAAGAAAACCTATTTCATCGAACAGCTTTGTAGCCAATACTGATATTTAGCACTAAAAAAGATTTTATTAAATATTTTCTTTTATTATAGTTATCAATATATTAACTGTCCCCTTATTTATTGAGTCTGTGGTTTACATTGTGTATCATATAGAATATTAATAATATTTATCAAATTGTATTAATTACGCAGAAGCATAAGTACAAATTTTAAATAAAGAATCAAGAATAATCAACAATGTTTTATATGTATCTGTATAGCCAATCAATAAGCTACGTTTAATGCTTGTCTACGGTAAGTTATAAAAATAAAAGTTTTGTGTAAAGCCGCCAATTGCCAGTTGAACTCGCGTGGAGAGGATTCCATACGATGAATATGACGTCTCTACCATGTTTTTTTAAACAAACCTTAATAGTTAGTAGTTGAAGAGCATGTCTTCCCATACACTCCGAAAGCATTTGTTAAGAACAATATAAAGAAATTTACCATGACATTTTAAGACTGTAGACTTCTTTTAGGTTTTCCTATAATCTATAAGTAAAGAACTATTATTTTTAATCTAAGACTCAATATTTTCTTAAATAGCTTTAAAACTATTAATTTGAAATTTATAAATAAAATAGATTTGGGGACCTCACAACCAGTTATCATTTGATATGTCATTGTAACATGGTACAATTACATATATATATTTTTTAATTTTCTGATTTGGCCTCGTTGTGTTGATCGACAGGTGGTCGAACTTTACGTGAACCTCCTTTGCGTCTATAAATTCTATGAATAGTTACCGTCTTGAGAAAATGTGGTTGTCCATTAGACATTTACCTTGGCAGCAGTGCGCTTGTAATAATTCTTTATCTTGGAACACATGCCGACTTGACTGATGAGGGGTGGATGCTCTTCGCAGAATTCCACCAGCACTAGCTCACCATCGCGACCGCTCAAGTCTTCAGGAGTTCGCATGAAGAATACGTCACCACCACCCGAAGCCAAACGTTCAGCTTCACGTTGCTGAGGTGCAGAGAATTGTTTGTTTTATTAATAGTATATTTTCTGAATAACATATATTATAACGGGTGTAAGACGGCCTGCCGAATCTTGAAATAGTAGATTCAGATCATCATTCTGATTTAAAAACCTTTGAAATTTTCTGCCGGACTATTCTGGACTGTTCGGTCTACCTTAGTAATAAATTAACAACAAGCACTATTGAAGTTAAATCTGTCCGTTTAATTTATAGAAGATTATAATTAGGTTTTTTTCGAGTAACTTTTAGTTATGAATTAGTAATACACTTGTACTTATGACTTATGTGCATGCCTTTGGTTTCAAAGTGTTAGGAATAAAATTATACAATAACTCAAGTGTTTATTTACCTTGGCCTTCTTTTTAATATGTTTAAGCAGCGGCTGCACGGGATGTGGTCCGTGAGCAGCGAGCGGCCCGTACGACAGCTTGCGCATGGGCGGGCGGTGGAAGGCGCGCAGGCGGGCCGGGCCCATGTGCGTCTGTATGAACGGGGCGCGCAGCTCTACCACCGGGGTACTGTGCTGGATCAACTGACCACCGCCCACTTTGAGACGTGGGTTCTGCGATTTCGGTTGGTAGTATCTATACAACATTAGTTTTTGACAATATAATAGCTGTCTATTTAATCAACACAATATATTATTATGTTCCTGTATATAGTGCTATTAAGTACCTTTACAGATAGGTACTTAATAGCACTATGCAAGGGAACATTCGCCCTAATTTAAGTTATGAATAATGACTACTAGCAATACTAATAACACTTATAGCTCGTATAATTTAACGAAAATATAGACTTACTAATAAAAAGAATAACATATTAATAAGACAATAACAGAATAACAGACAAATATGGTGTGACAATGATGGTGGTGTGGAATAAAGATATATTTTTTTAGAATATGTAAGAAACCAGTTTATATACATTTATGCAATTTCCTTGACAATTGACAATTTTAATATTATAACAATCTGTTGACTTAATAATAAAATAACTGCGGGTAGGTATGACGGTATAGGTACATTTTTCGACTAAAATAAACAAATTTAGAAAAGACTTTTTTTATGGTAACAGTAAAAATAACTTACACATCGTTAGAGATGTTGAAAGGATCTCTGTCCGGCGACTTTGGTGGCGGTGGCGGCGCATCTTCCTGTAATACGTTGATTACACCAGCTTTGCCAAGTAGAATCTTTGATTTCTTGACGTGCGGATGTGGGATTTTTACTTTTGGAGCTGGACCTCTTTCTGCAATAAAATATATGCATTTGTAGGAAGAAACTTAAAACTGTACAAAGTTTCCTTAAGGAGCAATTAGGTATTTTCTTCCATGCAAACTCTTGGATATAATTTCTTTACTGTCTGATATAGTAGTTGATATAGTAAGTCAAAAGTTACTAAAGATAGTCATCCGTCTCGTCATTATAAATTTATGTACGTAATTGGAATAGCAAAATTAGAAGTAATTTAACATACAATTATATTAACGGGAATTAACGCGATCACGTAATAGGTATGAGATACAACGCGCTGAGTAAATCTTAGATAGCCATATATTTTAGCCACTTCATATAACGTGTCCTACTTGTCGACTTACATCTACTCTTTCATTACAACTACCTAATTGAGTTTTTTTAAATTAAAATTAATTAATTACTACCGCGGCAGATTATGTCAAAGTAAAATGGTCATAAAATAAAATGGTCATAAACATGAATTTCATACCTCTAGTAATCTTTGAAGGATCAACGTCATCAGGTATACCCAGTATGATATTCTCGTCGTTCGGATCAAGCGTCAATATCTTAGGTTTTGGGACGGCCGCCATATTCTCCGCGTCCCATATGACTTCGTCTTCCCAAGTACCATAAACTAACTCCTCGTTTTCAACAGGGAATATACTGTACCAAGTGTTATCTTCACCATCAGCAGAATTGTCTGGGCCTTTGTTAGCTGATGCTGCGGCCCTGAGACAAAATATAACGAATAGTGAAGTAACATTGTCATACAAACCTACTTGGAAAAGATCTTTTATAAAATGAAATCAGCCTAATAAAACACAAATCTGTCAAAATATCAAATAAACGACCTAGACGATTCTCAATGTGAGTGTGGCTCTCCTGATTAAATTATGATAACAAAAAGATCATGACATAGACGGGCCTGTTGGTCTAGTGCTGCTGAGTCAGAGGTCGTGGGTTCGATTCCCACCCAGGACATATAATTGTGTGATGAGCATGATAATTTGTTGTGTCTGAGTGTAATTTATCTATAATATACATGTATTTAGTAATATATTAGTATGTTTAGCAGTTTGGATGCCTTAGTACAGGATCGCCCTAGTTTAGGATCGCAGCCGTGTGTAGTCTGTAAAAGAAAGGCCTTAAAGATTCGAAATTAATGATGTCAAAAGGTGATAATAAATTTTTTTTAATGATTCAGTCAAAGTGCACTTCTATCAACTCCAAACCGGCTGTATGTATTATCCTACTAACGTCATCAACGTGAAAGTTTGTGAGGATGTATGGATATATGGATGTTTGTTACTCTTTCACGCAAAAACTGCTGAACCGTTTGCGATGAAACTTCGTATGTAGATAGCTGGAGACGTGGATTAACATATAGGCTTTTTATTCCGATATTCCCACGGCACTAACGTGGGTGAAAGCGCGGGGCGCAGCTAGTTTACAATAACAACAACAGGTAAATACTATAAATTTGAAATAGACTTACGTAGCTGGTTTAGGTTGCATAGGCGCGGGCGGTTGGGGTCTCGGGTGAGAGAACTGTTGAGCGGTACGACTTACCGACGTCGGTACCCACCCAGCTGCATTACTTTTACTATTTAGACGAGCGAGCACCTAAACATAATACTTAATAAATAACTATGTAACATACTTAAGAACATCTAAAGTTTCTACGAAATTCATAACACAAGATCATTGGGATATCTTGATGGCGTTATTGGTACATGTTGTATACATAAATCAGATAAAGAAGATGTATTGGGATAAGAAACACCATTGAACTTCTGATGAACTACACCAATTACATCGAGGAAGAGCCATGCTTCGGCACGTATGGGCCGGCTCGACCGGACTGATACCACGGCCTCACAGAAAACCGGCAGTGAAGCAATGATTGCATTACTTTTCACTGAGTGAGTGAGGTTACCGAAGGCCCTAACCCTTCCCTCTCCCCACTCCCCTCCTCCCCCTTTCTCCTACTCCCACCTTAAAGACCAGCAACACACTTGTGACTCTGGAGTTGCAGGACTTGCAGGTGCCCATGGGAGGCGGTAGTCATTTTCTATCAGGTGAGCTGTCTGCTAGTTTGTCCCCTATACCATAAAAAACCCCAAACAACTACAAACTACAACACCAAAAATGAAGACGGCGCTGCTGCATCATTAAACTTTCCAAAGCGAAAAGGCGGAGACAATAATTATATTGGAATGAGTAATCATTAAATGGATATAATATTAACATTACACAATTAATTGTGTATGTATCAATATATGTAATTGGACCTTATCAGTTGGATATAGAAATCAGTCCATATTCTTTATCCTCAATGGATGTATCTTGTTACGTTCCTACGTACCTACGTTCTACGTGTTTATGTAGTAATAATCGCCAATTATATTGGACCCATTCTATAAAGTGTGTGTGTGAGTGAAAGTCTAAACTATATACTTAAGTTTGAACTTTTGAGAATGCGTCCCATACACAGCTGTGCTGTACCTCATTCACACTTTGTAACTTAGTTACAAAAAGTGTATGTATAGTAAAAGTAACCTTATGTTTAATTTCACTGCCATCCCATATGACGTCGTCTTCCCACTGCAACTGTGATACCATAAGAAAGGAATCATCAGGAAAGCCACTGTCAGGGTCATCTTCCTTATTCGGTTCTACTGTCATTTCTTCTTCAGCCTCCTTGGGTTTGGGTTGTTCTTCTCTTTCTGGAGAAGGTGCCTACGAATACAGCAAATATAAAAAAAAAATTATAAGTTGACCATTTTAAGTCGTATGACTATTTTGTTTTGATAAACAAATTGCATTTTTGTCATTATTATTTTCATTAAAGGTTAGAGTTACAAATAAGTCTTGAGAAATTAGTTTATTATCTAATATATACTGAGAAAAGGAGAACCATACTAAGAATGAGAGTAAAGTAACTTGGTTGGTATGCCAAATTAAATACAGGAAGTTACAAAATCCAGTTCTCAATATAATTTTTACTTGTCTTTTCTAACCTGTCCGAGCTCACAAAATGTAGTAATTATGAAACATATTTTTTTACCTTAATTTTAAATCCATAGTCAAATCCGTCTCCCGTTTCAGGTACATTTAGCATGTCATACCACATTTGTGCAGGCCCGAACCGCCAGTGCGCTGGAGTCGGTCTTTGTGATTTATCGCCAGATTGTGAATTGTTATGATCGTTATTTCCTTGATGAGTTTCTTCCATTGGCCTTACAATTTAAAAAAAAAAATGCATAAAAATATGATCCAAATAAATAAAAATTGAAATTGTCTGTTTGTAATGTCAAAATAATAGCTTTTTTTAAGCTCATACAGTTATTTGCATGATATCTATGCCTAAAAATCAGTTTTTAAAATTTTTGTCGGTCTGTTTGTTCCCACTAATCTCCAGAACGGGTAGACCTATTTCCACCGGACTTTCACTGACCGATAGCTGGTATTATAAGGAGTAACTTAGGCTACTTTTACTTCTGAAAAAAATTTGGGTTCCGAGCAAAATATATAAATATGTACACGCGAGAGAAGCTGCGCGGGAACTGCTAGTTATAAATTTGTTCTATGCTACCAACTTGACAAATAGCCATACAGCAAGCGGATATTAAGCAAAGCCTTTTAATGTTACCACACACTTGCTTCTTAACTTTGTAGTCTGGTCAACAAGTTTAAACTTGTGAAAAATAGTGATAAAGCTCCTAAAAATATGAGTGACAGCTCACTGTATTTAGAATGACGTATACAAAAATGTATTTCAACGATTTTGTACCACATAAAAAATTGTCATTCTTATTAACAAATTAAGATGAAAAAAATAGGCATTTAGTTTTCGTTGCCTGGGTCAGGTACACTCTTAAAAGGAAATCGGGTAGACTTTTTTTTATTCTTGTCCAAAAGGCGGCACCGCTGTGGTTTGCGCGGCATCTTACCTCCTCTCAGTCACAGAGGCGCGGAACGCTGCAACGCCGTCTCGGGCCTGCTTCTGCTAGGACGGCGGATAATCCTATCCGTCGCCCTAGGGCAAACGCTCATGGAGGCCGGAGATAGACTTCCTCTCTCTGTCGCCTGGCGCGATAGTTTTCTCCCGTTCCCTTTCCGTCGCCTCTTTGGCATATATCACTTCCTCGCAAAACGAGGCGGCGGAATCCCGTCGCGAGGTCGGCACGCTGCTGCGTTTACGCAGGGCACTCCACTAGTGTGCCACTGATACATAGGGCACACTGAAAGTTCTGTGCTCCTGGCCGTTCATAAATGTTTGAATTTCGAATGTTATATTTTTTTAAACATAAGAAACTCAATCATTGATATCCATAAGAGAGGGAGGGAGGGAGGGAGGGGAGGAGGAGGTCCTTCCATGCTCCATAGAAAGGCCAATAGACAAATGACAGGCAGGCACAGGTATTGAGAGTGTTAAACAAGCTAGCTATCTTGCTTGCTTAAGACTTTATTGAAGGTACTCACTTTAACAACTTATCTTCATCGTCGCTAGCGTACTGAGTTTCCTGGTTCTCCGCGGGCGCCGGTGGCGTATCACTGCTGGTACTGCCACTGCGCTTGCGCCGCCTACGTTTTCTCACGCCACGCCATATTTGAGGTAAGCTTGATAACTTTCCGGGTCCAAAGAGGCGAGAGAATAAAAGAACCTAAAATGAGACATCTAGATATGATCAATAACATGCTTACCTGTCTCCAATTATTAGAATGATTCCATATATTTTAATAATGTTAATTTAAATGTCAAAGGTCACACTTATACACTTATAATTATAAACGACAATCTTAGGATGTTCTTTATTTGGGTAATTCGTCATATCTTCCCAAAACAAACTTGGCCCATTGGGAATGACGAATTTCAAAATTAATATTATTTTCATTCGTCACCTCGTCCCATTCTTAGTTTTGTTAAGCTTTAATAGGAACTAAAGATAAAGGATTCTTGTCTTTTATTTTAATATCTTGAAAAACGTAGCACGTAGAACGGATGGTCGATGGGCCAGAAAAGTTCTGGAATGAAGACCACGGACCGGAAAGCGCAGCGTAGGACGTCCATTATAGCGGTGGACAGGCGACCTGGTAAAGATCGCAGGACGTCGGTGGATGCAGGCCGCTTCCCAGTCTTCTTGGAAGTCACTAAGGGAGGCCTATGTCCAACAGTGGATGGATCCTCCTATCCTATGGCTGAAATGATGATGATGTACTAAATCTACCGAAATTTTAATGGATTTCAAGAATTGGACGAGATGACAAAGGTAAACAAATTTTTTAATTCGTCAACTCGTCCTAATGGGCCCAGTTTGTTTTGGGACGAGATGACAAACGATCCGTTTATTAGAACATAGAATGCCCTTCTATTGGCTTATTGCATTGCATATCATAAATAAAGCAGAATAAAAAATATATATGAAAATATTTCCTTACTTTATCTGGCCTAAAGTCTGGAAACAGTTCCCTGACATCAATATTAGCATATTTGGATGGTAGCATAGCTGCCAACGGTGTTTCCAATCTTTTAGGTTTCTCTGATTGGCCTGACCTAGACCTGCAATTTAAGAAAATAAGTATGTATACGTATATTTATAAATTTCTTTAGTGGTTCAGCCTAAAGAAACTTCTGTACTATGCAGAAGTGTATACAGAGAAGAATGAAAACATCATGAGTTGAAAATTGTATGAATTTTTCAAAAATTGTATCTTTATAAGTAAAGAGACGTGGAGCGTAAACGGTCTCCCCGCGCGCTTGTTTGGCACAGGTTGCCTTACGTCGTACGATGCGGCGGCGAAATTGCATTAGTAGCCATACATTGCGTAGCGCGAATACAATTAATCATAATAAATCCTTAATTTTGCATTTTAATGATGATGATAAGTACCCACAGAAAAACGTTTGTATAAGTTTTTCTTTACATTCCGTATCTTACACCCTTATACATATAAATAAAATGTATCTCCCAGAAGAGCAAGGGATGGACTTTGTTTCCTCTGATATATGCCTAACTTTTATATCTAACTTATCGCTACTATAGTACATGTCGCAAAAATCTAGCTGAATGCAAAATTTAAATACTCAGTTGTTTTTGGTCTTACTATCTTACGGTCTTTTTGTACAATATTCACAGTAAAACATTTTTAAGATAATTATCATCAAAATTATCCCTCAGCTACAAACACTGAATGCTACATTCATATGTAACCAGTTCACGGAAGAATAGTGTATATAAAGTAAAAACTGAGGTTGTTCCGACTATTTGCAAGAACATGCTGTTAGCAGATGTTTGAGTCAAATATGCATTGAAAAAACACACTTACGGTATGGTAGATGGGGGTGGCATAAGTTCGCCATCTCCCTCCATATCTCCTTCATAACCCTCATCATTAGTCCTCTCACTCTGTCCAAATATATTATCATTCCTCCAATTTCCATCTTTAGCCCTTTCTTCACTCTGTGGACAACCTTTATCATCTACCTCGGACGTAACAGTGCATTTCTCTTTTCCCTCTGTGTATTTGATATCTTTTTGTGCAACTTGGTTAGTGCTAATTTCTATATCCTAGTATTAACACAAACAATATCAGTGACATTCAAGTAAGTAAACAAATACAAAGTACTCAGAATTGATTGGCAGATCTTCTGTATAATTAAAGCTTATTTTTTTGTTATGTTTGCATTTATTTCAATCAATATTCCACTTCAAAATTCTAGATAACTATAGAGAACTTGAAAATGCCCGAAAACCATTTATACATAGAATCTACCAATTACTTATATTAATAACAGAAACCAAACCAAGTAGATCGCTATCTACATAACATTTGTAAAAAAAAAACATAAATGAATAAAAACGTCCTGGGTTTTAACAAACTAAAACATTGTACTTTATGTCAATAGTGTTTTAACAAAATAATGGAAAATGCTTCATGGTAAAGGTAGAAGAAACTAAACTGTGAAAACTGCTCTACACTGGCAGTGGGATGACAAAGCTTGAACTGGCAGCAACCAGAATATTGGATTGCATTTGTATTCCCTTTTAAGGATATTATAATGCAGAAAGAGACGATATGATTCGTAAGGTTCATCTTACCATCCCATGATAAGTTGTGGTTAGATAATTAAAGTGTAGTAGGAGGAATGTGACATATGAGCAGTGTCACACAAGCACATAAGATAAAGACAACAACAGTATCTATCTGCAATGTTATTTGTATCATTGTAATAAATAGGATTGGCAGGGATAGGATTAAAAAAGATCCAGTTTGAGGGGGTACCCCAGCCTTGGCATAGTGTCAGCCTGGTTGAACATGATCATGACATCTGACAATGCCTCATTTTTACATGGTCTAACCCACTAGGGAAGTACATTGTTAATCAAGTTTGGAAGATGTACATTTTTTTATATTTTTATTTAAAAACATCTCTTTCCTCATTTAAGATACATCTACAAATTGTGTAAATTAAATAATATTATTGATAAGACTAATGAACCAACACCTGTGCATAAAAAACCGAAATAAGGTGGCATATTACTTTTGATACATTTTGTTGCTACCTTTCAAGACAAATAACCCTTTTAAATTTATTGTTTTAATGTAAGTTCTATGGCAACTTGCATGGTAAATGACACATAATAAACACAAAAACTATAATAACAAAATTATAATATTAAGATTCAAAGCCTTAATTTTTAATTACCTAGGTTTTGTGCAGGGGAATTTAATTATACAGGGTGTTACAAAAGGTGTTCATATTTTGGGGTCGCATAGGTCTACTATGCGACCCTAAAATATGAACACGTAAATGACGTAAAGTGCTAATAGTTTCAGAGAAATTAATGATTTTTAATAGATAAATCTTATTTTGAAACTGACAAATTGAGCTTTAAAATTGACAGATAAAGTGACATGAATGAAACTATGGATATTTAATACCAAGGATGTTGAATGTCTACACATTACGCTCCTAAAATTTGTCCACACCTTTTTGTAACATCCTTTATATAAGAAACTATACCATTGCAGGCTATAGGATAGTTTTAACTAATTGATAGAATAATTACTATTTGGAGTTTCTTATCTATTTAACTCAACAAATACTATCACCATTTTCACCAACATTTAATAAATTGTTATTTGTCACAGTATTCAAAAACAAAAATATACCCAGAACCTTCTAACAAATACTTCAATAAAAACATGAATCCTAAAGTAATTTATATATGCTTATCAGCAGCATTCATAGACATGCATATGTGAATCTACAGGAAATATGTGAGGTAAAGAGCTTAAAACATTTATTTTTAATATTTAAATGAAGTTATGACATACTTTTCATAAGCAAAATTGAAGAGTTGGCTTATAATTTCATTATTATGTAGAGAGCACCATTGAAAATATACAAACATGACACATCTTTACCTTTACTTCTTCAGCTACATCATCAATATCAAAGAAGTCAACTGCTGAAGGACTTTTTTGTGTATAGTCTGAAAACAAAATAATAAAACTATTATGATTATGGTTTTACAGTAGTCATATCTACAGAATTAAACATGTCAATATGTTTGTAGTTGTGTTAGTGATTCCTGCTCCTACACATAGGCTGGTCCTGGGATGGTGGGATAGTGTGGCCAACGGTTTCATGTTGCATGTGTGCCAAATTGTTGCATTTTTTCACTCCATGTAAATTATTTTTGGAGTAATATTAGAAAGACTTTTGTAACAGTAAGTTTTGCTTAAATTTTTAACTATACTTTTGTAGTGTATGAAATTTTAATGGGTATTTTTACAATGTTGCAATTATATTATGTAAAAATGTCAGGTCACAAATATATTTAAAATAGTGGACTAAAACTGGGGGAGGTGCATAAAGGTATAATAAAATCTGCTACAGAGGTTTTAGAAAAAAAATTGCACCAAACCAACCCCACTTGAAAATCCTAAGCAAAGTATAAAGAAATGTAATAAAAATTATATAAAAAGTAATAAAAATGTCATCACAGTGCATGTTTTTACTTTTAAGTTAACATCAAATTGAATTTTTAAGGCTGGTTAGTTGGCTAGTTAAGGCCAGTATATTTCACAATGTTTCTAACAAAAGATATAAAATACACTGACAATGTGACCTAATAAGAGTAATGTGTACACTGAATTTCAATACCGCGTACACCTAAAGTGAAATGCCTATGTAAAAATTCATTTTTACATAGGCATTTCACTTTATTTACACATGCTCATCAAATATCAATTTGTTCTACTCAAATGTAAATGTTACAAAATGATGGTATACGATGCAATCATTATGCCCTATTACAAGAGTGTATAGTTTAGGTATCCCTGATCTATAAATTTACACAACACACATAAATAAAAGTATTTTTTTTATTAATGTTAACCTTTTTCTTCATCCTCTTTATTAATCTCTTCTTCTTCTAAAACTTCTGACAACATTGAACCCAGTCCCAGTCGAGTGAGTGAAGACAACATTCGTTTGGATTCTCCATCGAGAAGACCGTCATCTTCAAGCTGACCTCTTTCATCAATGTTGCCGAATAGAAACCCCGTCAAATCCATGCCGGAGCGACCGGAGTCACCCCCTTCATCACTGTCACACATTTTAATTAAAAATAACAGCTATTTAAAATTATTTTAGAATTTAATGCATTATCACACAGTATACAACGTAAAAAAAAATATTTTGAGGATACAGTGGACTCCACTGGCTTTTATTTTGACAAACATTGACATTTTTGAAAACTAACAATCAGTGTTGCCAACCTTTACCTTTAGTCAGTAGCTAGACATTTTGCAAAAAGTTGTTAGATTGCCAGATTTCTAGTTAGCAAATAATAATAAGTTAGCCAAATTTAGGTTTAATTATTGCATCTGTGATGATTGGGCTTGTCTTTTGTGACTTGTTGGAAGTGATGTCACTATTGTGTAAATGCATTAAGAACAAAAAGATAGTCCCTCTACGGATAGGAAATCATTTAATTATATAGTACTCCACATTATTTTTACTTCAAGACCCTACTTATATTAATTTTCAGTTGGCTTATTTAAAGTACTGATTTACGTTACACAATTATAACAAGAATAAAAAAACATATTCTACACAGAGCCACAGTAAACTTTATTTTCTTTTTAGTTTATAACACGTGTTCATTTTCCGATTTATCAGTTGGCATATTTAATATTTGGCTTATTTTTTCCTGATTTCCTACTATATTTTTATAGTAGAATCTGTTATTTTAGAGTAATATAAGAAACTCAAAATAAACATTTTATAATATTGTAGAAGTACTGTATCTAAATTTTTTGTACAAAAACTGAGAAACGTGACCACGTTTAGTTTTTCTTTCAAGAACCGGTTCCCTACTAAAAAGTTCGAAAGTATTTACGTCATGTAAAATGTTGCTAGAAAAATGTAGCTGCAAGTATAGAGTGCTGACACCGAAATAATGCATCATCTAGCTATAAAATTGCTAAAAGGCCCTACGCACCATCGTGTCTGACGTACGTCCCGCCAAGGACACGCACGATGCACTATGCAAAACGATCGTGAATAGTCTTGACGTACGTCAGAATTATATATATACATTATATACTGCTTGCTGGACTTGCACGACGCGTTTTGCATCCAGCGACTCCCCCACCACATGCTTATGTACATACCATAGACTTTACGTTCTAGTATATAAGGTTTATGGTACATACATATACAGTATTTTGCCAATTTGTGGGGAATGCCCAAAAATGCGGGGAATTTCAAATCGATTGGGGAAATTATGAGGAGACCATCAATGCGAGGAAAATGCGGGGAATCGGGAATTTTTATCCTTATTAATTACATTACTACTTCAGGTTTTATCTCCCCAAACTGTGGAATTTGTCTATTATTTTGGGGTAATTTAAGAATATGGCATTGGCAACGCTGGCTACAGCGCCGTGGCCTTGAGTGGACGTACAGCCGCGCACGACGCGTGTGTATGCTACGTCGGTCACGGCGTCCTTGGCGGGACGTACGTCAGGCACGAAGGTGCGTAGGGCCTTTAAAGGCCGTACGCACCATCGTGTCTGACGTACATCCCGCCAAGGACACGCACGAAGGCCCTACGCACCTTCGTGCCTGACGTACGTCCCGCCAACGACGCCGTGCCCGACGGTAGCATACACACGCATCATGCGCGGCTGTACATCCGCTCAAGGCCACGGTGCTGTTGCCAATGCCATTTTCCTAAATTACCCCAAAATAATAGTCAAATTCCACAGTTTGGGGAGATAAAACCTGAAGTCGTAATGTAATTAATAAGGCTAAAAATTCTCGATTCCTAGCAATTTCCTCGCATTTATGGTCCCCCCATAAATTCCCCAATCGGTTTGAAATTCACCGCATTTTTGGGCATTCCCCACAAATTGGCAATATACTGTATATGTATGCACCATAAACCTTATATACTAGAACGTAAAGTCTATGGTATGTACATAGGCATGTGGTGGGGGGCTCGCTGGATGCAAAACGCGTCGTGCAAGTCCAGCAAGCAGTATATAATGTATATATATATAATTCTGACGTACGTCAAGACTATTCACGATCGTTTTGCATCGTGCATCGTGCGTGTCCTTGGCGGGACGTACGTCAGGCACGAAGGTGCGTAGAGCCTTTTAGTTGGCAGCACTGCACATAATGCAGTGTTGCAGCCAATTATTAACTAAAGTTGAAGTTGAAGTCCAATTTCTTGTACCTTGTACCCTTAAAAGTTTATCAGCAAAAAATAAATGTTTTTATATGCATAAATTCAATGGTTAATTAATAAATTATATAGGTATACTAAACTTTTTAAAGGATTCTACAAAAAATTGTTTTAAAGTACCTAGCAAACTATTTTACTTTTACTTTTACATAATAGTACCAGTACTTTTACTATGAAAAATAAAATGCGTTCCTTTGTGGCTAAAGCTTAAAAGCATTGCCTTATGATACGATGCCAGATCAAATGGCGAACTAAGCTCAGTTGCACGATATTATGTATTGTGGTATGGTAAATGACATCCGAGTATATTTATAAAGTAAATTACCTCAACACCATAATAAAACCTTATGATACAAGTGATCAAAATTAATAGGTATCTCTTAGAATGAGGTTTTCAAAGTACTAGTCGATTTTTCATATCAGTAAAATACGTAATATATCTGTCTATGTACTAGTTTTTGACAGTGATGGTGAAATATACAAAAAAAAATATTTGTAGATCTAGATTTCAACATAAACTCTAACCATGAAATATTATGTAGGTATTCTTGATACATTAAACTCCTTATCCTGTAGGTGACAGATGTTCACTTTTTTCGTGCACACTGCCATGTCATTTTTAATTTTACGTTTAACGATATAAAGTAAATAACCACATATTAACCACTTGGAAGTGGACCAATTAAAAAAAATACTGATGTGTAATACTAATTTCAGGCAACACTCACTTTACGTCATTTGTCAAGAGTCATTCAGTTGAATCAGTTGTTTCGCGCGTAATTTGAATTTTCGTATCATGAACTAAAATAATTACCTTCCTTTTCTTATAAAACAATTGTCATAGAAATATCCAGACCGTGTTAGACGAATATATAAAAAATAGACGTGTGGAAACCCGGTGTGCACCCGTGAGCGCGGGGCTAGCGCTGATGTGGTAGGTACGTCGGAATCAGACCGACTAAAACACAAGGGACTCAAATATCTCCGTAGGTAGTATAAAAAATATAATAAACAGAATGTTTCAGAAACGTGTCAAATTTGAGGAGCGTTATTTGTAGCCAACAAATTATTTATTGATTAAGCTTGAAAAAAATATGGATGTTGAAAAAAATTTTGTTTTTGAAAATATTTTTACTTCCGAAAATGCTTATTATGAATTTTCATATCAATTTCAATGATTTTGTGTTTTTATTTTTTATGCAGAATTTTTTTAGAAAAATCTGGATATTCCATCAACATCCTTAGTATTAAATACCCATATTTTCATTCATGTCAGGCCTCTTACATACATCTGGCCTGGGGGTAACGAGTGAGGCTGCCCGTTACCTTAACAGAAGCAGGCCTGAGACGGTAAACGGGAAGGAGGCGTTTACGTTCTTCACGGGGTCTACTATACGACCATAATATTTGACCACACCTTTCTGTAACAACCTGTATATGTAGGTACCTAGCATTATTACCTACAACAAGGCTCCAAATAATTATGACGTCTCGCCTTTGGGTGACACTCAGAGTATTTTTGCGGCGCTGGGCACTTTTTAAGATGGGTAAAAAGTGTTAAACTCGCGTCAGATTTCAGGGTCACGTGGACCCTGATCGAAAATGTATGGAAAATGTGTCCAATATAATATATTTAAAAAATATAAATTTTTATGACGAGATCGAAAATTCTCAAGACGGAGGTGAGTTTCTTATATTTACAAGTACAGCGTCAGAGAGACATGGAGAGGGAGGGAGGGAGGTCGGAAGGGGTGGAGGGAGAGTGGGGCAAGCGGGGCGAATGGAGAGAGTGGGGCGAGTGGGGAGAGTGGCGCGAGTGGGAAGAGTAGGGCGAGTGGAAGTAGGGAATTTAGGGAGGGAGAGTGGGAGAGTGGGGAGTCTGGGAGCAAGTGGGGCGAGTTTGGCAAAGTGGGTCGAACGGGGAGAGTGGGAGTAGAGAATCTAAGGAGAGTGGGAGAGTAAGCGAGTGGTGCGAGTGGGGTGAGTGGGGCGAGTGGGGCAAGAGGGGAGACTGGTAGTAGAGAATCTAGGGAAGGAGAGTGGGAGAGTTTAAGAGTGGGGCGAGTGGGGCGAATGGGGCGTGTGGGTCGAGTGGGGAGAGTGGGGCGAGTGGGAGTAGGGAATCTAGGGAGGGAGAGTAGGAGAGTGGGGCGAGTGGGTAGAGTGGGGAGAGTGGGAAGAGTGGGGAGAGTGAGAGTGGGAAGAGTGGGGAGAGTGAGTGAGTGAGTGAGTGAGTAGGAGAGTAATGTGACGTTTTAAGTTCGTCGTATCGTTTAAGTTTGCATTTCTGTCCCATGACTGCCTCTTTTTTTTTATAACGTGACACTGCACTGCGTAAACACGAGGAAAAAGACGTGATGACTCTCTTTGTTCATCAGTGGACCAATAACTTAACTTTAGGGGTTTACTCCAGACGAATTTGCCTATGAACCCATAGAGTTGTAGGTAAGGGGCCTCCTAGAGGCCCCTTTAGGAGGATACCAGACGTCAACAACCATCCAATGGGAGCTGTGTTTTTCCTTCCTTTTCTGAGTGTATTCCTGAAACCACTCTTAAAACCCCGAGGTAGATTGCCATTGCTCAATTCGATTATAAATTAAGATAATGCCACTATATCCCACTGATAGCTAAGAAAACACAGGTATATCACACCTGTAACTTAACTGAATAACCAATTCACTCAGCTTTCAATTTCAAATATCGTCCTCTAAACAGTACTTTTGGGAAAAAGGAGATTTTTAATCCAACTGTATTTATTTTAAGTGTATGATCGCAATACTATAGACCAATAAAATTGTGAGAAGATTTTTACGATTTATTTCTAATTGATAATTAAACGTAATCTTATTTTACTTTATAGATTTTTTCTTTGCAATCGTTGTCAGATGCTTGTAAATTTAAGCCAAATAAGCACACGCTCATACCGTTATTAGCTACTCATCTACTTATATTTTTATAATCAGACGAGCAATGTAGCTACTACCTACCTAAATTACCTTAAATAGACTGGCATCCCGACATGGTAAGCTATAAAACACAATGAAAAACGCTTAACTGTAAAAATATTTACCACTTTGTAGAAAACCACAAAACTATAAAAAATGCTGCATTGTAAAGACTACACAAATCATTGGTGACAAATCAAGACATTTACTTAGAAACTAATAAAAAAAAACCGGTACGTATTTTCGGTCACGAAACAGTGACTAACATAAAAATCTGCTACCTGACTTCATCAATCATCAAAATGTTGTAGTCAAAACTGAAAAATTGCAGAAATACACTATTCTCATTTGCAATTGACCCGCCTTCTGGTATTACAGTAGTTAAGTGACGTAACGAATAAAAAAAGGAGTTAAAATTTTCCCGTTAGATTATTCCACCAAAGGTATTTTTCTGGTCTACAAAAATTACGGCATTCTTTTGGCAGAACGTTGAATAAAGACATTCTAGGTGCATAAGTAGGTACTTAGGTATGCTGAATACAAGGTTTTCAGCAAGATAAGTGTTAAATTTAATAAATCATCTAACAAATTCCAAAATATACTCAGCCCCTTATACACTGTTGAATGCCAAAAATTCAAGAGCAATTCAAAGCAGTAGCAGCATGATCTTATTTCAAAGAAAATGTTCCAAAAGAAGAGACAAGAAATGTTAAGTCAGTCGATTATTGTGCAATTGATTTCAATTGAGATAGGTTATTAAAAAAGGGAAGAAAAGCAAAGCTTTTTTAGTTAAAACGGTAACGAATATCTTGTTATGAAGTAGTTCATTGTAAAACTTTCTTACGTTGTCATAATAATTATACAGATACTCCTCTTCAGCTTTCAGCTCTTCATCTTCGTTAACCCCTTACCATCAGCCGATCCCTGTGATTAGTTATGATCTTACCAATAACAATGTGTGTCTATTCCCATCAAGTCACACGGAGTTCTGCCACACTTTAATTCATAATACTTTTTATTTAAAAAAGACAACTCCCGCATTAGGAATTACACCTGTGTCGCGGGGGACTTTACAAACATACAAAGAACGGACACAAAGAACATCCAGACTCGGGTGGGAATCGAACCCACGGCCTATACCGTAGCAGTCACGGTCACTAACCACTAGGCCAACAGGCCAGTATATGTGACAGTGTGACTCGATTAAACATTTTATTTCCGTTTAAAATCACGGGTAAATCATACGCTAATATTTTTGGTAAATTAACATTTGCTTCATCGACAAGGGAATTTTTATAACTTAACTTAAAAATTAACCTTTATATTTGTTTTATATTGAAACAGTGCTTGTTTTTATGTTGCAAAATTATCTTTAATACAAGTAGGTTTTTTTTTCAACCAGCAGTACTCATGCCAACCACTCGTTTCAAGTGGACTTATAGTGTTTCATTAGGTCACATTCTTACTCATTGAAAGTACTTTTTCCAACGAATCATAGACTAACAAAATTGCGTGTGACTCGAATGGAATATATCGTTATAAACAGTCTGACTTATTTCGACCTTACGCAAGCAATTAAGGATCCAAATTTTTCCTTTTATTCCTCTTTCTTATTGTGTACGTTAGATTTTTTGGGTAAGTGAAATAATTATTGCCGACTGATGATAGTAAGACACCATAAATCACACCTGTAATACGTCAGTAAAATATTTTATATATCTGATGCAAGTAAGTAAATATTTAAATCGTTAGATTATACTTAAACTTACAATCAAATATGTTGTAGTTTTTATGGCCCTCTTCCAGTACGATGATAACCTAGAATTTTTATACCCCACTTCACTCCACTCTCCCCGCAGAAGTTTCGTATATGGAATGCTGTGACGTGGTCTCTAACTGCCAAGCCACAAATGGTATGATTGACATTTTACCATGCCACAGTATACAAAATATGCAGTAAAATACCTTCTGGTTATGTACTTGTACAATATGTATTTGTTCAGGCTTACTTTTCTTGAAGGCAAGAAAATAATATATTTTAAGTGGCATTCGCCAAAAAATATACTTAATTGAGCGTCATTACAGCATTCCATTACGTTTCTCAGTACATCCTGATTTAGATCGAGGATTTCTTCGACAATGTTCTCCATATAGATACGTGATAGAAAAGATCTCATTGAAAATAGTAAATAGGACAATCATTCAGGATACTGTGAATAAATCGTCAAATTGGGAGATGTAGTAGTCGGTCAAGGCAGCACCCTATTGAAGAAGAATATTTTCGAAGAATTCATCAATTTTCAGTAACAGAAACTTGTTAATGATCATTTTGTAGCGTCTTAGAAAACATAGAATTAAGTTTTACTAGTGTGTGTCGCTTGCTATCTTACTATTCATGAAAAATATGAGCGTGTACCTAGTACTTGAGACTTACATGAATGCGTTCTAATAAATTTATATTTATAATTATAACAAATAGTAAAGAAATAGTATGTTCATTAAAGACGGTATCTGGCGACCCAAATCGTTGACTGTACACGACTAAAGTATGGTAGTAGATATTCAAAGACACAGACATCGTTGTAGTTTGCTAATGGCCAGGTACAAAGGTTACATTAACATTTTGTAATTTTGAGAAATGTTATAGACTTTATGTAACTCGGTTGATTAATCTTTTGGTGAAACTTAGTGCGGGAATAAACAGTTTTGTATAATGACTACTATGAATACTTATGAGTTACCTATGAATTCATTAACAGTTTTGATAATTAGCGAAGGGAATTTTGTGGGACTTCAAAACAGTTAGATCTTAAATGTTTATTTTAATATAAAAATATTTAAATAGCTCTCTATTTATAAAAAATTATTTTATTGTGAAAACTGAACATAACATAAATTCAATTTAGATCTGAATAGGTAACGTATTGTTATTAGGAAACTTCATTATATCACGGTGGGGATGGTCTACTTTTTAGCTACCCTCAGGTAGATAGCGGGCAGATTTCATCTAAGCAAGACGAGTCATATCATAGATGGTATATATATATGTATATGCTACCAACGCAAGAAGCCATTCATGTTCAAAATTCTTATCGAGTTCCTCGGCAAAAGGGTTAATAATATCAGGATGGGACTAATCCTGTCCAAACCCACATTATTTGAGCTCTTGTAAATGAGAGTTTACAGCAGGGAGCGTAGTGCTCAACCTATGATAGGGCAAGTTATATTATACATATTGTCTTGGAACCGGAAACTAATATAATCCGAAGTAAATTAGAGGAGTTGAAAATCTATATATTAATACGTGAAAATAATTATATGCACCTACCTCTTTTTAAGAAAATTTCGGGAACGCATCAACGTGAAATTTGCTATACTTACTGTTTATATATAGTAGAAGTGCAGAAAGCTACAATTTTAAAACAATATTTCCTACAAGTTTAAAAAGTACGTGAAAACGGCTACATTAAGTTACACGCGTCCAGTATATGTGTTGACCTGTCATGGTACGTAAGTATATACAGTGACAGTTCAAGTTATACTGGTCAATGAAATAAACCATGGTCGAAATTTAACCACCAGTGCGATCTCTTGTAATAATAAATCCACTCAGCTTCTCTATACTAATATCAAGTTATTGTATATAGAATCACCACTTAGTAAGTTCACTATAAATTACTCCAATAGCCATGCTGGCTTGCATATACTATTGAGATAAGTACACATTAATAATAAAGTTAGGCGAGATTACCGTTAAGCGTCGTTAAATCATTAAGTTAATGTTTATTAGTTCCTAATACAAGAGAATTTCGTAACTTTACACAAAACTAAATGTAATTTAGAAGAAAGATAGTGGACGTTTGGAAACCTTACTGTATATTGAGAACATACATGCAAAATGATGGTGACTATTGAGATAGTTTGTTGTTAAAATAGCTTGTACACCCTTGATTACTGTAAGTGAGAAGTGGAAGTAGGTACACTGCTTCTATTTCTTAAATACCAATGTACATACTTCTATATTTCATTACAACTAATTAAAGTGTAAATATGATGAAGGATGAGGTCCTATCTAAATCAGACAGCTAACAAATTGTTTTCGTTAATTTATTGTATCTTAAATTAAAAAAAAAAAATAATCACCAGGCACTCGTTACTAAACCTGAAGCATACTGTATCTATTTGGAGTTGAATAGTTTTCTTTAGAAAGTAAATGGCGTATTTACGAGACTAAAGGCAACAAAATGAGCTCGCAACGTAGAGGCGCTTTCTTTGAAAGTCAATACAAAGTACGCTAACAAACTTACAAACACGAAGTTGAGACTCAGGTATAGGTTATTCAGCAAAATCACAACCCTTTTCACACATTTAGTACTCTACAAATATATATATATGAATGCCTTGTAATTGTAAATATTTCGTTATTTAATTATCAATTCGGTTTTCATCTATTTTATGACGCTACATTGATTGAATAGTTTGCAAAAATAGTAATAGAGTTACAGCAAGAAACAGAAGATAGAGAAACTTACAGCAACAGAGTAATTATACACTAACTATGACGTCTCTTTTTACTTTCCAAATGGCAACAAATTTAATATCGTTCATATATTATCAAATACCTATCCATCGTAGTTTTTTATGTCAGTATAAAATCACACGATGACATCAAACGTTTTATCTTGAAAAGTAGTCGTTTCGCGGTGATAATTAATTATTACCTATAAGACGGAAAGCATATTTTTTCGAGAAGTTCTCAAATCGTGAGTAAGACTTAAGCGACGTAGCCATTGTCGATCGACTTGGATAACTTCGTCATATTGATTGTTTGTTACGTGCCTTGTGTAACATCCAGTTTTACCGCTAAAAACCCCAGAACACCAATCCCAAAATAACTTTGTGTATCCAAGATTTTCCTGTCTTGAGATTGACCACAGATTTTCTTTCACGAACTACAGATTCGTCCTAAGCAATAAGGGTGGCACTGTTACAAGGGAATTAAATTAATTTAGGTACTTTGATTAGTATTCCATAAATTTCACAACACTAATTTGCTCTATAAGAAACTTCTTCTGATTATATTAAAATCGCAAACAAAATTGGCCTAAGCGTAATTGAATTGTTATTGGATTAAGTAAGGATTATATAATATTACCGTGATTCTAGTTTTAACTAAATTAAATAGTGTAGGCCTTTTCAAATGAAATCTCAGGTCAATAAATTTAAAAATGATTATAGCGTACAGTTGCTTCAAAACAAATTTCTTTCTGTGACTGATGCTAGATGCTAGCTAGTCGTAGTCGTCGAGTTTCCATGCACGCCTAAAAAGTAGCTCAATCAACAGATTGAGCTACTTTTAGGCTTTGCATAGTTAAACAACAGGTAAAAAAAAATATTTAAAAATTCATTCAACTCACAACAGAATAAGTGGAAAGCAAGTCGCTGTAGTTCAGTCAACTGAACTACCAAGAAAAAGGACTCGCCGCCGGTCCAGTCAACTAAACAGAACTAGAAGAAACACGTACCACTATTCTTTCTAAACGTCCTCGGGTTCTTTTTCTGCAATCAGACCTCCGTCCTGTAAAGCTTAGTACTCATCATTCGATATAAAATCCTTTTTTTTTTACAGTATTTTTATTATTCAATCAACATCATGTGTCCAATCTAGTCACACAGTCCATCTATAAATTAGAAGAGCAATGTTTTTTTAGTAGTATTGTTCACAATTAGCAAGGAAAATCTCTCGATTTCATCTATTACAAATCATTACGTATTTTCACAGAAAATACCCTTTTTTACATAACTCGATGGAACTCTTTCTTAACATTTAATGAAGTTACAAAAACTTCAACGATCATTAGGGTTTTACTTTGAAATACAAATGGATATAACAAGGAAAATATTTAATTTTAAGGGAACAATGCAAAAGATTTAGATTACATTCTTCATTATCTTAAAAATCCTTTTTATACGATCTCGGTTCCATGCGTTCTTTTTTTTTTTCATATGGAAACCCCCACGGGTCATCACCTCACCATGGCTATTGGTGAAGTGGTATGTCGGAATCGAACCGACTAAAATCACACGGTGTTCCATCACAAGTGAGTCTATCGCAAGGGACTCGGGTATACCCTAGGAAGGAAGTCCCCGAGAACCCTAGCAGACTTTGGCCGCCCTCAATAGAAGGCAGCCACACCATATGTAGCGGAGGGCCTTGCCCTCCTTCCTATTTAGAGAGGCGCAAGCGGAACACGTCGCACCACCGTCTCAGGCCTGCTTCTGCTAGGGGTGCTAGGGGTAACGGGTGAGGCTACCCGTTAGGGCCTCACCCGTTACCCCCAGGCCAGCGCTCATGGAGGCCGGAGATCATTCTGCGCTCTCCAGCGCCTGGTGCCTCTTCTTCGGGACCGGAGAGTACTAGTCCTCTCCCGTTCCTTTTCCGCCGCCTATTTAGCGGACATCACTTCCTCACAAAAAGAAGGGGCCGGTTCCGTGCGTCCTAGTGAAAAAAAAACGGTTTCAGCTCCGAATCTACTGGATCGATTAAGTTAAAACTTTTGTAGATACAGATATCACTTTCTGTGACTTAAATTGCAACGTAAGTACTCAATTCGACCACTTAGAGAATAAACTTTTTTTGCTTACCTAAAAGTGCAAGAGCACAAGAGCTTTAGGGATTACCTAAGAAACTATTTCAGTCCTTATTATTCTACTAATACCGACAATTTTGATCTTAGTCCAACTGGTCTTTGCCTACATAAATGAGAATGTTGTTTTCTAAAAAGCAAAATATAATAGTAAAAAATAGTTACTGTTTAAAAAGCCAAAAATTACTCCTTATTTATTTAAACACATATTGGTATGTTAGCACATTATTTATACACATAGTTATCTAGCCAAACTAACAAGTTTATCAGCGAAATCACTTTTCCTTTTCAGTCTACACTACAATTTTTTATTTTATATTATTAAACTATTATTATATTACTAAACTTAAAAGAATACTAAAGAAATATCTATTGGAAAGTATGTAATAATATTAATATATATAGCAGGCTATTCTTTACACATATGCATATAAATATATGTTACATATTAGGCTACTCATTTACATATAAATTTATATTATGCTATAGGTACATTATACATACACAATAATAATATATATCGGCTTGCTATTTATTAGAGACTCGACTGAGTCCACAGTCAAACTGTTCAAAACAGTTTTGTGGACCTTTGTACTAGACTAAGGCTTAAAAAAAATTGTCACAATAAATATTTTTTTTTAAATTCGACGACCTAGGAAACCAAGTTTTATTTTTACTTACCTAGACTTTACTTACCAGACTGAGACTTAGGTAGGTACTTTAATATTATAAGCAATAAACATAATATACAGGATCGTATTTTTTGAAGTAGCTCGTATCTTTGAGTTTAATTTCGCTTACACGAACCAGACACATTCTGTTTTCATCTTTGCTTATGAAAAGAAATATATCTACTTACCTACAAAAAGTAATACCCAATAAATTATAAGCCCATGTTGGGAAGATAACAAATAAATACTGATATTCTTTCAAAGAACGTTAAAATATTAACGATATTATAATACACAAATAAGAAGGTTGTAAGTAGCTTTAAGCCTATGAAATCTGTTTTCGTTTCGATGTTTTGGGTAGAGTTTTTTTAGGTTTAAGCTGTACTTTCTTCTCTATTTTTGACTCCTCCTCCTCCCCTAAACATTATAGGGCAGTAAATACGGTGGTAGTGTAATGAATAAGAAGTCGGATTCGCGATCAAGTCATTGCGAATTCGAACCCCACGAAAATAGTCACACCCTAACCACGTGCACCTACTTCTAATACTGGGTAGGGCAAAACCACCATCTGTTTTCTTTTCGCTTTAATTTTTGTTTAAAGTGAAAACTCATTTGGTTTTTAATTGATTTTTTTTATTCGCACTTATATATTTTGTTTCCATTATTTGTAAGCAATGATATCTGGCAAATGGCCGCCGCCGGCATTAATACAAATTTTGCTATTTTAATTATATTTTGCATAACTGGGCGCAGCATTTGTAGTGTCACCTTGTCAATTTCGGCTCGAATGTTGTTCTTTAACTCCTACAAGGTTGGCAGGGGGCTTGTTGTGACAGTCAAATCGGGAGATCTGGCTGACCAAGCCAAACTGTTACTAGATGTCATAAAGTAAAAAAAAAAGAAAATGATAAAAGTACATTCATAATATATTAGATGGGACTCAGCCAATTTCACTCTGAATTACCTACATCTCTTTCAAAGAGGATTAAACCAGCCTTACTATTAGCGTTGTAGTATTAGTTAAGGGCTGACAGCACTGAGCTAGTTCATTTCAGTCACAGTGTAAAGCCTACTTGCTTGGATAGTCTTGGTAATTTATGTGTGCGGTGGACCACCGTTCGATATACGTACACCGGAACAGTCCAGTTGCGTAATCCACGTTTCTAATGACCGCAACAACCGGCACGACGGGGTGTATGAGAGTAAATAGTCTAGATACACCATTATTTGTAGCCTTCAGTGTTATGTGACAGTAGGATTCCGGACATATACGTAAATTATGCGGTTAGTCATTAGCGCTGTACTAAACATCATTAATGATTTATGTTAATTTATATATTTATTTTACTTTTGCAAACTTTTTGCACACGAAGTTTAGAATACAACAGCGGATACGCTATATATTGTACTGAATATGACGTGTGACAGTGGACGTTGTTATTCGCTGAAGTTGATGAGCTTTCGTGAAAAAGTGTTAACTTCAAAATGTATTATTTTGAATTTACCCAAAAATTAATTCTGGTGCTGAATAATAAAACACAGTTCTATTGATCTTTAAATTTAGTGCACCATAACATGCTTTAAGGCTGGCAGTATAAGTAATAAAAAACCTGATAATATTAAATTAGTTAGTTTTCAAATCATTATTTTTGACACCTATTCGTAACTTTCGTGGATACATTTCTATTTCCATGGAAACGAAAAGCATTTCATCCCAAAGTCTAATAAAGTGAATTAATCTGTGTCTATATTTGATAGTATAAAAAAGATCGACAGGTTTTTCTATTTTACCTCTCGTTCTAATAAAATATGATTTAAGGTAATGCATTTCGAATTTACCTCAAAAAATTATTTTCTGGTGCTGAAAAATGAAACACAGTTGCATTGATCTTTAGAGTTTACACCATAAATTGTATCTATTATGAGTTGCACCCTTAATAAGCAAGCTATCTAACTTAGTATGCGGCATGTTACGGTTGAAAATGTCCGACCGAGTCAGTGACATTACGTTGTACTCCAAAACACCAGTTGCGAATGCTGCCAAAAACACTCGCCAAACTAAAGCGGAAATCGGCAGGGTATTTTAAAATACCCTGGCCAACATAGTAGATCCTTTAAAAAAGTATGAGACGAGATTGAGTCTAGGGATTCCTTTATTGGTAATCAGCCAGTTACTTCCAAGAATTTGGCGTTAATTAGAAATCCAGAAAGGAGAGCCATGTTTCGGCACGTATGGGCCGGCTCGAAACCGGCAGTGAAGCAATGCTTGCATTGCTTTTTGCCCAGTGAGTGAGGTTACTGGAGGCCCTATCCCTTCCCTCTTCCTCTTTCCCTTCCTCGCCCCTTAGTCCCCCCTTCTCCTACTCCCACCTTAAAGTCCGGCAAAGCACTTGTGACTTTTGAGTTGCAGGTGCTCATGGGCGGCGGTAGTCATTTACCATCAGGTGACCCGTTTGCTCGTTTGCTCCCTATACCATAAAAAAAAATCTATATGGTAAATTTCGATCACCAATAGGTTAAATATGGAAACATATTTCCAAAGAATGGAACTGTCGTTTTGACATTGAATTAAAATGAATTTATCTATGTCTACTTAACTTTTACAAAAACTATTACAATTCATTAATTTTATGATATTTTATCATTTAAATTTCGACGGGCTTTACATGTTTAATGCTACTTATTCGCGGGAGTCTTCGAACGATGGTGCTGTAAATTAAACATACACTTCTGAGACCACACATCTCCCTGCTTACCACGGCGAGGGGTAATCGCTCGCCGTGGTAATGTTTTTTTAATGTAATGTAAGTGGCAATTTAAAATGAATAAGAAGAAAATACCATACCATAGGTCTGAATTACGTACGTACATTTAATTCGATTTAAAGATTAAATTGGATATTGTCTTTTGATCTTTTTTGTTACATACCAAGAGCCTAAATAAGAATGAAGTTTAAAAAAATATAGCCCGACTACGAAATTATGTAGCCTATGTTACCCGGGCCATTATTACGAATTTTTCGATAACTCATTCATCAAAATCGGTTCAGTAGTTTAGGCGCGACGGTGGAACACACGTAAATAAAAAGATACATAAATAAACTGCTAAAATCATTAGCCTTCCTTTTGGCTACGCCGTAGTTGGATAAAAAGTAAAGAAAGATTTGAAACATAGTTTATATTTTATTTTCATGTAGTTTACTATATGTGCTTTATTATATAATTAAATAGAGGAAGCAGGATAGAAACATAGTCCCTTTTCCTTAAGCTTTTCGTTATTATTCTTCTCTTTGGAATAGCAATCAATAAACATGGTTTTGTGAACATAGAGCAACTTGACACATACATTTAAGTGGCAATTTAGGTGGCCCGTTCCGTCTCTGTAGAATATATATATAACTTACAAATGCAATAAGTAGTCTACAATAATATTATAAAGAGGAAAGATTTTTTGTCTGTTTGTAATGGATAAGCTAGAAAACAACTGCACCGATTTGAAAAATTCTTTCACCTTTAAAAAGCTACAGCGATTGCTAAAAATTAAGGATCTGTACGAAAGTTGCAAATGTTAATAAAAGAATGTAGTGCATTTTTGCGGTACTCATCTTTACTTACAAAAACGTCCACCAATAGTTAAGTCACGATGACCACTTTTTGTTCAATCAAAACACGAGTAGCATCTAAAGATGAAGATCGAATATCATCGTCTTTCGATTGATCTATCATGATATTAAACTTTATCCAATTAAATAGTTTCATAAAAATCCTTTTTAAATTTTTTCCAATCCGATCTTTTGTTCAAAAGTTACGTCGATTACAAAAATGATAAAAGTAACAAAAATGCCGCGGAATGAGCAAACAACCCAACGTTACGCTACGGTCACGAGAGGTAGCGATTAATTTTCTTTAGCTTTCACAATTATAATTATACAATTTATACAATCAGCAAGGTTATATACAATTTAGTTTTAAAATTAAAACCAATATTAAAATTATTTTAAGAACTAAATAAAAGTTATTTTCAGGACTAAATAAAATTTATTTTCATTTCATATTTCATTTCTTATTTTTTCATATTTCATTTTATTTCCTATTTCTCTTAATACCTATTTCGTTTTATATTTCATTCCATTCTATTTCGCAAAATGCCAAAAAAAGAACATCCCAGCTCTCTAGACAGTTCCCAGGTGAAGAAAATCGCCTGACCATTCAGCGGGAATATGCATCGCAATCGCGTGCATGATGAGAATCAAGCGCTGAGCATTCCAGAACGATGGCTAGAATTACACAAACACTCGCTAGAGAGTCGAGTGCCGAACGTTCACAGCGTCTCGCTGAACAAAATGCTAAAACCGCATAGTTACGCGCATGAGAGTCTGAGCAATCGCAGTCGGCTTCATAATATGAGAGCCAGAAGCATTTGTGTGCTTCTAGCCCTCACATCTGGAGTTAGCGATCGGGATTTAGCTTACAGTAACAGATCGGCTTTCAGATACGATCCACAAATTTTTTAGTCGAGCGAAGCCGCAGCCATTTGTAGTAAATTATAAATCAGATCAGCTTAGTGCTGTAACTACTTAGTACTCTTCTAACATCTCAAAAATTCTGTTTGCTTTCATAAGAAAAAAAAACAGGCAAAAAGAAAATTCGTAGTTCAAGTTAATATATTATTGATGACGGCACGTAGACTACTTACTATATTACCTTACTGTATTAGCATTATTAATTCATTGATTTTACGTGTACAAAGGACATACTTCCAAGAGGTGCACCTCTGACCCAGTCTTAATCTTAACCTCGAATCCCAAATCACGAGTACACGTGACTTACTTTACGTGAGAGGACCACCTATTATGTAGTTATTGTTTGAGCAACGTCATGATCACTTTTCGTTTTCTTGTTACTACATTAGGATTAACACAGGCTATAAAGGGTTAAGACGTATTACTGATTAATATCAGTATGCCAAATATTCACGTATAATAGTCAAAAATTTTCATGTATTATTGTAGTTTCCATATATGTATCATTATAAAATTACATCTTCAATCTTTACATAAAAACGTTTTTAAGGGAGATTTCAAAAGGAATATGCAAATGACCTATCGTAAGAGCAAAGGATTCTAGTTTTTTTTTATCTCGCCATGCGATTAATGCGGATAATACACGGTAGGTTTTGCTGTCAGTTTTGCCACAAACATAACGGTGATTGACGAATAACCTATCGTCTAATTCAGTGATTGACGGTTGCATGATGAGATGTCGACATTATTTCATCAATCACCAACGAACATCCGTCAATCATGACTTTTGGTAATGATTGACGTTTGTTTGATTGCATGAGCGTTTAATGGACGCCTAACGTTGAAATTCACGCTTAGTTATTGTATATTGTTATTTCGTAATATTTATAAAAATTAAAGTGTGAGGGTCAAATAATCATTTTAATAAGATTGTTGAAATTGTTGGGAAATTTAATATTTAAAAGCGTTTTACAACATAGACTTTTTCTTTTTTTTAATCCAGAGGCAGGTCATATTATGACGTTGTACCTAAGTTGTACTAGGTCACATCTTGCCTATAATTACTTGTAAGCATTATTTATTTATTACTGAATACTTTGTAATGGCATTATATTTAGGTGTGTCCTAAAATGTATTTTTAAACACTTAGTTTGTAGTTTTCCATAGTTATATGCTACAATCATCTAAATCTTTTAAATTCAAAATGAGAGCTTGGTCTAGCTCTGATAGAAAAATATATTTTAGTATTTTTCTTAATGGATATATTTTTCAATCCTTAAAACAACTTTTATTCATTTTGAAGGAAAGAAAGTAAATAAGAACGTAGGCAATCTTCCGCTCCAAAAATCAGATTAACCCAATTCTCATCTTCCAAGTTTCAAGCACAAATTAAGAATACTGTGATATTATTTGCTTTAGACGAGGGTTGTCTGTCTTACAGTATTTTATTTTTATAATAAGGAGATAATATATGTTAGTTTAAAAATTAAAAAAAGACGCATTAATAAGGAACAAAATAATCCACCTTCTATCCACCTCCTGGTTCAACCATAAGATCAGCTCCAAGATGCCAAATTATAGTAGGTATTATCATCCATCATCCTCATCCTCCGCGCCTTTTTCCAAATAAGTTGGGGTCGGCTTTCAGTCTAACTACGATACGGCCGGACTTTGATATTTTACGTGAAGCGACTGCCATCAGACCTCCACAACCCAAGTATTAGACGATATCGAAGTTCTGTACTTAGACCAGGTTGTCGGACTTTTGAGGGCTCCAACTACCCGTAACGAATGCCACATATGTTCGTATGACACCCGGGACCGACGGTTTAACGTTCTCTCAGAGGCACGGAGGGTTCTCAATGTGTTAAGAATGGTCACCTATCCTAGACTGCACTGGCTAGTATTACTTAACTTTGTAATGTGCTTACCACGCGCCCCAGTTTAGTATTATCATCCAAACTACATAATTATATGATCATACAAACCTTCATTTCCATACGACAATTTGAAGTAGATTAAAATTGACTTTTACATTTTAAGTTAGTGAAGCTAATAAAAACGTGTTAAAAAGTTAAGTGACTTACATCTACATAGATATACTATTTTTTAACAAGTAGGTTCTGCTGTGATAATTTACAAGTTTCGTCTATGAAAAAAGCAAACTCATTTAAAGTTTGAATTTTTCACGAGAGGTCTAAAGACACCTTGGAACGTAATTGTTTCAAAGCTGGAAACCCTTTGCTTACTTCCATTGTATAATTACTGCTGTTTTTGAACTTTTTGATTTGATCTATTTATTTTTTTATATGATTGTGTTTAATGACGCAAAGAATCAACCAACCACAAATGAGAGAGTAAGAATGTACCTAAATAGATTGTTACATTTCTATTAACTAAATCGTGCTAAATAGTACGCGAGCAATGACACCACATTATCAAATGATAGTTATTAAGAACTTAACTTATACTAGGCGATTAACTAAAATTGCAACATTTATAACCACTGGTTTTATAACCATTTATAACGTCGGCGAGTACAATACATATTGATGTAATAATTTCTTTTAAATAAACCTGACACAAATATTCTTACATGTCTAGCTCTTTCTTTTGTTTCTGTACCGAGATCTTCAGAAACTTAAAACTGTTGCATATTCGATGACTCCTGCATCGTGTAAATGAGTCAGATACACAGCCACATACTCTTATTACTCGTACACCGCTTGCTGTCCCGTTATCCTATAATTGCCCGCCCTTAAAAGATTTCACCAGTATGATAACTGTACAAAATATATATAATATATACATTACATACAAAGTATTATTATAATAATTTTGGCTTCCAAAGTAACTTTATAATATAGCGGCCTAGAATACAAATGACTTGTATTAGCAAAGACTTAATATAAATATATATTCAAAACTAAAATAAATTAAGTTTGAAATGTATTCGTCTACGCAATCACTCTACCTTCAACTATCGGTTAATTGAATAGTTTTGAATCAGTTCTAAGAACACAATCCTCTTTCAGGCAACGATATTAATTTGCTTGAGAATTTAAACATGAATCGTTTCGTTGACTCTAAATATTTGTTAATGCAATCCCTCCATTTCAAATTGCAAACCGTCTTATACACTTAAATTCTTTAGAAAACCACAATTTCAGCGCCTGTTTGGTTCGAAAGATTTAACAAACTTACAAAGAAGATTAATTATTATTTCATGCAAAATACGCGCAGATACTGGCCACTTTTTGGATTTCGACAACTAGTTGTAAAATATATTTACTTCATCTAAACACTACAAATAATAATAATTAATAATTAAACATGCTTGGCATGCACTACACTTGCTCTATGATTTTTAGTCTGTATCAATGCTAGGCTTTTTTCATCAATAGCCAAAAAAATGAGTTTATTGAATCGCGTCAAAATATTGGTTCTTTACTGTGTTTAGCTTATGCATAATGTATATATTTTGTTTAATTTCATAAAATGTTATATCGTAAGATTATGTGGAGATTCTTAAATTATCACAACAATTTAAAACAAAGGTGCAAAAGGGCATTGTAACAGTTGTTTTGTTTTTTAACACGGAATTTTGTATATAAACAACTTAATTACAATAGCGTACGTTTAATTAAGCTCACTCTAATAAGTATGGACACCTTTTTGCACCTTCTAAGTACAATGGATTCATAGTACATAAATGTAATAATTGTAATCTTTGACATCAAGTGAAAAATTACTTACACGAAATGGATTATTATTTCTCTTTATTGACTGATAATGTTCGTGCTCAGACAAGTAACATTACACAAAGATACGTAGATACTTATATGTCTTTCGACTACCTCCCCTTATCTACCATTGATTATGCTCTGGTTACTCCCATCGGGACATCTCGGGCTTCGTAAACAGAAATCCCTTAGTACATTTTAGTTCTCAGGAGCAAAATTTGGCTTCAGCAAAGAATTAATTAGTATGTAGATAAACTGTTTTAATGTCTGTATTTAGAATGACTTATTCGACTTATGTTTAGGTACATCTTGGCTTTTCTGAGAGGACCCTCTTTTGAATTTTAACAAGTATTTAACGATAATTGTTCAACTTAGAATGGTACATCTTTCTCGTAACTTTAGAACAAACTCAATATTTACATTATGAATTCAAATTTAAATTTATTTACGAACCAGATTGTACACAGAGATATTAGAATAAAAATAGTAACAGATTGTATGTATTAACTCGCAAACCTTTATAAATGTACACAATTAAGTTGCTTTATTACACAGTAATGGATATTTACTAAAGTGGTTTATAAGAACCCTACTTGTGGAAGTAGTGTAGTGAATTTGAGCACTTATTCCGCTTAATCCTAAATTTCTTAAATACACATGTAGTTATGCACATGAAATGAATTGCCGCGTATCCAGGAGGCAATCTCAAGTAATTCAAATAGTCAGACCAAAGGTCTATTAAGGCGAGGGGATGCCTATTGTCTTTTTAGAAAACAAACTAAAATCACAAAAAAACTAAGCATAAAAGCTTGACATGACTACCATTGTTCCATTTTTCTCTTAGTTTTATTAGTAAATATTGCTCTAATTTATGAACTGACAGACAAGGAGTCGGTATATTTTATGAAATACAAGGATAGTTTGGTAAGAGGTCGTAGTAGTAGACATTCATGGTCCTAAAACTTTTACTTCACTATACGTAGATAACTTTAACACTACATAAAGTTCAAATTTTTGAGTTACCTTTATGTCGCTCGTCTGGAAACTTACGATAAGAATTTATTATAAAATAATAACTGGTCCTATGCCGTAACTGTAGTAGCTAAACGACCCGACTTAAGTTTCCATTACAAGGTAGATTTTGCAGTCAGTTTTACCACAACCATGACTGTGAATTGACGGTTGCGTGATATTAATTGAACAAAATCTGGATAGATTGTTTTACATTATGCAACCATCAGTCATGACTTTTGGAATTAAGTGACGCTAGATTGAACGTGTAATGGATGTCTTATATTCAATTATGAATTAGTTACCGTAATTTAGCCAGGACGGAGAGTTAGAAATATGCTTTTGATATGAAGAAATATAACCTGCTTTTCATAGCACTTAAACATTTTGTCCATTTTGTCCCATGCTGAATTCATTTTCGAAACGTAGCGTTGGTGTTGTTTTGACATCTGAGTGAGTGAGTAGGTGTGTGTCGGTTTTGGTCTGTGTATACACTGACTAAAAATATCAGTTTTAACCTCAAAACAATTTAAACAATGTTTGTTGTTTAAAGTGCTTTGAGTTGACTGTACGTTTTCTACAGAAAAAATAGAGGTTTAATCTGTTTTGCTTTATTGTTTTATTGTAAGTGAATTACATTTTAAGTTATTAACTTTTTAATGACCAGGCACACTGTATCAATACATATTATACACAAAGTCTCCCGCTACGTCTGTCTCTCTGTCTGTCTGTTCGCGATAAACTCAAAAACTACTGAACGGATTTCATGCGGTTTTCACCAATAGATAGAGTGATTCATGAGGAAGGTTTAAGTATATAATTTGTTAAGGTTTTGTGTAAATTGGTTGAAATATGATGAAGATTGTTAAAAATGTCTCTGCTATCCACTACCCATCCGCGCAAAGCCGGGGCAGGTTGCTAGTTTATTATAATCTCAATTACTGCAGGGGTCTACTCTACGTTACACCCTGTCTAGATAAAGGTAGAACCTTTATCTAGACAGGGTGTAACAGAAGGGTGTGGTCATATTTTAGGGTCTTATAGTAGACATAGTAGACCTCTTAAATAATGTAAAGCGCTAACAACTCTAAGGAAATTCGTGATTTTTAATAGAGAAATCCTATTTTCAAACTGATAAATTGAACTTGAATATTGACCGAAACAGCTAATATTTCATAAAAGAGAGGGCTGAAACTGAACTGAAGTTATCGGTCTTTATTTTTTTTTTTAATACTTCCTGCATTGTACATTTCACGGGGCGGACTTAATGCCACATGGCATTATCTACCAGTCAACCTTTCGGTGGTTCAGTGAGGAACATGGCAGGTGCATAGGGGAAAAAAAATTATAGTTGACGATAAGCTGATAACTGATAATACACTCTGTGTCATATACACAAGACAATTATTTACAATACTACATAATAATAGGTAGACAAACACAAAAATATACATATATATCCTTATCTAACTAAACTATACTAAAAATATTAACTAAATACTAAGGATGTTGATGAAATCTTAAGTTCTGAAAATATCTGCATAAAAACAATTACGTTGTTTAGAAATGTGCACCTATACCAAGAAAAGTAAAGTCGTGGGCTGCTTCTGTCGTTTCTAATAATCGCTTGTTAAAATCTCTTGAAGGCTCTTTTAATCCCTGCACAGGAATTTCTAGTCGTTTAAGTCACTTAGTTGTTTTAGTAGTTTTAGTGCAGTAATACGGCACCTGATAATAGTTTTCAATGTGGCATACTATGTACCTACGATAAACTTAGTATACTTACGCTAGTGTAGGACTAAGTTTATGATATATTTGATATATGATAGATATTTTTATTATGAAAAAAAATAATACATCTATGTATTATATTTTTTCGGAAATAAATGTTTCCAGGCGTTTAAGGAGAAATGTGAGAATTTTTATTTATTTATTTATTGTAGGGATGTCATAAAATAAATATAGTTAGAATGACAAACAAGCTTAACTGAACTGTAATTTGTTTGTTTTTGTTTTGCACCGATCGTGGTCACGGATTAGAGGGATTATGGGAGCTCAAGATTACCTATACGATTGAATCCCGATTTATACATATTTTAATATGGACACAAGCCATGAACGTTTAAAAATAATGATTGTAATTGACAGATTCTTGAATAGTTCTGCAGATAGGCGGCTGTTATTTATGTGGAAAAATGCGGTCGTCCGTAAAGGTTCTTGACAAATCGGGTAGTTCTAATTTAAGAAGAAATCCATGCCCTACTACTTTCGTTGATAAGAATTTGCCAATAAAAGTTAAAGTTAAGTTTTTAATAATACCACATAGTAGTATAAAAATTCATAAAACACAGCTCACCTTTTATAAAAAATTGTTACGGTGTTACTGTGTGTACCCTTACATGATCACCTAGGTATGTATTGTGATAGGCATATTTTTTTTTTCGAATATATGAAAGCGTAAGTACTGCGATCCGTAAGGATTACATAAACTTAAAGAGTTTTGTAACACGCATAATAACGTTCATAAAGGATTAACGTTTTTAATCCCGTTTTCTGTGTGTGTTGTTACCGCGTAAGACGGAATAAGAGGATTAAATATATTTTTCAGTAGCATGTGTGTTAGGTCCTTTTTGTAGAGTAGGTATGATAGTCGACGTTAACTGTTGTAAGTATGACATTCGGAAAGTACCTGTATCGCGAAGAGAGCGTACACCTGCTTACCACTATTGCGGGGGATGCCGCGATGACATCGCATTCCACACTTTGGTAGAGTAGGTACCCAGCTTGGGCTTGTAGCTTCTCACTAAAGATAATGGTTCTGTCCGTAGACCGAAGTAAAAGTTTTTTTTCTAAAATTTTTATCTAAGCACTTGACTACTAGGTTACTGAGAACTTGTGAACTAAAGATAGTGTATCTCCTTTAGATTCGGATTTCCTTATTGTTCTACTTAACAAACACTCTCAAGTTATTATTATTATTCCTTTTTAACCAGGCCTGTCTCACGCAGAATTAGATTTTAATTTGGGTTTACACTTTTGTTAAACCTAGCTACATTATGCACAGTGTTATATTATTAAGTATATATATCAGATGTTGTATCTATTGACTAAAAACATATGTCTGTACATTTATATTTATCGATCAACACAAACTAGAGGGAAATTTTAGGGGTCAGTTTGTGTAAGCCGTACAAACTAATTTCACTAATCGGATTACAACTATTATAGTCGGCACATCCTGTTAAATTGTTCTCGACTCGCTCGGATGATCTGTGAAATTAATGGTAGATTTCATTCTTACGCTGAAGTATAAGTTCCAAGTCCCTTGACTAATGCAGTGAAAATATGCTATAATTGTTTTAGTAATACAATTATTACCGCATCGTTGGTCAAATAATTTTTCAAAATGGGTCAAAAGTAGACTCAATGCCGTAGGTATTTTCTCCCAGTCGACCTTTGGGCGATGCAGATACAAAACAAGGCAACACAGAGGTTAAGAAGGAAATAAAAATATTCTTATAAGGCACGTTTCCGCAACATGTATTTGAAGGTAAGCCGAGTAACGTAACGCAAAGGTAACGCATTCCCTTATTCACTTTAGGTTTAAAAGAGTAGGCAGTGCGGATAATACTCTCGGTGTTGCAAGCGTCTAAGACTTTTTTACCACTATTCAATTTTGAAGGTCAAGTTTCTATTGTCGTTCTCTCAATATTATACAAATTTGTGAAACTGAACAGAAATAAATTGTATTCTGGATTAACAGCTTTGCCGACCCGACCGAACCGAGATTAATGCTTGTAAGTTAAGCCAAGAGCAAAACTTGAATAAATAAGTGTTTTGTTAAGAAGTTCAGCACAGAAGATATTTGTTCGTATTGGAGAAGTCCGACTGGTCCTAAAGACTGCGGTTAGATAGCACTACCGTAGTTGTATTTATATAGTATCATGGTCTTCAGTATTGCGATGTTTAGTCGTGCTTTTTTATTTTTTGTTGCAACCCCAGAGCTTCGTGTGAGGGGAAACAACGTAAAAGTAGTAAAACTGAAAAAATTATATGATCCTGTTGGCGAGATGACTACTTAAACCACTTCACCATCGGCATATTCATCACAATATATTTATTAAACTAGGCAAAATGAGGTGCATGGTCCACTCTCTTGGCAGAAGTCCACTCTCTTAGAATAAAGAACTAACCTCGCCTATATAAAATAAGGAAGGCAAGACTCATGAGTCACGAACCGCATATGCGGAAAAACCTACAAGTGTCTTTTTTGCTAAAAGAAAAACAAATTTGATAGAACATCGGTTAGGGCTGCTGCTTATGTAATTTGAAGGAGTTACACAAATTCAATTCAAATTTTCTCTTATACATATACGAGAAACTGTAATGCTTTTAAATAGAACTCGAAAAGACCCTTGATCTGAATTTGAATTTGAATTACCTCATACTATCTTTACATTACAGTGGAAAAAAAAGCAAACCACCCGTTGTTATCTTTATGGACTTCTTTTGTAAGATTTTCAGAGAAAGAAGGATGAAAATTATTTTTGGGTGTAATCGAGACGATATTCTCAGAATAGGTTCCAGCTTCTGTTCGAAAATGTGATAATGCGACGAGCATTGTTAAATTTTATGATAGTAATTTTCGTCGAACAATTTAATAAACCAGACCGATTTACTAGGTGAGTACTTTGGTTATTGTAAAGTCGAAAGTCTTTAAATAAATGAGTTTTTTTATACGTTTCGTAAAGTACTTAAGAGGTTTTCTACACTCATGTCGTAAGTTTAAACTTCTACGGTGTGAAAATTTTATGACATCTTCCAAGGAGTGAGCGAGGCTAAATATTACTTTACCTGAATGGACTTTTTTACATGATCAGAACTTTTTACATGTGTATCCTTGATAATACACCCAGTGGCTGCCTAAACATACCACTATAACAGACTCGTGCAGATATGAAATCATAAGCCCAACATGATTCTGATCGTAAGGCTAACTTAAATATTGAAATAATTAACTTAAATATTAAAAAACTGCACTTGGTATTTTATATGTTCTATAGATAGTAAAGAATTTGCTACTGTTTACTGCCGGCGACTTCGTCCACGCGGAATAGTGTATTTATATCGAATCAACAGCCTCAAAATAAGTTTCAAGCTTCTAGCTCTAAATATGACGATACTTCCATACAAGTTTTCCTCCCCACCTTTCAACCCCTTACACCCCTTTTTTCGCAATAAAAAGTAGCCTATGTCCTTTCTCAGGCTCTAGACTATCTGTGTACCAATTTCATTTAAATCGGTTCAGTAGTTTTGGCGTGAAAGGGCGACAGACAGACAGACAGAGTTATTTTCGCATTTATAATATTAAAGTAAGGATTTTATGAATTCATTATTTGGGATTATCATTTAAATATTTCAGTCTTTTATTGCCAGACTCATAGTCTTAATATAAAAAAAAAACTCAGTAATCGTACTTATACAGTATTCGCAACAAATCCGTTTTAATTACGTGTGTTATAGTGGAGCTATAACATATTCTCATTAAGCAGTCAAAGGTTAATAATCCGAGACATTAAAAGCCGGTAACATCACGTCTTGTAATTAACCTCTTGTAAATTAGGCTCCTAATCACGTTAAGTCTTTGCATAGATTAAAATTATTGCAGACAGGATAAACGGATACATATGTGTTTGTGGGTATATTTTGTGAAAATTTTAAAGCTAATATATGTTTATGTGAGTGTGTAAACGTATGTGTGTGTAATAGATCCCATTTATATTCATAATGTACTGTTTGTGGTATTTTATTAAGACGAAATAGTCGAGTATGTCACTATACGTGGATATATATGCCCCTTGCGGCCTCAGGGTTTCTAGCTATGAATGTTAAACAAAAGGTAAGGAATTGAACTCCACATATTATCATGTGCATAAATAACAATGGAACCTTTTACGTTGTGCCCTGACATTAAACAGGCTTCTATTTTCTCTGAGTTTAAAAATAACGCAAATTATACGGAATATTACGATGTAAATTAAAATTTTAAAGATGGCTGAAAATGCGCCTAGAAACACGCTCTTAGGAGACGCATCATTCATTAAAAATCATATACATAAAACACTATATAAATTAAATAGATACAAATAAATATAACCTTTATTTCCTCTGAACTTCCTTAATAGGTAATTTTTTTGTAAGTATAAAACAAAAAATGTACATTACTATGTTTATAACTAATAACTATGTAGCAGCTAATTCTTTTATTTAGCATTTTACTTATCAGCTACCAGGTCAGGCTGTCTTCCGACATAGGCCTTCTCAAGTTCCCTCCATAGGAGTCGATCAATAGTGGCCCTTCTCATACCCTTTGGCAGATCGTTCGATCGATCGGCAAACAATAAATACACCGTGTTACATACCAGTGTATTATGGCGTTCGTCAAGGAAGTATCCTAGGTCCGACCCTGTTCTTTGCTTACATTAACGACCTTTGCCAACTGGAACTTCCAAATGGCAAGATTATTAGATAAGGTATTCTCCAAAGCCCAAAAGGGTTTTTTTAATATGGTAACCCTATAGCTGAACCATAACTTTTTTACCCTAAATATAAAAAAAAACCCAGAATACAGCCTTTTCCCTCCAAATCATGAATTTCGCAATTTCGTCGTAAATTCACTAAGATCAAAATCAAAACTTTTTATTCCATTTAAACCAATTAAAGGTATTTTTAAATTGTCAGGAGTACGAGTAAGTCAGAATAAGTTAGTCGTGAAGCTAGTTGCCTGTTCTAATACGTAGATCCTATGTAGAACAGGCAAGAAACTCCAAGGACACTCTTTTTCAACATGTGTTTTTACAATTTTCTGAATACATTGCTTATAAGCGTACATGAAATGTGAAGACAATGTAATATATTGTTCTAAAATGTAAATAGACATGCAAATTACTACTATATTTATGTAACAGCAGTCCGGAGATGGCCAGTAACGACCGACGCCACCCATTACATCTGACATATGTATCATCCCAAATATTACAACCTGTAACTGCCAGAAAATAAAATTTCTCAAGAACTAGAAAGCTTGTTGTTATATTTAAAAACTTGCATTATGTTGCTGACAAGAAGCCTATAAATTGGTTACCTTTGCACTGTGTCAGTCCATACTTACATACAGCATCACTGCTTGCAGTGGCTCCACAAAGGCTCATATTCTAACTTTAGAAAAGGCGCAGTGTATTTTTACCCTACACACAACACACACGCACACACACACGCACACGCACACACACACACACACACACACACACACACACACACACACACACACACACACACACACACACACACACACACGTACACCCTCAACTAAAAGTCGGTTAAAATATCCTTCGCCCAGCACTTCAACTAAAACAATACGAGTATATGCGTGTTTAAGAGTATTACAAATGTTTGCATCGTTTAATTAAACGTACTAGAACAATGTCATTATTATTGTAATTACCTAGGAAACGGATCATTGAACCGCTCAACAAAGGTAGTAATAGGATTAATTCATTTCAATAGCTTAAGCACAAGACTTACTTAAGTCTCAAGAAAGCGTATTCACTGAGTAGAATAATTTATAAATGAGAAAACTCCGAACAGTTATTTTCCGAATAATGATAATGTTTTAAAACTGAGCTCGGCAGCTCTTCGTAGTAATCCTTCCAAGAGTAAATATTTACCAGTCGTTAAAGTACTTCCCCGAATTCTTTGATGGAGATTAATGTTAATCGAGATGTAGTTTCAAGGGTAGAAAGTGCGATTGTACGTTTGCGATTAAATCCGTATTGTATAGATAGTTAGGAAAAGGATGAATTTTTACATTCTACATATATGAATACTATAACTTCTCTGAGAATGCGTATCTAAATGATAAATTAAAAAAAATACTGTATATTTTCTTCTTCTGTTCAATTTAACTCAATAACACCTACGACGTACTAAGTCTCAATGGTAAATACCGGACCGTTACGATAATTGTTAATATCGAACTCAAGTAAATTTTAGTTTTTACAACTGAAACACGGTAAAAATATGTTGAATAATATACTCTATGAGAATATTTCAACAAGCCAGTAGTCGTCTTCCAACCGAACCAACTTGGTAAGGATATATGGAACAGGCGACCTGTCCTAGTTGAACTGATTTAATTTAGAGTACCTATATTAAAAGATGAAAAGAAAATCTGAATGGTTCTAAAAATTATAAATACTTAACAAATGCCTTGTGGTAACGTTCACTTATAGCGAAAAATATACTTCAATGCCATCTCACGATTACACACAGAACTACGAAGTAACTACTAATCCTGCATAGCGCAATGAAAGTTCTACAAATATACAACTTCCCGATATCAAATGTTGGACCGCAGTCCGCCAGGCATGATCACTTAGCCTGGTCGGAGGATCCTCCCTTTGTGTTAGAAGGACATAACACCCGTTCCTCAACAGTTTTATAAAAAAATATGAATTAAAAGATATTGATTCATTCTCAAAATCAACATTTTACTCAAGAGTTAATGCTGATACAAAACTTATGTAAATATAATTATTGCATAACATTATATTTCTAAATATTTATTTGTTTGTCTTTTGTAAAGATAAGGTATCGTTTGACTTTTATTGCTGCGAAATAGATAAACTATACCAAAAGGAATCCTACCAGACCGTTTCACTAATGGAACTTCTTTAGAGAGACATAATATAACAGTTATTTACCTACATAAACTTAACAACTAACAAGACACGTGAGCATGTAGGCTGCGTGAAGTAGTTCCTCTGAGGTACTCGAGATGAACGATGCGTTCACATCAACACTCTTAAGTCTTTCAACGTCTTGGTAGCTGAGAGTGAAATTTAATTCGTAATTACTGTAGGAATATTTTATTAATGTCTTTTTAATTAAATACTTGCGAATATATTTTATCTCGACATATTGTGTAAAGCCATTCAAAATTGCAGAATATTAATATACATAATATATATAGTATATTCTAAAGTGAAAATCAATTATGTCTAAATTTGCCACCGTCATTATACAGGTAATCTAAACATAGCAAGCAAAATTTAAGTCATAAAAGTAAAGGGAATGACATCCTTGATTATTATGTTTCGTTATTCTTTGACGTTACTAAATGTTTACCGTGTCTAACGAGATCCGATGATTTGATAAAAAAAATTGCTCGAGTGCTATAAAAAGCACTGGTAATAGGATTTGGGAGGGTTCCAAGCTGTAAAAGGAAGTATTACCAGGAATGTTGATAAATGCAATTAACGTTAGGCTAAAAATTTCCTGGAAAATCCAATGGGATTAGTTGAACGACGTGTTGCAAAGTAAACAGAGATCCCTTTAAACAAAGATCACGTCTTGGATTATCTTGCATCAGGGTTGTAGTATATAGGTACATATGTAAGTGATTGTTGTTTAGGCGCTTATTATATCGTAGTTTAAATAGTATCCTTAAGAAGTTATACAGTAGGACAAGAAGAAAACAAGAATAACAAGCGACTATTTACTAAGGGGAAAAGTACAGGAGATAAAAGGAATGATTACTACGATTTTTGTTAAATGTAATGACGAGGGTTTTTAATCAAATAAGCCGAATAACATTGTTAATGCTTTTAATTCCCTTCGGTGATTATATGTTCACAATATAACAAAATTAGGCAAGTAATGGCATCTCCTTAGCGTCGGACTTAGCAGAATAGTAAAAAAGTGTCGTCAGTCGTATGTCGGATACAACTTTTTTATGGTGTTGCCAACTCCCATCAGAAGGGCGCGTGGACGACCGCAAGTTTGACATCGAATAAATTACTAAAATTAACACAATTCCCCCATCCCCTTGGAATCTATGGTTCCAAGGATTTTCCACGGACAGAACGCAGACTTTGCCCTTAGTTGTTTTGATATCAACGACCCGGCAAACTCCGTCAACCTAGAAGAAATGCAGCTTGATGACGCGCCTTGTCGACAACCATCGCTGGTTTGGAACCCACGACCCCCGCTGCCATTTATTAAGTTATTGCAGTTCGCTAAAGAATTCCTCATACTATCGGGTCCAGAAGTTCTGCCTCATATTCACAGCTATCTTCTTGGTGACAGGAGATGGTAGTGAGAACTATGGTCGTCCGATGACAAAATGCTCGGGTGTTAATGGGTTAAGATTTGAAGAATCTGCCGACATCGGCGTCAATGGTCGCGAATTCAATATCGCTTCTATTTGCGAGAAAAGAGTAGCTAGTTCCTCAAAATTCATATTATTATTGTTCCTTTTAAGAAGTCGATACTTGTTCAAACAAACGGATCCTCTTTGTACATTATTAAGAATACGATTATAATATTTACGCCATTACAGGTTCTTTATTAATGTTAATAGCACTAATTGAAAATATTCGGTCGGATTATTATGAGATTTTTTGAGAAAGTTTACAAACCTTGTGGAACTTTCTATGAGATAAGGACTAACTATATAAGGAAGTCGCATTGCGGTGTGGACGTATTCTAGTATTGCGATGTAGAGAGTAAACAAGTGCGAAGAATACCGAACAGTACACGGGAATAAAGATGAGAATGGTTTTTAATTGCGAATTATGTAAATAATTTGTCTTCTTTGTACATTTATTTCATACAGTACGTACGGACAGAGTTGTATGTAGCGTAAACAGATATAATATACAAATGATGCAGTAATGTAATATCTCTATGGCGCATCGGCATTTCGATAAAAGTTGATTCAAACGATGTCTTGTCTTACTATATTGTCCTACATGGGAATGGTACCCACAACGCTCGACGTAGAGGCTGTTACTGAGGTACCAACTTAAATCACTGGAGTATCCATACATTAGCATTTTTTTGTTCGTAAGCGAGTCATGCTTCGGCACGTATGGGCTGGCTCGACCGGAGTGACACTGCGGCCTCACAGAAAACCGGCAGTGAAGCAATACTTCGTTTTGTTTCGCCGAGTGAATAAGGTTACCGGAGGCCCTAACTCTTCCCTCTACCCCTCTTCCCCCCTCTTACCACCTCTCCCCCCCTTCCACCCTGCCCCTACGCCCACCTTAAAGGCCGGCAACGCACTTAGTAGCGGTAGTCACTCACCATCAGGTAACCCGCCTGCTCGTTGTCCCATTATCACATAATTTTTTTTTTATTGAATCTTTGATTTATTTTTGAATACACTTTAATTTAATACAATAGTTTTCGCTTACCTAGCTATCCTATAATCTATTAGTGAATTCAACCAATTCGTATAAAAAATATCATTAAATACCTTTATATAAATATGTTTAGTGATATGATTGAGTAACAAACTTCCGAATTTGTGTTTATAAATTAATTTTCCAAAGAAATTACGTATTTAGATCTCAGCACAATAGAAACTCGTTCCTACCCAATCGCTTGGTAATTTAAACTCACTCAATATATGAAAGCAATATTTGTATCCAGTGCTCTGACGGATAATCCTACTTAAAAGGGTTGTGTTCTATACACAAAATCGTGTCTGAGTAAACCACTGTGGATCTCAATTCCTCAAGTATCAAAAGAAAGAACATTACTTCAAAACACGAAGTACTGATACTTACCATCTGAGATGTCGATATATGTATGTATCTTCTTACATTGTAAGTAAACGACTTGTATTTAAACAACCCCTTTACTTACCTTTGATTAAACTTGTTTATATAACAAGTAGCGACAAGCGCGTGATAATGCACAGAAAATTTAATTTTAATAACGAAGTTGGGAAATGGTTACCGTCGCAGCCCTCAGAAGGCAGTGGCTTAGTTGCCCTTCGCAGTAATGTTCGTTGTGTATTCCCGCGGACACACAAACGGTTATAATCTCTAAGGAGACCCTCAGGCCTTATTACGCAACGTAAGTTCTTGAGCCCTCGATAATGGCATTGCTAGAAACTTCAACCATATCCTACGTATGAACTTTCCACCGAGCTTTAAGAAATATATTCTTGCTTTTACTAAATGTTTCACACAAAATATTCATGTAGGTTCTTCTAAGATGACTAGATTAATCCTAGGCAAAGCAATGGGTTCTCTGCTCCCAATTTTAATTGAAGGGTGGCTTTATTACCATAATAATTCGTTAACTAGCGCCGAAATTTCAATCTGAACGGTTTAATATTCTTTGATGTAGCCATTTAATAGTTAATTGTGTTCATGATATACTGAATAGTATCTGTAGCTATTTTAGATGAAACAAAATTACACAGTAGCTTATGTTTGAATTCTCTGAGGGGAAAATTTGCGGCTATTGTCAGCAATAGTAATAGAAAAAGGGCTATAAAGTGAAGCGCAAGGGGTTGCTTTTAGAAACTTTTTACAAGTTTAGGGTGTTCCTCGGAGTCAGGAAAGTGAACTTTCATACCTGCTGCGACATGACTTTTATAACCCATCCAATCCAATTTATAGTTTTTAAATATTAGTATAGAAATATATTTTAGCGTAGCTAGAGTCAGGTCGTAATAAATGTTCAAATCAATCAAAGCAAAATCATTTATTTCAATCAAAACAATTATAGGTATTAATTGATGGATTATTGATTTTATGTTTGTGCCATGATTTCGTTCTCTCTTCTTCACATTTTAGTGAAGCTGTTGTTCGTCACCGATTGCAATATTTTGGGGACTGTACAAAAATATATTATTTTTTAATTTATTTATTATCTATAGAAATCACTAGGATTCCTGTGTCGTGAGGGTATTTACAAATACTGAAACAATGAACACAAAGAATACATAGACTCAGGACAACTATTTGTGGATGGCGCAAAATGTTTGTCCCGAGTGGGAATTGAATCAACAACACTCGGTGCGGCGAACACTTAACCGTTGCATCATGCGTGCTGTCATTGTGCATTTCTCCACTTATAGGTCGTCACAGTTGTGTTAGTTATCGTCAGAGTGTACGGCCTACTTAATTGCATGGTAAACTCTGCGGTTGGCAGGGAGTTGGTTAGGAGGATTAAAGTTGACCCAACTCCTAGGACCTAGCCTTTAAACATAATTATACTCTATTACCGAATTACCTTAGATTCCTACTCATATGCTAACACTTTTGTATACATCTACGGAGGTGTATAAGAGTTCATGTATTGGAATTCTTATTTAGTTTGTCCCAAAACTTGACTACCTTGTTTAATTATAGAAAAGAAAATATGTACTGTCAATTAAGGTATAGTCAATCTTTTCTTATTTATTCTTAATCCTCTACTCTTAACGCTTGCATGCTCCTAACAATATTATTTAAATCCCGTCTTATACCATGAGGTATCAAGCTGGAATTTATATCAAATACTCAGGTCTACTGTCCCTTGGAGCTGTGAAAAAATCAAACTTCTAAGCCAACGCAATCAAAAGATACAGCAACAGCATACAAATTTCCGCAAATTTTCGACACTCTCAAGGGAATCAAAACCTACAGGGTACATCCCGTGAACTCAGAACCTTGAAATTTGGTACGAAGCAACGTCTTATAGCACAAATAAAGGAAAAATTGCGAAAACCGTAAATTTTTAGTTACATCATATAATATAAATATTTTTAATAATTTTAAACTTACTATCCCTCTCCTCATGAACGCGCAGAGGTATTAAATTGAAATTTATATCAAATACTCTAGTCTATAATAGCTTTAAGCTGTAATAAAATCAAACTTCTATGTCAACGCAATCAAAAGAAACAGCAATTTAAGCCGCATATTTTCAAACTTGCAACTACTCGCAAGGAAATCAAAACCTAAAGAGTGCTTCCAGTCGACCTAGAATCTTGAAATTTGGCATGAAGCAATGTTTATAGCACAGATAAAGGAAAAATTGCGAAAGTCGTTAATTTGTTGTTATATCACATAAAAAAATAGTTTTTGTGATTACAAACTTATATTTTGCGGTTGGATTATTAACTTTGTCGTACATCGCAACCGCAAAGTTAAGTTTGTCTTTCGAAAAAGACGGGCAAAAGTTTTTGAGAATCGATATCCGAGATGAACGTTCTATCTACATACAAGTTTACGGAACCCTCGGTGTGCGAGTCAGACTCGCACTTGTCCGGTTTTTAATATATATTGACTGCTCATATTGGACATTTTTTAAACGGTCTGGACACTATGAATAATGCTACATTAATCACTTGGTCCATAACATATATATGTAAAGCGTATAGGATTGCAATAATTACTCATTATCGACTATAATACCATACCATAGAACGTGAAAGTTTCAATGTTCTTTCTCAATTTATCGATTTACATATATATCGATATAACATAGTCATGCTTTACAGTGGCTCACTGTGTTTAGTTTTATTCTTTTTTGTTTGGATTCCTTTTCCTTACAACGTTCCACGTTAACCGATCTAATTTATGTACCCTAATACACTCTACAGGTATTTATTACCTTACGGTGAATATTGTTTGCCATCTAATATTCCAGCATAATACTTGTTCTCCACTTAAGTATCAATTCAATTATTTTAAAATATCGAAAAGTGTATAAAAGTTATGCTGTACTCGATGTTCTGTGTCCTCGAAAGTTAGATTATAACGTATTAAAATTCATAACATACTTTCAACTTCAATATGTACTTTGCCAATAACTTGTAGTTATTTCATATATATTTGATAGTTATGCATTTTGTTGTTAGTTGCCTCAGCTGATATTCAGAACATTTAGATCGGATAGATGGATGTGTAATAAAACACAATAATCTAATAGAATAATAAATATTTATTCCAATGCTACCCTCGATAACAATATTTAGCATTCCCAGAAATTATAAGCATACACCATTATTTGCTTGAACAATAACTATTTTAAAACATAATTACCTTTTGGAAGTATTAAGTAAGTATTTGGTACAGGTAATAGTGTTCTGTGCCCCCAAATATGTTATAATAAAACAATAAAGTATTTAGTATTCTGTACTCTCAAATTTATCATAATAAAACACAAAAGTATTTAGTATCCTGTGCTCATAAATGTATTACAATAAAACACAAATCTAACAGAGCAATTTATAACTTTTCTAAAATTACCCTCATCAATCAATAGTAATATTATGTAGGTACTTACAAGGACGTCCGTACTTGATGCCAGCTCACCAAAAAGTGACTTGACAGCGTGCACATTTCCCTCGATATCTCGAGTGTTGCCAGTAACATGAATTTTAATCGATTTAAGAATATAATGTACGAGTAATAAATTGTCAAAATTCACGAAACCTAACATTCGACCATCCTGACCTCGTGCATGTCCCTATGCACATAAGCCATCGGCATCTACAACCTAACATTTGGCCTGTCGAGTCACTCTGTAGCATCAAACACGAATCATCCGATACAATCATGGTCATAAAATTGTTTCAATGATAAACCATACATAAGTCTAGACTTTAGCAATGATGATATATATGTGAGCCATCATTACCAATAGATACAGGCAAGTCACCTTATGAACCTTCCTTTTTACAAAACTGACATTACAAAATACATTGTTTTAAGGGATACATTGTTTTAGCTGTGTTGCTCGTGATCCATTTCTTCTCACTAACAACACAGCCTTTAGCAATAATGGTTTGTGAGCCCTTCCTTTCTACAAACCATAATTATCAATAAACACAGTCATAATCTTGTGAACTTTCCTTCTCACAAGACTCAAATTTTACAGGTTAACCGTGTTCTTCGCGATTCATTCCTTCTCACTAAGAACACAGCTCATTCCTTTTAGTAATGATGCCCTGTTAGCCCTTCATTTCTACAAACCATCATTACCAAGGAACACAGTCATAATCTTGTGAACCTTCCTCCTTCTCACAAGACTCAAATTACAAAATACATTGTTATACTCAAGGGATACATTGTTTTAGCTGTGTTGCTCGTGATCCATTTCTTCTCACTAACAACACAGCCTTTAGCTATAATGGTTTGTGAGACCTTCCTTTCTACAAACCATTATTATCAATAAACACAGTCAAAATCTTGTGAACTTTCCTTCTCACAAGACTCAAATTTTACAGGTTGGCCGTGTTCCTAGCGATTAATTCCTTTTCACTAAGAACACAGCTCATTCCTTTTAGTAATGATGCCCTGTTAGCCCTTCATTTCTACAAACCATCATTACCAAGGAACACAGTCATAATCTTGTGAACCTTCCTTCTCACAAGACTCAAATTACAACATTCATTAATATAATCAAGGGTTACATGAAACCAATCTTGTGAACCTTCATTTTCACAAAACTGGCATGAATATACAACACAATCATAAAACAATAATATTTGAATGTCATCATATCCATATATATGTAAATCCATTATTGCTATTATTCCTGTTTAAATCCAATTAAGCTTATTATATTTAATTATGTATGGGCAAGTATGAAAAATTTACAATTATACATTCTGTTTTTGGTGAATATACCAACATATTAATTTTAGGTATGTATTCTTTCAAAACTCAACTTAGAGATAAGTAAGTAGATATGTTACACACTCAAAATTAACTCGAGTACTTTTAATGATTGTACTTTAACAAATACACAAAATAAAAGCAAAACATCAACAGTTCATACATTAAATAATTCAAATATTCATCTATCTAATCACCATTTATCATTTACGTGGTTTCATTGTCACTATTAATGCTACCTACTTCGTCACTATCATTATTACATTCGTTTAGATTTAAAGCTGCCACGTGAACCCAAGGTAACATTCGATCGGAAGCCACGGTGGTTTTGCGATTGTTTTTAGTGCTACTTAGTCCCGGAATAGCAGCAATCCTATAACGATCATTGTCTAGAACTGTAACTACTCGATAAGGCCCGATAATGTATGACGGAACAAGCTTTTTGCTCTTCCCGTCATTACTGAACGAAGTTCTTGTGATCTTAACTAAATCTCCTTCATTATAGACACGGGCAGGACGCCGATTTCTATCATAATATAGTTTTAGCTTTTGCTGTTCTTCGTCAATTTTATCTTTAACAGACTTCCGAACATCTACTAAATCAATATTTTCTCGAGTTTCGCGTACTACGTCATTCAATTTAGGGTTAATCTCAGAATTCATTTTAGGTCCAAACATAACCTCTGTTGGTGTCCTTCCCGTGGTCCAACTCGTCATAAACGAGTATTATTTATACCCCATTGGACCCTGCCTACCTTATCATCCCAGACTTTTTCGTCGAAATTCAGATTTTGCGCAGTTAAGCAACTAAGGGTTGTACGATTACATCTTTCGACTTGTCCGTTGGATCTAGGGCTAGCAACCGCGTTGAGTATATGTCGTATGCCTTTATCTGAACAAAAGTGCTTAAATGCGTAAGATGTAACTGTAAAAGATTAGTACGTAAATGTAAAAAATTCACCAATTCAGGCGTATCAAGCGATCCAATCATGATTTTGAACAATAACGATACGTCTGCTATTTTTCGTCTCTCATAAAGAGGAAGGAAATGAAATTTTTGCAACGACTGTTATAACTGGGTAGATATTTTCAAATTTCAAATTGATTCAATTTAATTTAATTTAATGTTTTATGATTATTTATTTCACATTTATTATTATTATTGTAATGTTATAACTCTTTATTTTCTAGTTTTAAATAGCGAATATCGTGAAACTCTGTAATTGGCTTAAGAATCTAATTTAATGTAAATTATTCATGTATTATGTAAAAGAGCTGTTGAGTTTCCTATAAATAAATAAATAGAAAGCATTCAGATTTGTATTGGATGTACCTAAGCAACTTTCTTCGTATGCTCTCTATTCTATATATATAGGTGTTGTAGATAGCATTATAGTTAGAGTTATATTCAAGATGGCTGCGAACAAAGGAACAGTACAAATCTTTTGATATTTTTGAAATTTGATGACATTCTGATGATGAATTCTAATGTATTTGACGTCTTACTGACAATATTCTCAAAATGGTCATCAAAAAGCAGCTTAGAGTCAAACGTAAATCCAAAATCCTTGATGCCATTGACTCTCGACAAGGAAGTACCTAACAGCTTATAGTCGTAAATGATGGGATTGGGTTTGCGGGTGAACGAATACACAAAGTATTTGGAGACATTTAAGTCCAACTTGTTTAGGTTACAATATTCCCGGAACCGCTTCAAATCCCCTTGCAGTAGTAAAGCGTCTGTGGCCGACGACACCTGTTTCATAATTTTCATGTCATATATATAGCATTATTTTTTGAGTTCAGGAAACATAAACTGATATCATTAATGAAAATATTAAACAGGAGCGGCCCTAATAAAGATCCTTGAGGAACCCCCGTAGGTTGCCCTTGATGAGTAACCATTTAATACAACTGTTTGAGACCTGTGTTCAACATATGATTTAAACCACCTGCAAATACTACCCCGAATACCCATAGACATAAGTTTGCGCATTAGCGTTGCATTACGTATTTGATCGAAACATTTACTATAATTAGTATTAATAAACTCAACATGGGACCTTTGAGTCATTGCCTCCGTTAAGAAGTCACTACAAATGACTAACTTAGATAAGGTGGACCGTCGTTTCAAGAATCCATGCTGCTGTTCACTAAACTGGTTTTTGTGAACGGAGTATAGTTGTGAATGAATAATTTTTTTAAAGATTTTCGAAACACAGCTTAGAAATCGGTCTGTAGTTTTCCACGGAGTTCTTTTTGTGAATTGGTATCATATATGCTAATTTCTTGATAGATGGCACCTGACCTGCCTGATTGAAAGAGGGACTGTGAAACTTCCAGCACACCAAACGACCACACATAGTTTGGCCCTGCTGACTTCTTTATATCAACTTGTTTGAGAAGCTTGTAGACCTCATCTTCACATATTTGGATGGAATGAATATCTGCTGTTAAGCATTCTACGTGCTCGTGTGCGTGCTGCGTGCTACGCAGTCGTGTGATTACCAGGAAAAGCGCTGTCTACATCTCTTTCAGTCAAGAAGTTTGAGAGGAAGTAGTTGCTAAACATGTTAGCAACTTCTTTACCGTTACTGGAAGACAGGACAGACATCCATACTTTAGCACTGAAGGATAGGAGTTGAATTGGGTTTTAAATGTTACGTAACTACAAAATGACCTTGGGTTGTTACCTATGTCCATTTCTATTTTATTCATAGTCATCAAATAACTGTGTATGTACTCAATGCAGGAGCAGAATTACCTAAAACGGTGGCTTTAATGTGGGTTACTGTTTTTTTCTTTTAATACGTAAAATTTATAATCGCACGAATTTCGTTTCTTTCCATTGTTAAGAAAATTCACGACTAAGTTCTAGGTCCTCTTATAGAAGGCGTTCTATTTTGGAATGAGAAAGAGATGACAGAATATAATGTGATAATTTTTCTTTTCTTTAAATTTGTCGTTTCAGCCAATTACCAATCAGCAGGTTGGTGGTCAAAAAAATATCGTACATATTTATTATATACAAAATTTTTTTTTTGGCCGGTTCGGTTTTGCGGTTTTCGTTGAAGAACTACTATTCTGATTTACATTAATATTTTTTAAAGTTGTAAACCAAGTTATCACACTAGATGAAATTCGATGAAAATGGGCCGCTCAAGGTAGCAATAAGGTCATACAATAATCGTGGCGTTATAATCCGTACAACTGAGAGAGGACATGGCAGCCTCTTGTTTGGATTGACGCAATAATCTTCAGACGTGGTTTTGTAAGTACATGTGTCGTACAGGCCAGTCAAGGCTGTGATGGGATGACAATGTATTTCACACTCTATTTAAGTGCTCAGCGTGACAGTGAGAATGTTACAACTCGCTTTAGGCTATGGTTCTTTCAATAACTCGGAGCTAGCAGGCTGCTGCCAACGATTTCTGCTTTTTTTAAGAAGGTGAGGCGTACACCAATGCGTAAGATTGAGAGAGAACCGAAATGGACTAGACGTCTACCGTCCATATATAGTACCGTACATTTCAAAGTATCGGAAAGTAAATGAAATCCAGAACTCGTTCCTCTTGCTTACATAACGTTATTACAGGTAAGAACTGTTCAATGACTGGGTGCACTCTATTATTCTTTAGGTATAGGTAAGGAAAGTAGAGTAAGATATGATATCGAAGTTAAAAAATGGCAGTAACAATAGCTGAAAAAAAGAAAATATGATTAAAGAATAACATAAAACCCTTTCTGATTATGATTTATATACACTCGAGAGCAGTTATTTTGATTATTTGTCACTTTGTATTCTATTAATAAAAATTTACCTACGGAAAAAATAATCAATCTCATCTTAAAACAAAAACACGATATTTTTCTAGACATTACCAATTTTCTAAAATTTTGGTGTACTATGTATTACTTCCACGTGTTGTTATTACTGCAGTTATGCAGTTTGGCATATTGTACACCAAGTTTCTTATACGATGTTGAGGAATATTTTCCCATTCCTCTATGGGAGCGTGCATAACTTTACAACCAAGAAGTTTTATTACTTTCATTTAAATAGTGTTTAATTGTTTATTAAACACAGTTTGTTTCGTTGGGCTCGCATTGTTGGTTTTCGGGATTTTCGGGTGTCTTTATGTGACCCGGATTCATTGTTCTCGAGTGTATATATAATTTTCAATTATATTAATAGGTAACATTCACGGTTGCTATTTCTAAAACTATGAGTCAAATCTCATTTTCACGTAAATTATCACATTACCCAATACAAATGTAAACCTGTTCACTAGAATGCTGCAGTGCAACATTGAAGTACATTTTGGACGACCACATAAACCTCATCAAATATGCTATTACGGATATCAATACCGTTTGCAGTATTTATGGTTGGAATAGAAACTTCAGGTTATAAATTGTAATGACAAAATTAATGCGTTGAAGTAGTTTGTTGTACAGGTTCAATTTTGACTTCCATAGGTTTTTTTTATAAACAAGTAAGAACTCGGCGCAGTGGATCTTGCCGAGTCCTACGGTCGCAAATGCAGTAACTAGAGATGAGGCAGAGGCAGATGTGTGACAGATGTTCACAAACTTGATCCTAATTCTCATGATATAATGTCCGATAAAACAAAGTAGAGGCAAGCTATAATCATGAAATGATATTACATCAAATTAAATCTAGGAAATAATAATTAAAAATTGTACATACAAAATGTCTAAATTAAATCACATTGAACATTTTATACATTTATTTTAAAACAAATCAAGCAACTTTTAACATTTAATATATAAATGTTTATCATTTATGGAAATTTTAATCGTTTAAAATGAGATTAATATATTTATTTTTAATAATTATTATAGATACTGGAGTTAGACTTCCTCCAAGTTTTACTACTATATGAAAATACATAATGTATTACTTAAATGCTACATGCATGAATACATATAGTCACACCTATCACCCTCCACGTTAGTTGAAGACGACAGTCTATCCTTTCATACTTCACGAGTTACTTTTACGGTCGTTTGACCCTTCACGCTTTTGATATGCTAACTTGCACATATAAATTAATACATGTCGTTCTGCTCTTTATACACTCCGTAATAGACTTTATACATGAGAAATAATACTAACTAAAAACATTATTCCAAAAAAATATATTGACACAAATAGTTTTTGAAATATTTCGCATTTAAACATTTTACAAATATTCTTTTAAATCACTAGAATTTATGCGAATAATATTCGTTATATTTGAATTTCATATCAACTTTTATCGTCACTTTAAACACAAATATGCCATGCGATGCGCAAGTTTTATTGCAGAGAGCAAATTTTCATGTTGTTTTTAGGGCTAAAGTGTGCAACTTTTTTGTTTGTTTATCACATTACTGAAGGAGAAATTCCACCAGTTTAAGCACACAAGTTTCAACTTGTATATTGTTAGTCGCAAGTTTGTGAAAGGAACCTGTTTACCTTATAATGTACTTTAATATTGTCTTCAATAGTATTTTATTATTACAAAAAATATAATTCTAACTAATCTTTGTTTATTACGCTTTCACGCCTTAACTATTAAACCGATTATCGTGAAATTTTGCGTACATACCTTTCATACAAAAAAGTATTGTTCCTGAGGGATAAAAAATATTTTTTACGCGAGGGAAGCCGCGGGAAATCACTAGTAGTATTATATACGTAACTTTCTGAAAAGACTTTGCATAAAATTCAAATAGCAATTAAAATTTAATTGTCTTCGTGAGTCTTGATGGGTGACCATTCTTAACACATTGCCTGCCTCGGAGAGCACGTTAAACCGTCGGTCCCGGGTGCCATATAAATATCTGTGGCATTCGTTACGGGTAGTTGGAGCCCTAAAAAGTCCGATAACCTGGTCTAACTACAGAACTTCGATATCGCCTACTTACGTACTTGGGTTGTGGAGGTTTGGTGGCAGTCGCTTCACGTAAAATATCAAAGCCGCTTCACGTAAAATAGGCGCAGAGTGTCTGTAGCATATACCATAAACTTTGTTTTTTTTGGTTTCACTAAATCAATTAAATTTATTTTGAGCTGTGACTGTAACGAGGTTCCTATCTTAGTTAGCTACTTTTGTGTATCTTATTTCAACCAAACCAAATTATTGTAGCTGTTTACAACCTACGTGAGTTATGTGGTGCATTGTCCATAACAATTACAGAATGATGCTCAAGGCATGCAAAATTTTTTTTGAAAACATTGTAGAAACATTTTTGCCTACGATTTTGCGCTCTATTTTAATGGAATAAAATTAATATTTTATTCACATTTTAAAAGAGCTATATTAACACAAAAATATCGGTAGTCGCTATGTAATAGTGGTATACTGTTACTGCATACCTTTTTCAATTTGATGATTAATAGTGAATATTTTTTTGTATTCTATTGAACGATTCTGTATATTATTTGTTATTTATTTCATAAACATATGTATGTATTTATTAATATATAAGCATGTTTTTCAGCAGTCTGGTCACCATAGTAAAGGCTTTGTATAGTTTGGGATCAAACGGCCGTGTGTGAGGTGTCAAATTATTAATATTGTTATTTGTACCCATGTTGACTTAGAAGTATGTGTAATATAAATTTTTGGTTCTTCAAGTAAATAAACTCATAAACGCAGGTACTCTGAACTATTAAGTACTTACTGATCCGTAGATTATTACAACTTACCCAGCTGTATTATATGTGTATTTCGGAATTTCATCGTGATGATATTTATAAGGTACAATAAATTAATCAATTCCTGATTGATTGATAGCTGATCGTTAAATACCAATACCATTATTTTTGGTCTAGTTAGAATAAATGTACCCCGCAAATATGTATAGAAGCACACAAAGCTGTATATAACAGTTTAGATATGCAGGGCTGAGTGTTGCCAAGTGAACAAGTAAAATGATTATGCTAGCAACCTCCTAAAGTGAATGAGATATTATGTATTATACGTAGTTTAAAATGTATGGACTGTAAACCCTAGTGTTTGTTTGTATGCTACTACTCGTAAATCGACAGCCAACTTGTAGAGTATTTAAAGTTGGTTGATTTGTGATTTGGCCCACTATTAGATGTACAATTTTGTACATGTAATTATAAAATGAAGTTTTGAAAGCCCTTAGACTCCTTTAAACTAACCCAGTCATTAAATCCGCTAATCTCTAAGCTCACGTATCATTGCTATAAGCTACCTCTTTGCCAAACTTCAGGTCTCTAGTAGAAAAAACTAAGGACTTTCATATAAAGTTGAGAGAGCCCATACAGTTGTTTAATCTGGCCCTGTCATAAAATCCATTATGACGTGTTCTATCTATTAAGTATCTCCCTGCCAAATTTCAGGTCTCTAGTACAAAAAGGGACTTTGGTATCAACTTTTGAGAGCCCTTATACTCCTTAAACCGGCCCTGTCTCAAAATCCATTCTTAGCTGACATGTCCTGCCTATAAAACCTGACAAGTTTCAGATATAAAAATACCCAGCACTTTCATATAAACTTGGGAGAGCCCTTAGATCTCCTTAATGGAGTTCTGTTGCAAAATCCGCCGCAAAAGCTCATATGTCTTACCTTCTATAAGCTACCTCGCTGCCAGATTTCATTTTCATAGATCAAGTAGTTTTCCAGTTTTCGTGATTAATCAGTAGATGAATGAGTGAGTATCCTTTGGCTTTTATATACATACTAACTGCGCTACGCGGTTTCACCTACGTGTTAACCCAGGTTTCTAGCTCTCAACATAACAAGTTTCATCGCAATCGCTTCAGTAGTTTTTGCGTGAAAGACTAACAAACATCCATATATTCTTACATCCTCACAAACTTTTACGTTTATAATATTAGTAGAATATACGAGTAGATCTCAAACCGAATACATTTGTTCACCAACGTTTTATTCAAATAGCATTACTTTAATCGATAATACGTAACATATTTATTCGAAGCGCTTCTTGTTTACAAATTGTCAGTATAAAAGGCACTTAATGTTCGAAATATTTCATTTTCCCTATTTCGGTGTGAGAAGCAACTAAAGTTAACACATTACCGCGTTCCGGGACGGAAAGAGCCCGTCATCACGGCATGCTTCTCGCGTGCCACCAGTTAGTCTTACTAATGTGTGTTCGCAGCATTTTTATAGTTGTTAAACGCAATAAATGTACAAATACCTCCATATTCCTTTGTAAATGTCTATAAAATTATTTGAACCTATTGTTCTGTAAGTGGGAGGGCTCGGACTGCCCGGCTACAGCTAGTACGAGTTACAGATATGCGACCCTGATCTGTGCGATCTGTTGCTCACACTCCTCATTCCATTCACATAAGCAACGTCCCTTACCATATATTGCCTTCCCTTCTTACCTATATTTCCTTTTCAGTATACTCTCAATTTTCCTACCTTTATTTTTCAACTAGCTGACCCGCGTAACTGCGTCTACGTTTGTAAATTTTCATCGATTTTGCAACATTTTTAGGGTTCCGTACCTCGAAAGGAAAAAATGTAACCCTTATAGGATCACTTTGTTTTCCGTCCGTCCGTGCATCTGTCTGTCTGTCAAGACCCCTTTTCTCAGGAACGCGTGAAAGTATCAAGCTGGAATTTATATCAAATACTCACTCTACTGTCCCTTGGAGCTGTCAAAAAATCATACTTCTAAACCAACGTAATCATAGTTTTGATTCCCTTGCGAATTTGGTACGAAGCAACGTCTTATAGCACAGATAAAGGAAAAATTTCGAAAACCGTAAATTTTTAGTTACATCATCTAATAAAAATATTTTACGGAACCCTCGGTGCGCGAGTCCGACTCGCACTTAGCTGGTTTTTCCGCTCCTTTTGGCCGTAGCGTGATGTTATATAGCCTATAGCCTTCCTCGATAAATGGGCTATCCAACACTAAAATATTTTTTTTCGGATCAGTATTACCGGAGATTACCCCGAACATCCAAACTCACAAACTTTACCTCTTATAATATTAGTATAGAAGTGTCGTTACGTTAGTGTGGTCAAATTATAGTTGATAAAATCTGGGTGTTTAATACACATCTGCCTACCCCTTCGGGAACACAGGCCTGAGTGTATGTATGTATGTGTGTACTGTACTGACCAACACAGTTGCAGATGGATACAATGAAACAAAAGAATCTCAAATTAACGTCTTAACTACTACACCAATCATCGCGAAATTTTGTATACACGTTGACAGGTTAACAGAAAGAGACATGGGGTACATGTTAACCAGAAGCAGTACTGCTAGAAAAAAGAATTGTTCCCAAGGAATAGAAAAATAACTTTTACGTGGGCGAAGCCGCGAGTAAAGGCTAGTGGGTATTATTTATAAAAAACCTTTTAACAAAAAAAATACCGACAAAAAAGAACTAAAAAGCAAAAAATAAATAAACGTTAAAAACGTTTATTTATTTTTTGCTTTTTAGTTCTTGAGTTTGAGCTTATTTACATAAATTATCAAATTTCATATAAACTAATTTTGAGTCAGCGCCAAATAATAAAATGTTTAATTACCTACGTAGAGCCTATACCATTTCTAAGTACATATAATATTTAGATAATTAATCAGTTTGTTGTTTTGTTTTTTTTGGATGATTCCTAGACGCAAATACCTGATTAAGTTATGAAAACTAAACAGAAACACTATTCGTGCCTACAATTTTCTAGGGTTTCTCTCAATGTTGTCAGGACCCCATCATCATCATCACTGAGCCACCATCACCATTGAGGTATATATTATCTAACAAAAAAAGAATCATCAAAATCGGTTCATAAATGACGGAGTGAGGGCCGAACATACATAAGAAACAAGTATATATACGGTCGAATTGAGAACCTCCTTTTTTTTCTTCGGTAAAAAAAAAGTAGACACGCAAACACAAATCTTATGTAAAAACATTGCGAAATAATTCTTATGAACCATGTAAGTAAGTAACAAACTTACAAGGTCATAATTCCATGAAGCGTCTTCAAACGTCGCTTCTGAAATGAAACGTTATAATTTCGTACAACTCAAGTTTATCTTCCTCTACGTTGTTCGTAGCAAATGTCTACAGCGTAGCACTTTGTTACACAGTATTCTTATTTTACTTTTAAAATTAGCATCTACATAAGTTCTACATAAACTCTTATAAATATGTATGACATTGTTATACTAATAAAATATTTGTGATATTCGCTTTGTAATATTTTGCTTTATTAAAATAAATTCTTTTATATTAAAAACCTTGACACTGAAATGTAGCTCCACTTTGTAAATCTTTTTGTTTTTAACAAACTAAGTAAAGACTTCCATTCGTATAATCATTTTATTTTATTGGCGTTTCGTTACTTGTACGTACGTTAAAATTAAATTACTGAACCTTTTGTTCAGTAATTTGTAAGATAGAAATTGAGATTGTCATTAATCGTGGGGAGTGTTTTATTCACCTTACAAGATTTAGGAATCAGACGTAATGCTGACTGAATTATTCAAGCGCCAACAATCAAATTCTAATTAACACTTCCGAACAAGGCACTCAAGGCAGTCACCCCTGTACTCGTACATTAGGAGTTGTTTATCAAATTACCTCTGTACGGATTATGTAGAGCTCATTAACGATCGGAGTTCATTAGAGCTATCCGTAAAAGTTTGACGGAAATTTTAGACAGTCGAGAATAATTAAAAGAGTTGAGCTTAACAGTTTCAAAGCTGATTTTGTTCCGTGTGTTTTCTGTTAACCCAAATAACCTCTTTATCCTCTAAGGGTAGCTCGATTCTTTTGGTTACACTTCGTCCGTTTGCTTCGAAAAAATTTGATGGCTACAGGTAAATTCCTTATTAACTATTGAAAGGTTAATTATTTATTGCTTATTTTCTGAGTACGTATATTACATACACCGAACCTTGATTTATGTAAATACCTACATATACCATATATCTGTGGTCCAGTGCAAAAAGGGTCAAAGTCCATTTTTGTGATATATTTCAGTGATATATTTCATCCAAAATGTTGTTCGGCAATTATATTTATATGTGCTAAAAGGGCTTAAGTGTAGTAAGTGCTTCTGTAACGTTTTAGTAAAGTATATAACACTTACTACCTGGCAACGCGTTGCTAAGTAATTTGCCATTAAAAATATTGTGACTATAAATTCAGATAAAAACTGTCTATCTCTAAATTGGACCAAACTGCACACGGTGTGCAAAATCGGTTCATCAGTTTAGGAGTTCATTGCGGGCAAACAACGTGATACGATTTTTTTCGTACATAAAGATGAAAAAGTCTGTAATACTACAGCTCTTTTACATATTTATATATAAAAATTAACATTAGCCAAAAAAACGCTTTTGGTGCAATGGAGTCAGAACTGAAACGATTAAAGGTACCTTAAGCCTATTTTGTATTACAATATTAGCTCTAAATGTACAGTTTTAATTAAGCAAGTTGGACCAATGTATACATTTATTGGCCCATTGTGCACTAAAACTACTAAAAAGGCTTAAAGCAACATGTTTATACTGAAGTGTAATATAAAAACTATATTTTTTTCGTCTTTGCTAAATTAGCTTATCTTTAATGCCTTTCTTAAATGTACGGGACTTATTTTTTTATTAGTCTGTGGTCACGGCTGTCAGATTTCCCGCGATTTTAATGTTGTTTACATGAACTGAGTCATGATGTGCCACATTTTTTGTAGTACAATTTTTATTGACAATAACTCTTACTCTACCTCCTGTGACAACTCTTAAACCTCTCAATAACAAATCAATTACTCTTCCTAGACAAAAATTAAGAGACCTACAGTACCTACCTTTTATATTTCACTAGAAACTGGTCCGGAAACTGAAGATGTTATGTCAGACATAAAAATGTTGAATAATTTATTATACTTTTTATATTTTAATTTGATTATATACTTTGGAAATATAAACGGGTTCGTTTGTCGGGTGCGAAAACGGCTTAAGGGATGAAGATTATCCAAAAGGCTTTTATTAATAAATTAGATTATATTAAATAATTTTACATAAAAATAGGCATCAAAATTAAAAACAAAAATTTTGCTATCCTACATTATAACATCATTCTGCTACCATCAATCCATATGGGTTTAGTTCAAAACACAGATGTAGCTCAACAACAATTTATAAAAACAAACGAAATGTGCAGTGTTTTTTTAAAGTTTGGTGAGACTCATTCAATTAGAGTCACTACAAAGCTCCGTTATATTCAACAATGTAGTTAAATACGTACACGTCACGAAGTTTCATTTTTCAATGAAACTTTTAGCCTTTGTCAAAACCATACAGTAACTACCTGAATGCGGTCGAGTTATTTGATCAACTACGCCGCAACTTACTTTATACAGTTAGTTTTTTGTAGATTTTAATAGACTGTTAGTATATGGTGAGTGTACAATGGCACGGTACAAATAGTTAGTAACAAATAAATGCGTACACCAACCTATCGCGATCTAAAATGTGTTGATAGTCAAAAGTTCAAAGTTGTTCATAGTGAATCTTAAATAATCTTGTTAGCAACAATCTCACCAATATTGCTATATCAAATTCACTAAATTACAATAACTGCTTTGTTATTCGTCCCTCAGTCAGCAGTCCAGTGATTGTTATCAACTTATAATGCATGCCTAGCCTTTTTATCAGCCTACTAATGTCAGGCCGACCAATGGTGTGCATTACTGGTTTAACTAGCCATAAAAATGTCTATTAACTTATTTTTATTAAATATGAACTGTTTTATCATCTATTATAGTTTACCCCTATTTTTAATTAAATAAATACGAGTTTTTGATGTGGCGACAACAATCTATGCACAGCCGGTCACCTTTACCTAATAAACGTATCGTTCCTATGTTTGGGCTGACTAAAAAAAAGAAAAAGACGACCAAAGTTACGATATTCATTCGTTTCATTCACTGATACTTTCACTTTTTCGTTCACCTTCGCACTTTTACGATAAAGGCATCAACTTATTAGACCACTGTGAACTGTTTCATGTGCCTTGTTTTAGAGCCAGTTTCAACAGCTTATTTTGATACCAGTGTTCATATGAATGTGAAATACATGAACGTAAGTAGGTTATATTCTCTGTTTATAGCTATTTTTCACAACATGAATATGAAAAATGAATGTATGAACGAAATCAATATAAAAGTCTGTCTTACTTAGTTTTGGTTATTGAGAACAAAGGCTTACGATGCCTTTAAGGCAGAAAACGTCTGTAAATATTCGCTCGCCCTTCTTGCGGGTTTACGAGGGATTTTTCTTCTATAACTTAATGCAATCACTAAAAATGGTGACCAGAAACTGGCCGAGATTGGAGGCTTAGTCACCAAGTCTGTCCCGTGTAAACTGTCTCCCAAAATAATAGATGGCGTGATACCATGCGATTATAAGTTTGATTTTGACGTACCCGCTTCACATAATCAGGGGCCTGCAGAGAAAAAAAGTAAGTATTAGTAAGTTTAGTTTTAAGTTATTTAGACAATAAAAAATACCAAAAAAATTGCTAAGATTTTTTTATTCTCTTAGGCTTCATGTCTTGCTTAGAGTAAGTACTCACTTAGGAAGATTTTTTCAGTTCAACCTTTAACAACTGTTTAACATTTACGAATACTGATACTGCAACAACAGGTAAGACTGGTTTTTGTCTTTCGGTCAGTTAGTCATGATGTGATAGGTATAGAAAATAGATTATGACAAATCAGGCATCAATACTTAACTGGTATTGAAGCAACAGACGCTTCGCCACAGGCTGATTGCAAAAATAGAACTTGTCCTACTCCCCGAACAATATTCCGCTGTCTGCACAATTGGTCAATGGCCGTACAAAGCGATGATTTAATATTTAACAAGCTTCACAATGCATTATTTGCCGCTCAATCACTGGTGAATGTACAAAACAGTGAAACAGATCGTCGTCATGTTTTGTTTTGTACAAATATTCTCTGTATTTCAATTGCCTAAAGCATATATTGTACATGCCGCTTACATGTTTGAATAAGGTTTACACAAATGTCATGGATACCTACTCGTAATACACAATATAGAAATGAAGTTGGCTCGACAGCTAGTACATGAAATAAAAGCTCCACACTTAGATCGATCGATTGTTGTCCTAATGAAAAGTGATTTTACAATGCGGTGCGATCTTATCAAGAACTCCTTACATTAAAATCTTATTAAAAAACGTACATATTCCAGTACCCATTTAAATTACTAAAACCTTATCAACAGTAGTAAATTACACATCAAAACAAACATAGAAAACAATAAAAGGAACGGAACAAAGAATTTTCAAATTCAAATTCAAATTCAAAATCATTTATTCAATTAAGACACTAAGTGACATTTATGAACGTTAAATTGAAGCTACTGTTAAAAATCATAGATCGACGCAAATAGACGCCACAGCATGTACTGGATTGTCGAGGTAAATTAGGTGAAAACACCAAAATCTACTGCCTGCTTGTGTCGATCTATAACTTCCAGTTTCCAAAATGCGTAGAGCCTTATGAGAAGAATACTGGCAAAGAAACTCATGGCCACTCTTTTTAAAAGTCAGATCTTCAGGTACAATGGTATTAGTGTTACATAAAAGGTAAGCATGATGCAAGCTGTTGCCACCTGAATTTCATTTAATTGAAATGCTCCAAAAGCTAACGTACAAACAAAAAATATCACTCAGTGATACCGTTGAAGGTTCGAACCTATTAAACATAGAAATCATTCAAGGTGCACATCAGTTACAAAGTCTACTGTTAAAACTAATTCGTGACTGGATTAAGAGGCTAGAGTTGCAGTTGAACGAACCAACATAATAGTATAGGCTAAAGCATCGCTGACTAGGCCGACCAGTCACCCCAAGCAGCACCCGTTCACGAGTATGACGCATGGACCAGCCATCGTCTCCTTCGCCATACCAGAGGGAAAGAAACGACCAGCCCCATGACGACGCCGCAAGCAATGACATTTTAGTGAGCATGACGAACCATAGTCGAGATCCTGATAGAAATCACTACTAGTCAAAATTACCATAATAATCGTCACGCATTACTTTCAACTAACAATGGTTTGTTAATAATTTAGCTTAATTATAAGACAAAGAAGTTTGTGTGTATATACCTAAAGACACCTTAAGCCCAAGACTGTTTGTCGTTTAGATAATCGTTGATCGTATAGTAGGCTTTCCTAATAAGGTGATGTTTTACAGTACGCTTAAATTTATCTACAGGAAGGTCGATTACATCTATAGGAATTTTATTATAAAAACGTATACCAAGACCTTCGAACGAGTTGTGTACCTTATGTAAGCGATGATAGGTAGCAACGAGTTTAGACTTGTTTCTTGTATTAATATTGTGTATATCACTGTTTTTCTTATAGTCATTGATATTGTGCCTAACAAACATAATATTTGCAAATATATTCTGTGATGCAACAGTTAAAATACCTATATCCTTAAACAACTCTCGAAGAGAGACTCTAGCACCTAAATTGTATATTGAGCGGATGGCTCGTTTTTGAAGAATAAAAATCGTTTCAACATCAGGCACCTTGCCCCAAAATAGTATACCATAGGACATGACGCTGTGAAAGTAGCTAAAATAAACTAGCCTAGCTGTGTCCGTATCAGTGAGCTGACGTACCTTCCATACTGCGTAAGCTGCACGTGCGTACCTGCAAGGCTGTCTATCTGGGGTCCCCATTGCAGTTTACTATCTAATGTAAGTCCCAAGAATACTGTTGAGTCTACAATACTTATCATTTCATTATTTAGAGTTAGATTAGTGCCTAGCTGTTTTACATTTGGCACTTTGTTTTATTTGAGTTCAGTAGGAGATTGTTAGTTGAAAACCAATACAATACATCATTTAGCGCCCTATTCACATCGTCAAAAATTGTTTTTTTAAATTGTGTTCGACTTTGAAAATAAGTGACGTATCATCAGCAAATATAACTATATCACAGCGATCTTTTAAATAATAAGGTAAATCGTTTATTTATATGAGAAAAAGTAGAGGACCCAGTATAGAGCCCTGAGGAACGCCCATAGTAACAGGTAATCCAGAAGACCTCGAAAAAATCTACATGTTGAATTCTATCTTTCAAGTAGGAAACAATTAGTTCCAAAGCAATACCATTAACACCATAATGCCTAAGCTTAAGAAAAAGCGTGTTGTGTTCTACACAGTCAAAAGCTTTTGAGAGATCGCAAAATACACCTATCGCATCTTGCGAATTCTCCCATGCATTAAATATATGTCTCAAAAGAGTTGCACCAGCATCAATTGTTGAACGACCCTTTGTAAAGCCAAATTGTTCTTTGTGCAATAAATTATTTCGATTAAAATGGCTTTCTAGTTGTTGCAGGATAACTTTTTCAAAAATTTTACTTATAGCCGGCAAGATTGAGATTGGCGTAAAGTTACTTGGTTCAGTTGTACAACCCTTCTTGAATAAAGGTATTACTTCATCAGGTTAGGAAAAACACCAGAATCAACACATCGATTGAATGTTATAGCTAGAAATGGCGCTATATCAATTATAATAGTTTCTATTAATTTAACAGAAATCCCCCATAAGTCCCCTGAATTCTTAGAGTTAAGAGACTTAAACGTTTTTATAATGTCTGTGGGGTTTATGAATTCAAATTTAAATAAATTCTTACATTTGTTTACATTGGCCCTTAACAACAATTCAGACCTGGACGCACAAGAATTCAAGGTACTAGTTGTACTAACTGGTATATTTGTGAAAAAGGTATTAAAAGGCAGACCTCCTCCTCTAATTTTCTCTTGGGAGTAAAGTGAGCTGAAGGCTGTATCATATTAAGTTTGTTGTAGCCGTTTGAACTCACGAACACCAATAACTTGATGACAGTAAACTTTGCAATCGAAGTAGATGCCCTCGGTAGTGTACTATATTGTTAAGTTATTGTTCCTTTAAAGTACCTAAATAATACTTTTATTTAAATTAAGATAAATGCAGTTAATTAAGTTGCGCACAAGTATTTCAGTTCGAGTCGCGTAAATTATAACCTTTTGGTAAATGGACTTAAATTTTTAACTTAAGCCCCAACCGTTTCTGATGTAATTGAACCTCTTTATTTTTACATTTTGATTAAGATAGGAACCAATAGAAAGGAAGTATAGAATGAAATAGGAAGTTTTAAGACTTATGTAAGTTCACTTCACAGTAAATATTTTAATAAACATTAATTTCTTTTGTGTTCATTTTTTAAATACTATACTTTAAAATATTACCTATCGCTATATCTTTTGCCATTTATTTTAGCAACCAAATATCTTGCTTCGTAATTTTTATTACCTATGTAACAAACCTCCAAACTGCACACAAAATTGACCAAAATGACTTTAACTGCAGAAACAGGAGCACATTAACATAACATAATATACATAGATACCTACGTAACAAACGTTCCAATGAAAATACTTAGTTTTAAACTCTCAGCAAAGTTACAATAACGGTGATTCCTAAACAAATACTTTAAATCCTCAACATTGCAAGTGTTCCGTCATTAAATTTAATAGCTTAGGACTGGGAATTGAACAAACAGAGGTGTGTAATAACAAAGATATAAGGCACAAATATAAGACAGGTACATTAATGTCTTAAACGTATTAGTTTATCGTTGTGTAAATATAATATGTGAAGGTATAAAACAATAGTGGGACGCAGAAAATTTGTACCTATTAGTTGAAGTAGGATCTTACCCGAGCTAATATAAATATTAGTTCAGATAAGATATTTTATAGAAAATATTAGCAATGTAGTTCACTAGTACTATTAAGGCTGGAAAACTAATATTTGGAGATTTATTGTTTTATTAAAGGTTTCAAAAAAGAATTCACGTTTGAAAAGCCACTGACAAAGTACTATGAGACAACTTTTAATTTATAAAGTAGTAATTTATTAAAGAAATAAATGTAAACGAAGTTTTTTGGGAACATTAATGTTTTTTGCCAAACCGCGTACTGTGTAAAAATAATTTATGTGGTCGTTGTAATATTTTAACGCTTTGTATACACATATATTTGCCCAGTTTTTATTAAATGGACACGGTTTTAAGTTTTCTATAAATTATATCAACAAAACAACTTTAATTTTGTTAGTTGTTTTTGTAGGAAAAATAGCAAAACTTACTGTGTAAAGGTCCACGTACCAAGTAAAAATTTCTTGAAAGTATTTTTTGTTAGCTCTAAGAAGGATATTAATGAATTTCCTACCTTCAGTAAGTTTCGGTAAGAGTCGCTTGAACCGAATTTTCTCAGTTAGATCACAGTTATAACAGTGCTGTTTTCTCAGATTGTGTTGTCTTTATTGACGCGTTGACGACTTCTCCGAAACGTATGTGCGATGCGTTGTTTTGAAATATATAATGTTGATATTTCTTATAATTTCACAATTTTTAGACAAAGATATTTCATATTTTTAAATACTAGCTGACCTGAAAGACGTTGTCCTGTCAAAATTACAGTAGTTTTGATTTCATGGAAAAATCCACTTCCTACTTTTTCGAATTTTCCCATTTTCTGTTTTCCAATATGTCTTTCCCTTAAAACCTTATGCAGATTGTTGCTAACATTAAAAAAATAGCCTAATCCAATGCGGATCATCTTTTGAAGTCGGATTATTTTTATGTTTCCCGGTTTCCCATGAAATTTACACCCTACTAATATTATAAACATGAAAGTTTGTGAAAATATACGGTTGTATGGATGTTTGTTGTTCTTTCACGTAAAAACTACTAAACCGATTACGATGCAACTTGGTATGTAGACAGCTGGACACCTGCTGCAAATTGCTGCACAAATAAAGGTTCCGGCATTTCGCGTATTGTCTCCATAAACTGACGATTTATGTCTCTTTTTCGGCGCCCAAGCCACACTTCTTCATTATGAGCACACCACCACATATTTAAAGTATGCATTTTAAATGGAAAATAAAGACCAAAATTATGGTAAACAAACAAAACGCTTCTCGGTCTAAGCACAACTGTCAACTGGGTCACTTAGACGAAATTTTTTTCTTGGGTTTCGGGGATCGTTTAGTGAACGTTCAAAAACTTCGACATCGTCTTTAGTGCTTGTCAAAACTGTAACTTGGCTACCATTTATATGGACCTAACGATCAACATTGTAAAAATGATTACATTCCATTCTACCATTTTGAACGACTGTCAACTTGGCTACGACTTTTCTATTCATTTGTTTTGACCACGTGACTTAACGTTAAGATGATGTCATTCCCATACATTTGGTTAGATTTCTATTAACGTTTACGATTATAGAATGTCAACTTGGCTAAGCCTGCTGGATTGACACATGGGCTACTTTTTATCCCGATATTAATTATATATATACATAGCTATTAAAGGCGGACGGTTTATATTGTTTATATATCTCGAATTGAAAACTAATACGCAAGATCGATAAAGTGTGTTATATTTAGAAACTGATCTATCTACGTATAGAATTACAACTATATAAAGGCTTCATTGATTCGGTTCTGCAACTTGACAGTCGTCCACTTTGACTGCCTGGACTGTATATATATATATATTAGGGATGTTGCGGATGCAGAATTTTTGACATCCGCGGATGCGGATGCAGATGGAGATGTCAAAATGCGAAAGCTCCGCAATTGCGAATATGGATGCGAATATCTGCAACATCCCTGATATGTAATAACAAACGCATTGGATCTTGTCACCGAAATCTTCGCTCCTATTGGTCAATCAGCATGTGTTTACGGCACACGCCAGTCGCTGGCCTCACTCACTTTCTTTCTATTCACGACTTGTACTACATCTGCATCGGCATAAACATCCGCATTGATTATTGCGGATGCGGATACGGATGCAGATGTCAAAATAGATGCGGAAGCTCCGCGATTGCCGATGCGGATGCGAATATCCGTAACATCTCGGATATATATATATATATCAGAAAATTACGTGATGAGTGCAATGAACAACGTATCATCACCTCACCGGGGCTAACAGTAAAGTGGTACGTCGGTATCAAACCAACTAAAACTACACGATGCAATTCTCTGTAACAAATGTTTTTTATTCTTGTTAAACAGAATTCTGACTAAATTGAAAAAAAAAACAATATTTATGTTTTTATCATTTTTATCACTTGGCCCGTAACATACATATATAAAAGTGAAGGATATTCACTCACTTACTGACTAATCATGAAATCTCGAAAGGTACTTTACGTATGAAAATGAAATTTGGTAGTGAGGTAGTTTGTGGGTAGGAACGTCGGCTAAGAACAGATTTAACGACAGGGCTAAATTAAGGCAATGTAAGGGCTTTCGCAACTTTATGTGAAAGTTCTCAGTTTTTGCTACCAGGGACGCATAAGATTGAGTTCTTCTGGTTTACAATGTAAAAAACAAATAAAGGAGTTGTAAGATTGAAATAAAACTATTTTTAACGGATTCTATCGCGATTTATTTGGTGTTCTATTTACACTGATCCCGACGTTTCAGTTGCTTTTCAGCAGCTATGGTCACGGGTAGACTAAGATGGTGGTCGTCTACTAGGTACTAGGTACTTAAACGGTGAATCTCACCACCATCCAAAATACCACAACAACTTAATCTTATAGGTATTTTTTCCAACTAGCAAAGTAATCCTGTAAAGAAAGAGTATAAGTCTATTTTTACCAATAACTTTCTTATAAACGCATCGGTTGTAGACTCATTTGCTTATAGCATAATAAATAATATGCATTTACAAGCCATAACATACTTAAGAGCTTTAGTTTTTGTATCTCAGTCTTATAGTTCGCTACAAAACTGACGTATAGAAGACTTTTACAAGTAATACCATTTCAGAGGCGTAAATATTCTCAAGAACATTAATACTTTTATGTCTCAGGTGTATGTTTTATACTAAAGGAGTAAGCCACAAGATTACTTTATAGGAATAGGTCTCCTATAATAGTTTGCAGTGAGACTAAATGGGCCATTATAACAGTTTCGTAAAGGAGCATTTTGTGAGAGATTAGTAAGATAAGTTTTAGTAAGATAAGTTTAGGTCGTTGTAGTCTTATTCGAGACGTTTTTAAATGAAAAGTACTTAAGAGCGCTATAAGATCAAAAAAGCTTAGATATAGCTACTGTATCGATCATTTTGTTAGTAACCGTTAGTAAACGTAATTTTGTTAAGATACAATTGTCAAGCACCGGTGAAGTTGGTACTTGAAGGATCCGCCGATCAATGGCACCACAAATCCAAACTTTCACATTTATCATATTAGTGGGATGTACAAAGTCCAGGCTATTGTTTGCGTTATATGGCTATGTATATCAGAGCATTGCGTAAATATTATATGGGAAATTAATTTAAAAAAAACATTTCACTCCCGTGGCTTTTGTACGTCTTACGTAGAATTGAGTTTATTAAAGTAATCACGACCTACTTATACTGACTGACTCCTCCTGACAATTCAAAAATACCTACAATGGGTTTACTTGAAATAAATAATTTTGTTTTTGATTGATTTTGAATGTTTGAGTGAAATTTTTGATTTGCCTGGACCGACAAAAAATTTTGCCGCTTATGAGACAGATAAGATAATAGTTACTTCTTAACCCATGATATGATACAATTCTTTGTTTGTTTAGCACGTATCACGTATCAAGAATTGAAAAATCCCACGATATAACTTTAACGACAAAAAAAAATGTTTTTTCGGCAGTTAAAAATTAAATATTAATTAGTATTATTATATTAATTAACATTAAATAAAGGCAACAAAAGTTTTTTTTTAAATATCATAAATAAGCCCTTTTGTCAATATTAATATTGTTTACTCCAGTACGGAGGCGCATGGGTAAGTTTCTTTCTTTTCTGTCTTTCTCTATTTCACGGAGAAATAAGCATGCGCACTGTGTTTTTAACGGACTTCAAAAAAGAAGGAGGTTCTATGTTCCACTGTATTTTTTTTTTGTATGTTCACCGATTACTCAAAGACGCCTGGACCGATTTGGAAAATTCTTCTTTTGTTTGAAAAGGTATACTTCCCAGGTAGTCCCTTGGTCATCAGGTCAGGATCTGATGATGGGATCCTGGAGAAATTGAGGGAACTCTTCAAATTTTATAGGCACACTTGAAGCGATTTGGGTATTTTGAGGCGCATTGCAGTCGGTGGTACTTTTTTAAAAAGATAATTATACCCGATGACTGTCTTACACATAGCTGATCGTAATTATCGAAAAAAAAATTAATTAAATATTTTAAAATTAAAAATAGCCTTGCGCAGATATGAGACGGCAACCCTAGCACCTTTTGTTTAATTAATAATTATACATAATATTGTATAAAATATTCATTTTCTTAGGAAACACGATGAAGAAAGAAGGGAATTGCATACAAAACCTAAGAAATAAATAAATTTTCTAGGAAATATATGTATTAAAGAATCGTTGACAAACCATTTTAAACATTTCCTAAATGATCTAGGGATCATTTGTATACAATTCCTAGGTTTCATATATTTCCGGTAGCATATTTGTAACAAATAACGCAGCTATTAAAAATATGTTCAAATCAAAGCAAGGAAACTAATTCTAGTACCTAATTTCTTTCTTTTCCATTTATTTATTAACAATGAGCGAAGTTATCGACTACACTTTCGATGCTCGATCTCTGAACAAACTAATTTCAATTTCATTGTTTGACTAGCACGTACTACTTGTATACTGTACTCATTTATTTCAAGCACTTCCAGTTCATAGTATCAACAACTCGACATACAGGTTGAGAGGCTCGACATATAGCAATATAGAGCAAGCTCTATAATTTAAAATTTATGAGCGTTAGGCGTCCAATACACGGTAGATTTTACTGTAAGTTTTACCACTATCAAGACGGTGATTGACGAATAACCCGTCGTCTACTACAGTGATTGGTGGTTGCATGATATTGATTGCCCAAAATTTGTATATTTAGCTCGCAACCATCACTCATGACTTTTGAATGAACGTGAAATGGTACAGTACATTTTTTGGTGACAAAGTTTATACAAAATTTTATGATGATCGGTTGAGTAGTTAGGGCTCGAAAGCGTTACAAACAAACTTACTTTCATTTTTATAATATTAGCTAAGATTTCAGTTTTCATTATGGACTCGCTAAAAATGTATAAATTACTTTGACGATGTGTTACAAGTTATAATAAATATGGTATACTACTTTAGTAGACATCACATATACTTTAATGTCAGTAATTTGATTTTAGGAACAAAAATTTAGCAAAATTGATACCAATTGAAAGAAGACCACCAATCAAATACTTCATTAGAGGATGTTAAAAAGAAAATAAATACCATTCAATCGTATTACCGGAGAGAGCTGAAAAAAAATATGTCAGCGAAAATATGGCTATAGTGATAACTTTTTTAAAGCGTTTTGCTCATAATTACAATCAACATTGCAATACAGGCTTCTTTTATGAATATCCATATAATCTTGAGTGAACACTTGTATTTTCAGCAAAATCTCTGGTATGATCGACGTCAATCAGAGTGAGCGTGTAATATCCATATTGTTTCATCAATCACCAACAATCATTCGTCAATCATGACTTTTGGAATTGATTGACACTTGCATGAGTGTGTAATGGACGCCTTATACAAGTAAGATTAATTTGATGTTGAGTCAATGTTTAGCAAAATTGAGCCTTTGGTTACCCTTACATCACATTATTACGTCGAAACGTATTTGTTTACGTTGTTTTTCCTTTTAATCGCCGACTGTAATAATAATTCACGTTTATTAATTTCTATTGAATTGCCATTCTGGTTTGGCCATCGTTTCGTATGGGATCATCGTCTCACCACGGCTACTGATGAAGTAGTATATCGGAATCGAACCTACAAAAACTACCGAGAACCCCGGTAGACCTTGGCCGCCTCTTAAACAGAAGGCAGCCACACCATTCCATTCCGGTTTAGACAGACGCGCGCGGAACAAGTCACGCCACCGTCTCAGGCCTGCTTCTGCTAGCAGCCTCAACCGTTAATTACCTCCAGGCCAGCGCTCATGGATGCCGAAGATCATTCTGCGCTCTCCGGTGCCTGGTGCCTCTTCTTCGGGACGGGAGAGTACTAGCCCTCTCCCGTTCCCTTTCCCCCGCCTCTTCAACAGTCATCACTTCCTCTCAAAAAGAATGCGCATCGTTTCCTTAACGTTTGCTTACAGAATCTGTAAGGTCATTTAAAGACACAATATTGTGAATGAGTTTAAACTTGAGTAATTGAAATATTATCATAGCTTAAATTTTTGGAAGTCTTACTGTAACTGGACTTCAAACATTGTCCGGTGACAGAATTGGAAACTTATTTTACAAATATCCAGTAACAACAATTGAAATCTGGCAATCACTCATTTCGTTAGCCATCCATATTTACATAAAAAATAGATATTTTTTTTATTATTACTAAAATGCATACAATTTGTCTATGCGGCTAAAATATTTTTATAAGTCTTTAATGACTAGCCGCTGCACTAGGGAAATATCCCTATGTGGAGAAAAACCTTAGAATCATATAATTAATTGACATAAAAATATCACATTATTTGCAGAACAATTTTCAAAACTAAACATGATAACTCGCTTAGACTAGTACGTTTCTCTATCCTGTGCTTGAAGGGGCGTGGTCAGGATGTCAGGAGCTCAGCCACTCGTTAATAGGAATATCTTTGTATAAATTATTTCAGGGTAGACCAACCACTTTGCATGAGCATTCGTACTTACATTTTACAGTGAATTTAAATGTTTAGTGCTATAAATGTATTGAATCATTAAATATATTCAGGCCTACATCTAATATTATGAGTGCGAAAGTAAGAAAGGCATTTCAAAGGAATGAGGAGTGTTGATTTTTCTTAGGTACTTGGGTGCGTGTGGTATGGTGCGGTAATTAAAAATGTCTGCGAGTCAAACTTGTACTCGTTTAATGGTAGAGAAATGTTAAAAATATAAAGCAATTCAGTGAATGTACAATTTAGATGAAAAATGTCTATGGAAATTAGTAATACACAGACAAAAATAATGTTGTTGACTTATTATTTATAACTTACTGTTGCCAATTTATTATATAATTCAGTCAGTAGAATACTAAAGCCCTTGCGGTCAAGAAATGGCTAAATTTGTAAACTTTTCACAATTTAATGGTAAAAGGTCAAACATTTAAGATAGCGTCTATCTCCGCGAGGACATTACGCATATCTTCATTAACTGGGCTTACGGATTATTTAAAATGTCTCGCTTTAGCTTTGGTGGTGTTTGGTACATCTTACATTGTTCTTCACCTTAGCAAATTTATTACCTCAGATAAGCCAGTTCGCAGCCAGTAAAGGTCGTCTTGCTTTGGAGGTGTGCAAAAAGTCAAATATATTTTTTCACAATTTTATTTAATCGATCAATGATATTCAAATCAAATCAAAATTATTTATCTCAATTAAACCAGTTGTTAGTATTTTTAAATTGTCGGTCAGTATAAGTCGGTCGTGAAGCTAGTTGCCTGTTCCGATACGTAGATCCTATGGAGAAGAACAGCCAAGAAACTTCAAGAACACTTTTTTTCATTCTCACATGTACAATTATATTTTTCTAATTAACAAAAAAACGTATCATAAGTCAACAGTGTATAAGATAATGTCAATGTTCTATAAAATTACCAATGTCAATAATAATAATCAATAATTATACATGTCAGATAAAAACAAGATGAGTACCTACCCATTTATATTATAGTGTAGCTGTGGAGCAAGATTCAGCAAGCATTTTTATCATCTATATAGTGATCTAGTTTATAATAAGCTCGGTTACGACATAGCGTGCGTTTTATACAAGTTTTAAATTTCTTCTCATTTTGTTGAAAACTATTATTATCTGGTATTTTATTATGGAATTTAACGCAGTATAAAAGATGTTTGTATTATTTCGAAGACAAGTATAAACATGACGTAAGCTATGTACAGAAACTAGCTCCCCACTGAGTCCCGGTTCGAATATCAGAACATCAAAAGAGGTAAGTACTATAAACTTCAATAAACTCATTTAGAAACTGAGTAATCGTCGTCGCTAAAGAAACCAATTCAGTAGGACTTCACCTCAGTTCAAGTACCTAACACTATCAATATACTAGAGGAAACATTTTTACCTCAAAGATAAACTCCAAACGCGTTACCATCGTTTAGCCACCCGTGAATTTACGGTTCAAGTGTGATAGCGCTGTGAGGGTTAACATTTAAGCGCTTTATGCGCCACAAACAAAAACACTGGTGCAACGATTAAGCTACAAACCATGAATTTATATATGGAAGTCTGTACTAATTAAACCTACCAAGCAGAGATGCCGACTCCGTATTGTATAGAACTTCGACAAACACGGCCTATATTATTTACTCTCCTTACATATTTATCAGCTTTAGCAGATCGGGGTTGAAAAAGGCTGAAATAAACTTAACAATGCTTTACATTCTTTATATGGCGGAATTCTTTATATAGATAGCTCTGCGCTATTTTAGCTGAAGAAGTGAGATTTGTTTTTTTTTTATTATGCTGAAGAACTGAATTGAACTATAATATTTTTTAAATCTTTGAATGTGCCAAATTTGTAAAACTTAATAAAAACCTGTTTACTTGTGCCAAAGATATTTATCCGAGAAACTCTCGTGATTCAAATAGAATAGTTTTACCGAGTATTCCAAGAATTGCATTATACAAAAAGAACTGCCACGTAATGTGTGGATATATATATAATAAGATACCAAAGGAAATAAAAGAGATGCCATTCAAGAAATTTGTAATAATCCTAAAGAAATGGTTAGTCGAGAAATGTTTTTATTCAGTCACAGAGTTCTTGACAGCGGCTAAATAATATGTATAATGGACACCTAATGTACTATATTTTAACAAATAAATTTATCTAATCTAATTTAAAAAAAAAACTATTGAGTAAAGGTGACATGGCACACAAACAGGTAATTACACATAGGACATGAGATATATATTTTTTTCTTTTTTACACAATTGGGCAACTGGACAATTTATTAATAATTTGATGCAATGTTGATTGTTGACATAAAACTTAAAATTCTAGTATAAATGTTATTTTAATTCTAATAATTATATATAATAATAACGATAAGTACAGTTTATCTTAATTTAGAGTGATTGTATAATCTTATTGTACGCCTAATCAGGCATGTTACTACATGCCTGATTAGGCGTACATCTATATATATCCATTTAATGTAATCCTACCTGTAACAAACAATAAATAAATTGATTAATTGATTAAATTTTTTGATGACTTTTTGATTGTCGTATTAGCACAAAACAAGAATGCGTATCAGCATTGCGGGTTGGGATCCCAATGAATAAGCTATCGAAAGGAAACCACGCTAGTATTTACGCATTTCGCTTGTTAATTCCGGATTAAAAAATAGTAGCAAGTGCTACCCTTGCTTCCAGCCACCTTTATAATAAGGAACAAAAGGAACTAAAACTACTACTTAAAACTACACCGCCTCGTTTCCCGGGTTCCGAGCCAGAGGTTGATACTTGTGTTTGCATGGGATCGTGAGGTTCTGGATTCGATTTCTTGATGGGTAAAATTTTGTGGATGATGTGACTGATAATTTTCTAACTGAAACATCTGCCTATACTGATCCGCGAATTGAAACTAAGATCTCACGATCACGTGCAAACCAACCAATCTGAATGAATGGTACTAAAGAGGATATTATTATGCGTTCAGATCAGCACATTCATATAGACATAAAGACTCGACGACGAGTCGCAGAGTAGAACGCGCTGTGTCAGTCATAAAATTAAGAATATAGTGATGAATAACTCTAATTACCTCCTCCGCTTTACGCTGGCTTTTATTAATGAGTCGCATCCTCGTAGATAAGCTTAAAATGCATCGGTAATGAGCTCGCACGGCCTAGCTAACCGTCTGAATAAAAGGATTAACCGCTTGCGTTTTCATTGTAATTTATGAGTTGCGATAACTAAACATTTGTGAAAACACCAGTCTTAGGGTTTTAAAGCTTTCGTAACATGAAAGTATAAGACCGGGTTATATTGTTATGTAAACGAGGTGAGGAGCTGGTTTAACCGGAGGGAAATGATACAGCAACTTTAAAATTTACACAGTCATGTATGTAAGACGGGTTTATTGATCTAAAGATAAAGGATTATATAAAACATTACTGTTTAACTTTTGCATCCTATAGACTCCTCTATGAAGCTAACCAATACTATTGGCATAAATTTATATTTTGGCGAATTTATATTTGGAGAATCAAATGGGTTAGTTTTGGCAGGGCTATGTCACCGATAACGGCATCGCGCGCACACGTTTTTATTTTTAAAGTATGAAAACATTAGCGATAATAATTGAAGCGATAATCTCATGATTGTTAGCCAGATGCCTTGGCAGTATAACAAATATATGCATACCAGTAACTAGTTATATATATACATATATTGAAACTAAACAATTTCCTTCACGTAAAATGAAAAACATAAAAGAAATAATTTATTAACACTGAGAATATTGCAAAGACTTTAAATTTCCTGCGGCAAATGAAGTCGCTTCGGTTTCCTCGATTGACTCGTATACATATATCATACATGCAGACTCTATTTCCTCATGGCTTTTATTTTATGAAAACATATTTGTATATATCACGGGACCATTGTTAAGCTGCAAATTATTTTCAGTTGTTTGACTAAAAATATTCATGCAAATTCTTCGTTCCTCGAAATTACGCAAACACTTTTACGTAATTTCGACATACATAATGTTCTCACATATTGTGAATCTTAGACTTATTATATTTTTCAGTTATCAAAACTGAAACTTAGAATGTGACAGATAGTAAAACAGATATCTACAAACATAGTTTACAACACTTTATTTCTAGTTATCTCTTTTTTCTATCTGTAAACACTGACTAAATACTTTTATTAGTAAAAGCTGTTTTTATCTTGTGTATGGGTTTTACTCTAAACTTGGTACTAGATAACAAAAAAAAATAGGCAGTCATGGGACTACCGACAGAAGTGAAAATTTAAACGAAACGATGAACTTAAAACGTCACATTAGCAGGTTGGTGACATTAATTAATAAGGAGCTGACAGAACACAATGTTTAGATTAGCGCCCTCTAGTAGATCTATATATGTATTATTAGCGTGACGATCACGAGTTCAGTTCTTTTTCTCCATAGCAAAAGTGCACAAACGTGCCTAAAGAAGTTTTCACTTCAAAATATATTTAACTAAATTTATATAAAAATTAAATACGGTACTCCCTGTTCCTAAAGCAAACGAAATATTCATACCTACTATATCACGGTCATACCCAGTGGAAGAATCTCGAAGTTGAAAGAAATTGTCTTCGAATTTAGTTCACATACGAACAAGCAAGGGTCTTGTTAAGAAGGACACCGCGTTAGATACTTCATGACTTATTCTATTTCTATTGTAAATGTAAATGTTTTTAAACGCTTTAGAGCCCGTGAATGTTATTAATAAAAAATGGAGCAAGAATGGTTACAGAACAGAGACTCATCGACAAGTGTAGAATACATTTACTATAAAATATTGCATTGGACTATTTAGAATGTTCAGATAATGTTTTATTTAGATAAAAAGAAGTTTTTATATTGAGGTGATTTTTGGTTTTAATATGATGAAAAAATGTTTTTTTTAAACAAACAAGTAAGGTATTCAGTCGGTTTCAGCGATATTAACAACGGTTTCAATTTTTAATAAACTGTGTTTAAGTGGGGTATATATAACTATAAAATTCAGTATTGCAATGGTGTATCTGAGAATTTCAGTCGTGGAATGAGGAGCGCAAAAGACACAGAAAGAGTAAGTGCTTTTTTATAGTTTTTTTTATTAATATATTCGAATTATATACCTGTATATAATTATATTGAATCAATTTACAGTTTATAATGATAATTATCCGCTACACATAAAGCCTATAAATATAATGGATTTAAATAATCTGTTATTCCCTTATGTTGTACTGGGTCCTACTAATATCAAAAGGATTATATCTAAAGGTCGTAACGGAAAGTATCCCTGAACCAGGTTTGTCCAGCGATCCTAACACAGGGTTGGCAACTACAACTAACTGATCCTAACCTTGTTACTAAAAGGGAACGAAATAAAGGTTCACGATACGCCTAAAGATCAATTCCACTTCCAAGAGTAAAAATAAATACAAACTAAATCAAATTGTTAAGAGAGAATGTGTTCGGAATACTTCAGTCTTATGATATGTGCTTAAGGAATTACTTGAAGCGTTTCGAGCGTGAAAAACTTTTCACAGCCTTTTGTGTAGTTTATCCTCATATTAATCACTTAGAAAACTATTTCGCCTTACTTTGTAGCTGTCTAACTACTACTTAACTCTAAGGAGGCGAATCATAAAAGTCTTGTAATATGTGAATTCTTATGAAAGCTGCTTTTTATATTAGATTTGATTTGTATTGTAAACAGGATGTTACAAAAAGGTGTGGTCAAATTTTAGGAGCGTTATGTATAGCCGAAAATAGTTAATCTAGCTTAAAAAATGTATTTTGAAATAAACTAAATTTTAAAATTTTTTTTTTGCGGAAAATGTTATTTCGGGCGTAGGTGCGAATGGTGGTCTAAACGACGTTATGTTATGAACTTTCAGGACAATTTCAAGATTTTTCCTTTAATTAGTTTTTGTGGCCATTTAAAGAAAAAGCCGGTCATTCCATCAGCATCCTTAGTATTAAATACCCATAGCTTTTTCATTCATATCAACCCTCTTTCTTGCGAAATATTAAATTTCACTTTGTCAGTTTCAAAATAAGATTTCTGTATTAAAAATCAAGAATTTTCCGAATGTTGTTAGTCATTATCATCATCATTTCAGCCATAGGACGTCTACTGTTGGACATAGGCCTCCCTTAATGACTTCCAAGAACACCGGTCGGAACGAGCCTGCATCCACCGACGGCCAGCGAACTTTACTTACTAGTGCCGCGTTCCTATAATCAAGAAACGATTCGTTTTGCATACGGCCGGTGTTTTCGTTGAAAATTCAACGAAATTTTGCCGTCCGTAAGGAAAACGAATCGTTTCTTGATTATAGGAACGCGGCATTAGTCGTCTGTCCACCGCGATAATGGACGCCCTACGCTTCGCTTTCCGGTCGGTGGTCTCCATTCGAGAACTTTTCGGGCCCACGACCATCCGTTCTACGTGTTATGTGTCCTGCCCATTGCCACTTCCATTTGCTGATACTCGTTCGGTTATGTCGGTAACATTCTTTAGTGCTAAAAATTGTTAGTGCTTTACGTTATTCACGGGGTTTACTGTACCGTATGACCTTAAAATATGACCACACCTGTCTGTAACACTCTGTTTAAACTATCTTCTCTTCAGACTAGTTTAAATCACTACATATTATAAAACAAAGTCCCTCGCCGCGTCTGTCTGTTCGCGATAAACTCAAAAAATACTGAACGGATTTTCATGCGGTTTTCACCAATAGATACAGCGATTCATGACAAAGATTTAGGTATTTTATTTGTTGAGGTTTTGTGTAAATTGATTGAAATATGATGATGATTGTTGAAGATGTCTCTGCTACCCGTGCGAAACGGGGGCGTGTTGCTAGTATTTACATATTTTAAGTTAGACTAATCGTATTTCTGGTACACTTAGTCCCAAAGTGCCCCATGGGAAAGCACCTCTACGATACAGATGAAATCGGTTAAGGGTGTAGAAAAGAGCGACGGTGTATTTTAATTATTTGATTCTTCTATTGCATTACTTTGTATCAATAAATGTTCAGAGTAATGAATATCCCTGGGTTAGTTGGTGGGTTATCCTTTCAAAAGAGTTAGTTTAAGCATATAACAAGAGTTCAGTAAATTACCACGCATGGTGATAAATTAAAAGTAAAAAAGCTATTTGTAATATAGGTCAGGTCCGGATGTCTTAATAAAAGCTGTTCCGGATCCCTCCTACTAAGGCGCAGTACGGCACACCTTGTAGTTTTAGTCGGTTCGATTCCGACACACCGCCCCACCGAAAACCCGGTGACGGCCCGAAGGGGTTTCCAAACGCACAAAAAAAAGGATAGTTTAAAACTACGAGAATTTCACTTTTAAATCATTTACTTAGATAGATTATTATGTATAAAAAATATTTAAACCAGCTGGTGTTCCTGTCCTAATGGCCTCTCCTGCCACAGTAAAAACAGGACCTTTGGGTACACGTCCCCGGCCTCTGCGAGCTACTGCAGTCTCAGTCCCGTCCCAATTGTGACTTGCGGTATCCCTCACCCTAAGTACCTCTCCCTACCTATTTTTCCTTATACAAATTTACCTTTTCATCCTTGCTTGTCTTAAAACTACTACATTTCCAAGGAGGGTTGGCATCAGGTAGGCGGCCGACCATAAAAGGAACCAGCGCAACCCCAAAGAAAGTCAGGAAGATGATGATGATAAAATATTCAACCTGAAGGCAGTAATTAAATACAACGAAACAGAATTGTTTGTTTTAGTTGTATTCAAAATTTCAAACCGCGTAAACAGTTTTACACACCCTTGGTTTATTATTTGCTCAACTGCCAAGGCGAACTTTCTATAAAAGGACTAGTAGATTTATAGTTTGTTATTATTGCCCAAGTTTCTAGAACCTGCAGTAACTGCACCAACTTAAGGACTAAATGAAAATTATAATATGGCCTGGGATTGTTTTATTTATTGCAATAGTTTGTTCTGTAAACTTTTCTGATTTTAGAAGCTGTGCTACGGTTAATAAGGAACTTTTGGTTCGTGCATTACATGCTGCTGATATTTTATATCGTGTGTTTAGATGATAAGAATAATAAACTTACCTTACAACTTTAAAATTTAAAACTTGTGCTAAACTGTTTGTGTCATACGCAGTGAAAGTATTTTTTTTGTCCTTTTTGTAATTGAACCGATCAAAGTCATATGGCGTATGTACAGGGAGCATCAAAAGTTCAAATATCCTAAGTGTCCAAATACTGCGCTTCCTACGGCATCAACATTATATAACAACCCGAGAATCCAAATTGTAGTAAACACTTAACTTACTTAGTAGTCCTTAGCTATTAATACACTCATAGCTGCCACAGGTACGTAAAGCAAGATGTGTTTTCACATATATCGTAACAAAGTAGAATAATGAACCATAATTCACTGGGATTAGGTTCATGATTAAATTTATTAGGGACATACAGTTTTACTAACGTGTGTATTTCGGGGATGCCCGACTGGTTTAGTTCCGCGGCGGCATCAGGCGCTGCACAACACCGACGCGGAAGCAAGGTCACATCACCCCTTGAAAATCACTATTAACCAATGATTTTCAATTAAAATTACTTTTGGCTGTTTTTTTAGTTTAAAGTAATTAAATTGATCGATTAAGACTTTTGACTGTAACATATACCTATTCTGTTCGGCGAAGAGAACTTTCATAGCACGATACAGGATAGGTAGTTACTTATGCAGTTCGGCTTGTCTTCGCTAGATTAATCAAAAGTATGATTTGCTTTATGCTGTATGTGGATGACGCCACAAAACAAGTAAACAAAGAAACTTACATTCACATACACCACCGATAACGCCGACAACATAATATTCAATTAATCAAATCCTCAAATGTCACTTGTCAAATGTCTATTTTTTAATGGATTTAAATGACTTCGTCGTAAGACCTTTAAGCCATGCATTTTCATTTGTTATGAAAACATGTGTTTTTGGGTAGGCGGTGTGTCGGTATCAAACTGACTAAAACCACACGGTGTGATTTAGTGCGCCTAAAGCAGGAGGGAGTCCGAGAACGGCTGTTGTTAACATATCCGATCTCTCTCCTAGAGCCGGCTTGTAAAAGCGAGGCAACCGTTTCCTTTTTGGGAAACGGCACACGCAAAATTAGCTGAAATTGGGGGGCGATGCAATGGGCAACTATATGTATAGGAAATACTTGAAAAAGTGTTAAACAGCAAGTCCCAATTAAATCCCGTTTGAATTATTTTATTTATCCAAGATGGAAGTTCCATACACCATTGCAGAGTTTTCCTAGAAATTTGAATCAGAACACTGATTCGGAGCAAATGTTGTTACGATTTCAATCCTAAAGACATTGTGGGAAAAATGACACAATTGTGGGTTAATACCCTCGTCAAAAATACAGATAGTTTACGGATTCATGTTGTGCAGATCTAGGAGTCGTTAAGGGTCAACGCATTTTGCTAAAATACTGTGTGTTCTATGCGACAACGTCTCGTCGTCGTCATCATTGCGGCTGATGGAGGATACACGAGACCTATATTCTACTGTATCTACGAAGAGATATCTAGTGTATTTTATGTGTACCTTTACAGTTCCTTTTGTCCGGGTGCAGGATTACACTCTTGTGACACAGTTTTTGAGGTTAAAACGAAGCCTGTACCTGTTCTGTACCTTCAACCAAGATGTATATAAATATCGAAGTTGCAAACCTCTAATTTAAGTAATACGTATAATTATGTTCAACCTAAATACAAGCGTGAAAAAAGCAAGACTAAATATAACCTTTACCTCTAGTTGGCTGTAAATCAGTACACACATATTATGTAACCTCCACAAGTTTTTCAATTACTACATTTTCCTGTTTCACAGTTGTTCCACATAAAGCGAGCGCCCACAAGTCTGTGGTGGGTACTAAACGACGTGTAACGAACACGGGCAACGTTCGACAATGCCGAATTATTAGAGGCAGATGGCTGTTAAGTGGCTAGCTCGTTATGTCGACGTTGGAAGAGAAAGCACAAGTTTCTGGTACCTACAAGGCACTAAGAGGATTAGTTACTAAAATACTGTTGTTCCTAACACACACTAATTAATAAATGCATACATTTTACCTTTGTTTAATCGTAGCGTCGTCATGACCGCACCGTGACTATTGTCTGTGCAAATCATATTGTTGGATTCAGATATTTATTTTCAAATCTAAGTTTAAAACGGAGTGTAGAACAGTATATTTCTCAGTAAGAATTTCTGTTAATCAATCATTCACCATTGGCACCTAAACTAAAATAAAGTTTTGTTAGCAAAAACTTAACAATGATTGATTAACAAGTACAACAAGAGGTCACTCTTATACTAGATAGATGTTCACTGTACTAAGAAGACACGTGAGATTGACCCCTCTGGTCTAGTATGTGTATAGTAACTGGTAACACTTACCATCAGGAGGGCCCTAAAAAGCATAATTCCTTTAACTGCCGTGCTTGGTTAAGCAAAAATGTCCTTCTAATTACATCCTTTTCAAACATCAGTCTCCATCATTAATACGTTTATGTCACTCATAATTGTCTCTTCATGTCTATCCAATACAGAGACAATTATTAATTAGTATCAGCTAACTATTCTGTAACTATAAATTAAATTCCAGTTAATGGAAATTAGGTGAATGCAACGTTTTACAATTTGTGAATGAATTCTTCAGTTCTTTTAGTACTAGGATCGCAAATACATATGTAGACGTGGTAACCGAATAGATGATACTCATGTGGTACCGATCCTATCCAGTCCAAGGAGCTCTGGTGACTTATATTTGTTATATAGAGTCAGGCAGTAACACAATACTAAGACAGTGGTTAGGCTGTGGTTTTTAAAATACCGACGCAAAGCAGCTCCCCGCGGTTTCACCCGCGTGAGTCCCGATCCTGTGGGAATATCGTGATAAAAAGTAGCCTATATGTTAATCCAGGTCTCCAGCTATCTACACACCAAGTTTCATCGCAATCGGTTCAATAGTTTTGGCGTGAAAGAGTAACAAAAATCCATACATACATACATCCATACATCCTCACAAACTTTCACGTTTCGCACTCCCACTTGTCCGATTTTTTCTTACTCTAGGTGATTTCATCGAGGGTCTGAGTATGAGTTAGCCGGTGCTGGTCGTGTCGGGGTTTTTTAAATCTCTAATTTAATTTTATTCTCTTAGGTGAAGTTTTTCAGGTTTTTTTCTATTTCCCTTAAAGTTCTATAGAACGTTGGTTGAGAATAGTTCCATTAGTTATTACTTTGCAAAATGTGCAGGCAGTTGTTTTTATGAATATTTTAAGTTTACGATTAAGAATAACATCAAGAAACGTAGAGTTTATATAACTAACACAATTACGTGCCGGGAAAGAGAAGAATCTTTATAAATTTATGTTTACTGAAAACAAACTAGCATACAAAATAGCTATGCGATTTAGATCGAACACACAATGCTTACGGTTTAAATTTGGAATTTACTCTGATAACTATAAATGTGTTTCTCGGATCGAATTTAAATATTTTCCGCTATGAAAAGCCGAAAAAAAATCCGATATCAGTTAGGGCCAGGATTTTCTTTTTTTTTAAGAGATTCCTCCCGCATTAGGAATTACTCCTGTGTCGCGGGGGACTTTACCACAGACACCCACCCAGACTCTGGTGGGAATCGAACCCACGACCTATGGCATAGCAATCAGGGTCACTAACCACTAAGCCAACAGGCCAGTCAAAAAACAGGTTTGGTTGTAAGGAGTAACAATCTGATTCAAATTCCTCTCGTTCGAGCGTTTTGATGGTAATGAATCAGTATACGTTAATCACTAACGTTTAAGTACTAGTAGCCCGTGTGAGAGAAATCGTTGAGAATTGTTTAGAGAAAAAACGCACAGCAAGTACACTTGTAGTACCATATCATTCCATTGACATTGCTGTGTTGGTTCCACAACAGAACTTTTGTTCGAAAATAAAGCGCAGTTTGGATTTTTCCCATAAACAAAATAGCGATATGAAAGAACATTTAAGTTGCGAGAAAACAAATGAACGATTGATTTCTTATTATTGATTGATAACGTTAAGTTTAATTCTAAGGGATCGGTAAGAGATAATCGATCTTCACATTACCCAGTATTAACGGTAATCCGCAATTTCATAAGTACTGACCTTAAAAGTTTGAGAACATCAATAGAAAATCATAAGTTGCTTTACAAACTTAAAGAGTTGAAAGAGAATCAATTTACAACTACTTTAACAATAACAGCGAATCTAGCAAACGCCTGTAAACCGCTGGAATCTAGAAAATCTTGCGAAGCAAAAAGTTGTAGGAATATAGGTGCCTACACTTAAAGAGCTCTATTTCAGGGATAATGATGTTACCGTGTGATGCCTGCCAGGATATTGTTTTCATAAGAAGGTGACTAATATTAGGATATATTTAGCCTTGTTCACACCACAATGGTCGGATCTTCCGCTAGGTCTGCTACTAAAGGTAATTTACTTTTTTTTAAATAATAATAACTTCCCACATCTTACACACGACCGTCTGATCCCAAACTAAGAAAAGTTTGTACTATAGTAACCATATTTCTGATAAACATACTTATATACACCCAGACACAGAACAAATGATCATGTTCATCACACAATTATTCGTCCTGCGTGGGAATCGAGAACCCACGACTGGCCACGACCTCTGGCTTAGCAGTCAGTATCCACTAACCACTAGACCCACAGATCAGTCTATAATAAATATAATTTCATCTCCATTCTTCTGCGAAATAAGTTGGTCTAATCTTGTCATTTTTAATTGGTTACTCTAATTACATAAGTAAAACGTTATAAACTTATAAAAAAGCACTTGACTATTTTTGTAGTTCACGAGAAATTGAATATCTGTCTTTTTAATTTACCATTTTTAATATTTATTTTAAAAGTAAATACCATTAATTATGTACTAGCTTTTACCTGTATCTTCGTAAAAGTAATTTTTAGTATGTTTTTACTTTTACAATTACTTTCGCATTTATGATATTAAGTAATATGGATGACAGGAAAATCTAATTTACTGTTACTTAAGCAGTGATTTGAATATAAGACCCAAATTTTAGTTCTTTAATTAGGGCTTAGACTAATACAATCTTCATAGCTTTTAGTAGGGACGTAAATGTCTGATTGAAATTTTGTTTAAGTTTGGTTAAGGTAGACGGCTTTTCCATCTCCCATGGGCAATATAAAACAAAGACGAGGGACTGATGGTATAAAGAGGTAGCAATTTGTCGCAACGTCCACCAGTAATAATAGAGTTTATCTTGAATAGTTTTGTATCAGTTGAAGTAGCGTTTGGTTCGAATAAAGTACACTTCAGGTCCCTCCTAAGGAAAATCCATTTAAAGAAATGTACTTATATTTTCTATTATTTATAGTTCAAGATTCTGTTACGTTGACAAATTATTATATTAGACGTTATTGACACGTGACATTGTAAATATTGTCTCATTCGTATTTAGCTTTAAGTCAACTACATTTTGTCTCTCGTCAGCACATTTTTAAAATTTTTACGTTAATAAAGAATAATTTTAGCTTATTAGTTATTAAAATAGGAGGTAATGCCTATTTTTTGTTTTTCGACAATTGTGAACAAATGTTTAATGTTTTTACCGGCTAACCACTAGTCGTCGCTCAACTACCGTACTTACTTACTTACTACATTAAAGTATGCCGTGCTAGCTGACTTATCATACGCAAAGTTACTCGAATTGACTAGAGATAGACGTGGCGAGCAGGGGTTGTTTAACCGCAATTTAACATCACTTTCTATTAGATGACGTTCAAATAGACCAGTAGGTGCCTAGTGCCATCATAATGTTACTACCTATTTATATTTCAAATATTTTTGGAGTTTACTCCTTAAAAATCCAATTCGTTCATGGCCCCCGGTATGGATATTTTATGAGGAGTGAAATTAATAAAAGAGTAATGTTTTCTGCCCGTTTTAAATCATGTATGTGTATAAAAGTGTGTGTAAATTTAATTGTACTGTACTGTAAGAGGGATAGGGAGAGGGAACGCTGAGGGAAGAGAGAATACTAAGATATAAATATATAATGTACAGCGTCTAAATCATCACTACATATCATAAAACAAAGTCCCCGCCGCGTCTGTCTGTCTGTTCGCTATAAACTGAAAAAGTACTAAACGGATTTTCATGCGGTTTTCACCAATAGATAGAGTGATTCATGAGGAAGGTTTAGGTGTATTATTTGTACCCGTGCGAAGTTGGGGCGGGTTGCTAGTATTTTATGTATGTAATACTCGTGCGTCGGAGTTGACACACACACTTTTTTTGCCTTTTAGTGCTTTTTTTTTGTTCATTGAAGTCTGTTTTTTTTATTTAAAAGACTGTTTATTTTTTGTGTAAAGTACGAACGTAGCGAGTAGATACGATATTTAAAACATTGCGTACTGTAATATTAGTAATCGAAGAGCCCTGTTACAGTAGGTAAAACTTTACTTTGATTATAATAACTTTAGCATAATGAAACCGATACCACATTTAAATGAGGTGATAAGGGTTAGGTGTTAAGGGATAGTATGTCAAGATTAATAATTAATTTATCAGTAATTTGGAAATCGTTTGTCGAATTTTTTTGTCATACTTTTTGTACTGAAATATTATTGAGTTGTAAACATTTTTTAATGAAATTTGACCATCTTTCACCCGCGACATCGCTCGTATGAATGTATTTTTTCTCAATTAATTCACCATCCCTCGGGAAACTTAATTTTTTCGGGATAAAAAGTACCCTATGCCCTTTTACATGTATATTATGTTTATTGTTTGTATTATTACATGTATATTGTGTATTTGGAAATCGTACTTAAGTATATGATCATCACTGTATATGCCTGTTATACAGATATTGTAGTAAGCACATATTTTACCAGTCTAATAAGTTTCAAATTCAAGACTACCCGTAAAGTGAAAAGGTAAAAATTTATCGAAGCCTATGCGTTGATAGAAGGCAGATAAAAAAGAAAGGAATTTATGAAATAAATTTGTACTTTAGTATCACTATCCCATCTCCTAAAAACACAAAAACTTCCACTTTAGTATCATTTTTATGACCAACATATGAGTACGTTATTACATCCATAACTAGATACATCGTTCTTTAGAAAACATCCCTGCATTTCGACCGCAGTGCAGTTTAGTGTTTGAGTAATGTGTTACTCTAATACAATGAGAAATATACTCATGTATAAAAATAACCATATTGATTACAGTTTTATGAAAGTGTCTTCTTCCAAAGAAAATGACATAATGTGACCGTGTATTGAAAATAAACAATAAAATAAATAATGCTTACTAAGTTGCAGACATGACCACGTTGTCTATGTCACTTTTGGTGTAATATTGGAGCAATTTAGTTAAATAATATTTTTTCGTAAAATAACAATAGGAAAAAATTAAAAGTTGCGACACATCTACTAAAGAAGTCACAATAAAACTACGTGAAAAGAATTGGTTGTATATAAGATACCTTATCATAGGCATTGTTCGAAAACGATGATTTTCCATGCTGTGAAGCATTTTAATACGTATCAAACGAGTTTAAATATTTCACGTGTACCTAAACAGAGAAAGACATCGCTTTCCGAATATGACAGTTTTATGGAAGTGTCTACTTCCAAAGAAAAATGGCATAATGGGACCATGCTTTGAAAATAATTTATGAAATAAAGAATGTTTACTAAGTTGAAGATATGAATTTCTTCAGAATTTAATCCTAGAAACTGCAATTGGAATCAATTTTGTTTTGACAAGACAGTCTCTGTAGTTCTCTTTAAACGTGAAGTGATGATTGTATTGTAGGATTGTAGGTAGTTGTGCGACTGCGAAGTTAAATCATTTCCTCTTTTTTAAAAGCTAAAATGTTACGTTCTGTAGAAATACGAAATAACAACTGGTGGCGTCATATTTTACTACCGTCAAATCAGTTACTTTAATGTTTGGTTTAACAAATAAGAAATAAGAAAAAGCTTGAAGCTAAAAAGAAAGAATCAAATACAGCATTACAGCCAAATAGAGTGAAGTTGAAAATCAACATTCTCGGGCTTTTGGATTATTGTTGAGGGCTCTACTATATCTACTACCTACGTAAGTAAGGACAATCTACTACCCTAAGGATATCTACTACCCTACATAAAGTAGAAGTAACGTAAAGTAAAGTAGTTTAATTCTCTTAAAAAGTTTTGGAATATAAATTATTTTTATTAAAAAAAATTAAACCAACTTCAAAACCACAAATAGGCACACAAAAGCGAAAAATAAATTAATATTAATTATTATAAGCGCTACCCACTCATCTATTTGAAGTCGGTGCCAGCCAAGTCTAATAGGTAGTAGATAGATACTACCTACGAGTATCTACCTACTTACTACATCCAAACATTCTATCTACTACCTACCTGGCTTCGCCACCTCGGGAGTATGCCCTTCCGAACTAAAAAATAATATTTTTAATCGGTTCACAATTCGCGAAAATATCGATGAACATACACAAAATAAAAATACATACAGATGAACATAGAACCTCCTCCTTTTTGGAAGTCGGTTAAAAACAGGAACAATATTACCACTAGGAGATTAACGTTTAAGAGTATATGTATATTCTGATTCCATAATCTGAAATACACTCCATTTTTTATATTTTTGGATAAATATAAAAAATAAAACAGTTGAGTAATTACTTGTACTACTTCTATGATGTAACAGCTATCCGGCTACGCGTATCTGTAGTTTGCAATAAAAAATATTGTGAATATACATTGCGATAAAAACTATTCTATCTCTGAAGTTGGACCAAACTGCACACTGTGCAAAATTTCATTAAAATCGTTTCATTAGTTTAGTAGTTAATTGCAAAGATTAATACGTGAAAAGATTACTTTGCATGCATTTTAAGCACATTTCAAGTACTTAAAAATGTCAAATTTGGAATGTTTAATTTGAATTGTTTGAACATAAAATTTGTATATAAAAGACGTGCAGAACGCTAAAATTTTTAATCAATATATGTTAAAAGTTTAACAATTAGGTGAAAACGGCTCCAAAAAGCTACAGGCATTCAGTAAATATTTATGTTAACCTGTCATGGTACGGACTACGGAAAGTGTATGCAATGACGGTTCATGTTATACTGGCGAATTTAAGCCAAAATAGTTAAAGCATAATGTGTAATTATGGTCGAAATTCGGCCACCAGCCTATCTAGTACATATTAATACTTGTATATAACTACAACCTTAATAAATTCAAGCCGTAATTGATGCCTAAAACTTTACCACAATAAATTGAGATATCATAGTGTTTATTATTATTATTTTTCTGTTTTTGTTTTAATTTTTTATCAAACAAAAACCTTTTGTATTTGCGAAAGTCACATAATTCTAGGTAGAGACCCTTTTCGGAAGTAATGTTCGCTAAAGAGGCGGCGGAAAGGAAACAGGAGAGGGCTAGTACTCTCCCGTCCCGAAGGAGAGGCACCAGGCGCAGGAGAGCGCAGAATGATCTCCGGGCCTCCATGAGCGCTGGCCTGAGGGGGTAACGGGTGAGGCTGCCCTTTACTCTAGCAGATGCAGTCCTGAGGCGGTGGCGCGCCGTTTTCCGCACGCGCCTCTCTAAACCGGAAGGGGGGCAAGGCCCTCCGCACAAAATGGCATTGCTGCCTTTTATTTAAGAGGTGGCCAAGGTCTACCAGGGTTCTCGGGGACTTCCTTCCTAGGGTATGCCCTAGTCCCTTGCAATAGACTCATTCGTGACGGAACACCGTGTGGTTTTAGTCGGTTCGATTCCGACATACCACTTCACCGGCGGCCCCGGTGGGGTGATGACCCGAGGGGGTTCCACAATAAAATAATTAATTTGTTATCCATAGCCATAACAGTTTTGATAATTCTATCTATGTATATATATGTGATGTGGCCATCGAAATAAGTAGCTTACTTGTTTTTTTTTTGTTCAATCCTTAAAACAAACAATCCTTTACATTTATTGCATTGACCCTAAGGTTAACAAATAAACCCAGTGGCTGTTACCTTCTTCCATTGTTCACGTCTCTATATTTGATACGAGTTTTGGATGTAAACAGCTTATTGTTAAATATTCAGTTAGCCTACGGTTTTGAGACTGTACATTTATGCGGACTTTTAGAGTATTTTGAATGGGAAAATGGGTCAATTGGAAGATTTAATATTATTATTTGTACAAAATGTATTGGAATGGCGCATGTTGTGCGTTGACCACTCTACCCTCTCCCTCACAGGGTGAAAGTACTACCCCAGTATAACGGCTCTAACTCGGGCAGGAATCGGTTGTGCGCTACCTCATATACATACCTGGATTACCTTAGTAGAAAAAAAAAATAAAGATAAAAGTCCATTCATCTTTTTGTGTTGTAGTTGTATTTACCTATACTAATATTATAAAGTTGAAGAGTTTGATTGTTTGGTTGAACGCACTAATCTCAGGAACTAGTAGCCCATTTATCAAAGGAAGGCTATATAACATCACGCTATAACCAATAGGAGAGGAGCATCAATAAAAAAATGTTGCAAAAACGGGGTAAAATTTACAAACGTGGACGAAGTTGTCATATTAATTAGGACTAGAGATCGCGTGGTGATCGAATTTCGACCATGGTTTATTTCATTGGCCAATATTACTTGACCTGTCATTGTATAGTCTTTTGTACCATGATAGGTCAAAATATTGACTGGACACTCATAGCTGTATGTACCCGTTTTTGCATTTTTTTATCTTTGTAGCAAATATCGTTCAAAAATTTTAGCATTCGTCACTTCTTCTCTGTATAAACTATAAGTGTGCAAAATTTCATACTCTTCCGTCCGTCCAATTTTCGTAAAAAGGGATCTAAAGTTTTCGCTTCACACATTAATATATAGATATACGGTTTTACTCGTGTAAATATTTCGGGGATGCTTGACTAGTTACGAACCCGACGGGGGCCCTTTATCAAGGGGTGAGGTTTCCCGGCGTACTTTACAATTTTTTTTTTAAATAATGAAATTATATTACAGCGGCGGTGCGAAATTCTAAACTCGCCAAACTTTTACGTTTGATTTTAATTAAATGTGCTTTAGCATTAAGTTGAGTATAGGAGTAATCACTACACTAAGCATGATACCGAGTTAAAAGCTTTATACAGTAGATAGGACAGTTGACCCTACTTGAGACGGCAGTTAAACAGCACTACTAGTAAAGTCGTCTAGTACTTCAGCTGATTGGTATTACTAAAACTATATAAGTCGTTAGGTGAGCTAGGAGCTAAGAGTGACAAAATAGAGTAAGATGTCACATCTGTGTACTGATATTACAAGTGTATATCGGCACTTATATCCAATACATCTTTAAAAGGGTGTTGGTATAGATCGGGAATTTTTTTTTAAATAAAGTCTATTAACAACATCGATACTATTTTTAATTAATTTTTCATAACTTCTTTATGTATAACTAGCTGCGTCCCGCGGTTACACCCACGTAAGTCCCGATGCCGTGGTAATATCGAGATAAAAGCCTATGTGTTAATCCAGGTGTCCAACTATCTACACACCAAGTTTCATCGTAATCGGTTCAGTAGTTTTTGCGTGAAAGAGCAACAAATATCCATACATCCATACATCCTCACAAACTTTCACGTTTATAATATTAGTAGGATTATCATCTGCCAATTTTAATTCAATTGAAAGTGCGATAACACAAAACCAATTTGGGTTTATGCCAGGGCGCGGGTCAACAGATGCCAATTTTAAAATACATCAGAAGTCAGTACAAGAGAAGTCTAAACACGTGCACAAAAACTTGCATGATTTATGGCATTTGTTGACTTAGAACAGGCGTTTGATAGGGTACCCCGAGAGATTTTGTGGTGGGCTTTGAAAAAAGAAGCAGTGCCTGCAAAAAATGTAGAATGGATTCGTGTTATGTACAGAAAGTCAAACACTCATGTGAGATCGGTGCGGTGGCTGGAAACACCGAACAATTCAGTGTCTCTGTAGGCTTGCACCAGGGATCGGCTCTAAGCCCATTCATTTCATCTCTTCCTGACATTATGTTAGTCGGTGAAGACGGGTGCAAGGTCCAGAGCAGACTGGAAAAATGGCAACACATATAGAGAATGTTGGTTTAAAAATCAGCAGAACCAAAACTGAATACATATTCTGCGATTTCGGAAACCATTTAGCTGGATGGAACAGCGATCCGTGTCTGCTCCGACTTGAAGTACCTCGGTTCCCTTCTTCAAAGCGATGGCGAAATGGACCGCACTGTACAGCATTGAATAAATACAGGATGGATGAAGTGGCGGCAGGTAATAGGATACATTTGTGATCCCAAGTTTTCTATTAAGTTACAGGGACATGTGTATAAGACTATCATCAGACCTGTCGTCCTGTACGGATCTGAAAGTTGGCCTACAAAGAGAACGTATGAGAGACGCCTGCACGTAGCCGAAATGCGAATGTTAAGATGGATGTGTGGTGTCACTAGGATGGACAAGGTGAGAAATGAAATTTATTAGGGGGAGCCTGAAAGTAGCACCAGTGGATGAAAAGCTAATGTATTCATTCCTCACCTTGTCCATCCTAGTCACACCATTCACACATCCACCTCACCATTTGCATGTCAGCTACGCACAGACGTCTCGCATCCATTCTCTTTGTGAGCCAACTTTCAAATCCATACCGGACGGCAGGTCTGATGATTCTTTTAGTTCAACTTGGGATTACATATTGTTACTGTTATCTGTCGCCACTTCATCCACCTTTTTTTTGCGCATGTGGAAACCACCTCGGACCGTTTTGGTTTCGATGGGACGGCCTGTCGGAATCGAACCGACTAAAACCACGCGGTGTGCTTTTATTAAGACATCCTGACCCACTTCATTCACCCTGCGCCATCGTTTTATGTGTAAATATATAAACATCTATTTATTTTTGAAATCCACATATGTTTTAAAGATTTTTGGTGGTCGAGCTATGCAAGTCCTGTCCAGGTGCTGTAAATAAATGGTATGTAATTCGGGTATCCATACAACACACACTTTACATATACTTAAGTACATAATCAACTATGTATTTAAAAATTCACGGGGGCAAGAAGACGCCGTTCCATGCCGTTCGAATACCGAGCCAAAAGAGAGGGTAGAATTTATGGAAAACTCTGCACTTCGTCTTCAGCATAGACTTGAGAGGTTTTTTTTATGCTATGGGTGAGTAGCAATTCACCATAGATTTCATACTCATATTTAATTTACGATCATAACGTATTAAAATTATTGTTTTACACGACTTTATAAACCCATACGTACCATATCAGATGACGAGTGCAGCAGCAAGACATCACTACATATTATAAAACAAAGTCCCTTGCCGCGTCTGTCTGTCTTTCTCTGTCTATTCGTGATGAACTGAAAAACTACTGAACGCATTTTCATGCGGTTTTCACTAATATACAGAGTGATTCATGAGAAAGGTTTAGGTGTATAATTTATACCCGTGCGAAGCCGGGCGGGTTGCTAGTTAAACATATTTAAACAAACCGCCATTCCGAGCTAACAACCATTTTTTTGAGGATTTTTAATGTTGTTTTTACCGCTTACGCTTTTTTACGAGTGCAAAATAAGTATGATTTTGTTTTCCTTCTTCCTTAAGTCATCGTTCACTATTTATAATTTCGCTAAAGTATATAATAACTTAACTTCTTGTGATAAAAACTGTTTAAAACTTAATAAGTATTATAAAACAGTGTATTTGTAAATAAGAGTGACACTAAACATAAATATACGAATTCGCAAAACGTTATCATTATTTGATTTTATAAAGATTTTATAAACTTGTTATATTGAAACCAATTCAAAGATAACAATTCTTAACTGGCATTTAAACACCCCTCAAATACGTAAAAATCAGCTCCGCCAAATTTGACCTATAACTATTGAGATTTGACTTTCTAAAATATAAATATTTTGAAAGTCAAATCTAAAGATAGGACAATGTTTGTTCCCAAAGCGTAATATCTGTGTCTGGTTACTCAATTATAATAATACTTACCATTATACCTTCAGTACCCTCAAATTCAAATGAATACAATAGTAGTTGTGTAACTAGATATTAAAATTATCTCAACATAATTAGCATTCTGTAAATTTTATCTATCAGTGAGTGGGTTGGGAAGGTTTCGAGTTGAAGAATTCTTATTAGGAAAGTACCTGAACCCTAAAGAAGAAAACGATTTACCAGCACTACGAGTATTAGCTTTAGTGTTGTACTTCGATTTTTACAACTATACTAGTTTTCACAGCTCTGTTGGCCAAACGATTGGCCAAAACAAATACCTACATATTCAATCATCCTAAATTGTAATTTTGAAATTCCAATAGTAATCGTTAAATTCTTTAAGAGTAGTCAAAAAAAAATGTCCGCTAATCTAACACATCTGTTTATAGTTGAAACATAGAGACATGTATAGGTAAATCCAAGTGGTCCAATAGGTACAACGCGGTTGGACCACGTAGTGATTGTATACTCTTTGCCTTAAGCTCTGTGGCGACATCCACATACAGCAAAAAACTTAATTCAATGTCATCAAACAAAGACACGCCGAACTACGCAGTTACTACTGATCTGTTCTCGCGCCAATTAGTATATATACATCGTTCCAAAATCAACCGTACTTCCGAGGTCCGCCAGGCAAGAACACCTAGCCTGGTCGGATGATCCTGCCTTTGTATTGGTGGGGCACAACACCCGATCCTCCACAGTGGTGACCCCGACGTGACTGGAAGGTCTAAATCTAAACCACTGTAAAAATGTTAATATTTCAAAGAAGTTGAGCATAATTCTATGTCAACGTGAAGGTTATATTTATATATGTATATACAATTATACATATATATGTATGTATGTATATACAGGTTTTGATTTATAGGTTTTTATTTACTTGCGAGTGTAACAATATGTTATGCATATACCTTAGTAATTGACATTTTTTTTAACTTGATACCTCAAACACATTCCTTAGAAAAGGGGCCATGAAAATAAGAGCTCTGTTTTTTCCTTTTCAGATTTCGAATTCTAAAAATAGGAAATCAGAAGGGCAATTTGAAACCTCTTTCTGTTTTTTCATCACCCAAGGAGTTTTTTATCTTCCTATTACTTGTGAACATTATTTTAATTCTAGTGAAACTAAATTATTTATTTTTAAATTACCATCATTTCATATTGAATCCAGTAACTTTAATAGCAGATAAAATGATCTAGGTATTAATATAATAAAAAATAATATTGTAAAAGTTTAACATTTATTATCATATTACAAAGTCCATGATATAATTTAGGTCATGGAAGACCTTTTAAGAAATTAACGCTCTTAAAAGGCAGGGTCTTTCAAACATTACAAAGCAATTCGTTTAGTTTGTAATGAACTTTTTTTTCTATTCTGCAATAATTTGATTTAAAACGGCTTTACCAAGTAAACATCTTAAAAGTGTCGAGTTTGAATAGAAACATAATTATGTAAATTCTGTAGCCTCTATCATGAAAAATGCAAGCGTCCTCAGATTAAAAAAGGGGCCAATTAACATGCTAAATAGTGGAACGACATAAAAAGATTTTATATTATAATTTATATGAGAAAAAGATGTATTAAAATTGCATTAATTAAGGGACGAAAAATGGCCATTTGTGACACGTATTTTGCTATGGGTTTGGGAAAAAAATTTAGGGTAATTATTTTATTTTGTAGTTTTATCATTATCGGATCATATTCTCCAAACAATTAATCTGCATGACTTGACCTCACGTAACCATAGTTTTCTTATCAAACCGAAAAACAAGTTGAGAAAGAAGAGACACTGCTATGTCAACATTTTCCCGAAATGAAAAGAAATAAGGCAGGTAAAAGATAAACAGACGTATGTACCTTGTTTTATGTGTTTGTACAATTATTTTTTTATTATGAAACATCTAATGCGGCGGGTCAGTCAGTGACTTCGCCACGCCATGTGTCGCCACGCCATAATAATATAATAGTATGAAACATCTGATACGGCATGGTGACGCGTCGCCATTTTTGGTAAGAAATTAATAAAAATGTAAATTAAATAAATAATCATCTTTAATTTATAAAACATCTGAATATTAAATTTTTCATAACCTATCCTTTTTGTTAAATATTAACACACAATGATTTAGACCTTATTTTAGAACGCCGTTCAGTTAAAATTCCTTAAAAGTCACATCAGTTAACAGCATTAAATACGTTCAAACATGTATAAAAGATTATTATGTAAATATTTATGTGTCTACATGTTATGTAGAACCGTCTTTGAAATGCTTGCTTATAAAGAAATAGCGTTGAAGATTATTTTCCTTATCGGTGGACAAAGTAGTTGTATTCATGCTCTCCAGGGATTATGTACTTATTTTGGGTCTGGCCGTCCGTGAATCATGTGTCTGTAAAGTATACCTTGGAACAGGATTAATGTAATATTTTAATTAAGCATAGCATAATAAGGCCAAGTGTAAATATAATTAAGGCTATGATTTGAGACATGCCCGCATTGCGTCAAAAGGCAAATATTGTACGACAAGTACAAGTTAAGAAATAAAGAAAGTAAGTACACGAAACCCTGCATGAAAATGAGAAAACAACATTTTGTTTCTTAACAAGCTGAAGAGTAGAATCGATTGAGTAGAAATATACATACGTCAATTCGACATCCAACATGCATGCTGCTCTACCTCTCGATCAGTTCATTAATATTGTATTGTATACATTAAAAAGCGTAGGCGAAGTTATCCCTCCCTATATAACAGAACAATTCAACTGCACCTACTCATCAGATAATGTGTTACCCCATGTCACCTGATTTACCTGATTTTCTGTACCAAAACTTCAAAATATGTACACACTCAGCTGGTAGGTATACTAGCATCCTGCAGCTTGTTTATATTATATTCATATCAGTAGCGATTAATTAATTCGATTTATCTTTGTTAGATGGTAGGTAATTAGTAACACCGAAGTAAATTGTAATAGTGTAACAGTGATCAATGCTAAATGTTTTCAGACGGCAATAATAGCAGGCATAGCAAGTAGATTTTAGACCCCTAGATTGTTTTCCATTTACATAGTAATAAATAAAAAATCGAGAAATAATACATAATTGTTAAATAGCATTTATGCTAAATGTCTGTAGGTACTGTCTGTAAAATATCTATACTGTTTTGGCAAGTTTACTATTTAGTTTAGTATCTAGAAACACCTTTATAAGGTAGAAACCATATTTAATAGACAAGTTGCAAATACACGCCTAATTCTCTTATACGCCTCAGCGAAATTTTTTGAGGACCTTAGAGATTTTATTATGTATTTTATTCATGTTCATATTGAACAATTTTGTAGTAATGTAATTAGTATACTCAGTTCAGTGGAATGAAATCCAAAATAAACTGAATCTAATCTCATGGAACTGTTTATTTAGAATGTTTCAAACTGTGTACAAAAATAAAGTAAAAAAAAATACCTAAACACGTGTTTGTAGATCATTCATAATTTTTTCAGGAATGTATTACGTAAGCACGCTTAGAGGGGTTTCATAATTTTCTCATATTTTATTATTCAATGATTTGGGTTTTTTTTTTATGCGATAAACGAGCAGACGGGTCACCCGATGGCAAGTGACTACCGCCGCTCATGAACACTTGCAACTGAAGAATCACAAGTGCGTTGCCGGCCTTTAAGATGGGAGTAGGGGAAAGAGTTTTCTGTGAGGCCGTGGTATCACTCCGGCCCGAACGTGCCGAAGCATGGCTCTCCCACTTATAAAAATTGAGTGTATAAAAAGTAATTATTTTAATCAGTGCAATATCAATCATTACACGACCAGGTTAGGAATAACTTATGATATGAAAACTTGTTTATTTAGTCAGTCAGTTCAATCATTCTATTACACGGTAACTGTAAAATGTTGTTGGCTAACAAATTATTTTATACGATTAGATCTCACAACTTTTTGATGAATTAGAAGAACTGCGTTACTTTTTTTATATGTTATGTTTTTGATGGGATCTCATTTCATTTTGTAGGTAGGTATATTAAAGGAAACGTCGTTAGTCAATGACACTGTACCTACCTATATCCACTATTATTACATATACATTATTAAGGGTGTCGTTTGCTCATTTATTATTAGATTTTGTCGGCGTAAAAGTTTTTTTTCTATCCCTCGGGAACAGTTTTTTTTTCAGGATACAAAACGTGTATGCAAAATTTCATGATGATCGGTTTAGTAGTTAAGGCGTGAAAGCGTTACAAACAAACTCACTTTAGCATTTGTAATATTAGTTAAGATTAGGCTGGTACCACACATAATAATGTAATTGTGCTATACTTATTAATAAATTTAATACTTAATAAACTGTTTCTGTTATTTTCCAGTAAAATTTAAGAACAATCTACTATTCCACTGCTAAACACGACCTCTTTATCAGTGGAATAGTAATAAAAACTTCCAGAAAGTAAGGTGTTTAGACCATTACACGCTAAGAGGTGTTGTTAATTTAATTGCATTGTAAATATTGAAAGCATTTACTCACATACATATTTAAAGCAACATACTATGAAGTGCAAGCATTCTTAAATTACTACAATACTCTAATGCACTACAGACGTTAATGGACATAAAGAATGTATAAACTACTCAACGCAAAGGTCAAAGTAGCTTTGTTTGACTAAGAGTGGGGTTGAGCGGGTAATTAAATAATTTCTCTTACAAAAAGCCTCTACAGGTCGTACACTCTAGAATGTGTTAAAATTTCATCGTAACTTTGAAGTGACCTTTAACATGACCTGTGTGAATCCTGGAGTGGGATATGAATTCTTACTAAGATGCATTTTATAGCAAGAATGTTGTAACACATTAGTCGCCTACATATTTACAGTTAACGCATGGACGGAAAAGCCAAAATGAATATTTTACACACATTTTTGTTCTCCTTAGGTATCAGGTAAGGTCAATATTTACCGTAGACTACAGGTGTACCCGCGTTCATGCGTGGCCAAACTTACAAACAAAGATGTAAACGGAGTTCCTGCATTTTTTTTTGCAGAATCAGAATCAGATTTTTATTTGTTAAACATAGGTATATGGTGTAGGTCTTAGATTGGATCTTAGTGCGCTATGTTTTGTCTTTAGGACATAAAAATAATTTTAATTTAACATAATTATTAATAAGGAAAATGATTTTACATTACTTGCATAAATATATATCATAATAAGTAACCAATTATAATATTGAAATCTGAGGAATTAATATAAATAAAATTAGAAATAAAATTAAATAATGTCAAAATTTAATAATAATCATTATTCGAATATTAAAGAGGAGCTGGGTGATGGAAAGCCTACATAAATTCTTCACCACCTACAACATATGGCTGGACATTAATGATTTCATCAGGTCTATTTAGTCTAGCAGACTCGCGGCAAACCTTTAGACCATAGATAGATAGATAGACTCTTTGTTGTACAAAACAAACGAAATTATCCAAAACTGAATATAGATATTCTTACAAACTAAAATTAGAGAACTTGTACAATTGGCGGCCTTATCGCGAGAAATAACTACATATTATAAAACAAAGTGAATCGCCGCGCCTGTCTGCTGTGTAAACTCAAAAACTACTGAACGGATTTTCATGCGGTTTTCACCAATAGATAGAACGATTCATGAAGAAGGTTTAGGTATATCATTTTTAAGGTTTGTGTAAATTGGTTGAAATATGATGATAATTGTTGAAGGTGTCTCTGCTACCCGTGCAAAGCCGGGGCGGGTTGCTATTAAATAATAAATTCGAAAGTGAGTCTGTTTGTTTGTTTCGCTTTCACACCTTAGCTACTGAACCGATCATCAAGATATTTTGCATACGTGTTGTCAGGCTTCCAAAAAAAACATAGGGTACTTTTCATCCAGAAAAAAAACTGTTCCCGAGGGATGGAAAATAATTTTACGCAAACCACGGACAAAAGCTAGTAATCAGTATAATGCAAATAAACCTAAGGCCCATCTGTTATAAAACAATAACCAAAGCCTATGGATGTTAACACGCGCACGTTGCGGTGAAGGGTGGCAGAGCGGGCAAAATGCCACGGGCCCAATGACCCGAGGGGCCCCCGGGCACCAAAGGCCTTGAACACAGGAGGTACTAATTCCAAAATGTATTTAAAAATAATAATTTTGTATTAAATAAATTTAAGTTAACCTAATAAAATAACCGAATTATGTAAATTAATTATCAAGATTTTAACACATCCTTAAGAAAATAACGGCAAAGTGCTAGTCAAACTCACACAAAACAGTCTTAGTTTCAATTTTTGTTTTCTGTTTCAAATTTTATTGTTCATAATGTGAAAATAAATAATATTACAACATGAGTACAACATTTTATCCTACTAATATTATAAACGTGAACGTTTGTAAGGATGTATGGATGTGTGGATGTATAGATATTTGTTTCTTTTTTACGCAAAAACTACTGAACCGATTGCGATGAAACTTGGTATGTATATAGCTGGACACATAGATTAACGCATAGGCTACTTTATATCCCGATGTTCCCACGGCATCGGGACTTACGCGGGTGTAACCACGGGGCGCAGCTAGTATTAAATAATTGAATAATCTTAAGAATTGAATAAACAAATAAAGCTTTCTGATTCTGATCTTCGATAAAATAGAGATACGACAAAAAAAATATTTAAAATAAATTGAGATACAAAACTATAATTTATAGCATTAAATAACACTTTTTGTAAGCTACTTAGTATAATTTTATAGTATAATTTTTTTTGAAGTGCATGATATTCCAAATATAAAAAAAATACTTAAATGTTTTTGTTTATTCTGACCAATATTTAACTTTTTGAGTTGTTACACTATGTTATCGGAAGTGCTATATGATTACATTATAAAGTTTATATTAGTTTTGTATACCTCCAATTGTGCTGAAACGTAAAGCGCAATATTTACTAAATTGGTATTATTAATTATAGCTCTAAAGTAGGTGATAAAGCGCGATGCATGTCTTCATTACTATGTTAGCGGGTTTATTACAAAAACGTGAGAGTATTCTATATGAGATTTTATTAAATAAGCATATATGTACATGTTCCGTGTCTTCGGATATAAAAATCGCTAATCCTGAAGATCCTGATCAGGATAATGGAACAAACTATTTAAATTATTGCATTATCATCGGTCCCTGATAAGTGTGCAAAGTTTCAAATTAATCCGACGTTTTAAAGGGGGTGAAAATCACGTTCAAAGATTCCGTTACATACATACTTCTCCGATCTTCCAAACTGACATCTGTAAATTATACTTATTTTCAATTAGTTTCACTACACCTGATAATCCGGCCATTTCCTTTTTCTTATATTCATATAAGTATCCTGATTATTTTTAAATTCATTTTGGAATACTGACATCCGAAATGAACTAGTGTTCGGTAGTGCTCGTTCTAAGTGCATCATAATAAAAAGCATTTTATGTAAATGTCTATGAGCACTAAATACTAATTGTAAATGAGATGCCGATAGTCAAGACATTATGTACATTATATAGCTCGTTCCGCTCTAGATAAATGAGTCTGATTCACGTATTTCGACGTCACTGACTATTAACACAACAATATACATAACAAACTAATAAATTATTATTGTATGTTTGTACTATATGTCATTTAAGAACCACTGACAGCTCTACTACACTTGGCGTTGGTTGTAGAAGTTTAACGTTTACAAACGACAAATTAATTTAACAAGATGAACAATAGATTAATAATAACGGGTACTTGTGAAGTATGAACGAGCAATAAGCCAATAGTTATATACCTCACTTACCATCAGGTGACTTGCCTGCTCGTTTGCCCCCTATAATATAAAAAAAAAAAAAACCTAGTGATCGATGATTTGATTTGATTTAAAGAGCCAGTTTTCAGAAATACATGACATTCCAACATTCGCGTTTCTGAAATACTATTTCAAATATCTATTGCAAACATCCAACGAATCAAATAAAAATGTAACGTGAAGTTTGTGTTGCTATTCTCATTTGTACCTAAAGATACCTACGTAATATGCTCCATATACATTTCTTTGAAATTCGACTATGCGAACATCAAAGAAAAACGTTAAAGACGACATCACCAGTATTTCACTCATGCCTGAACACCAACCCTCTCAATTTGATCACGTAATCAGACTACGACGTAAGTACGACGATTTTATTAACTGCTCGGTATTACGTGAAATGTACAGAATCGTTTGGTGTACCTAAATAGCTATGGTACAGTATCTAAATACTAAAATAAGAAATGGGTAAAATATTACCTCAAAAATAAAAAAAATATTGAGTATATTCTAAGATTTCGTAAAAAAAATGTTTTTTTTTACGAAATTGAGGGAATTTTCTAACTCTGCATAGTAACAAAAATTCTGTACGTTTCAGAAATGCAAGCTTCTACAAATGTTTCCCCTATACCTGTGTGAGTGATAAAATAATTAAAAACGGCCTTCGTTATTCTCTTGGGATCGAACTCGTACGCTTTTTGCAGAAGCAGGCACTCTACGTACAAAATGCAAAAGCATAGTCCCGTCGACAAGACAAACTCTCAACAATTAGTTGATTTATTACTTACATGACTTATAAGTATGAGCTAGTCTTTCAAATAGAATACAACTATTCTTCAGGTTTATAGAGGTCCATCCTTGAGGTAGAATCTTTTTAGCACCTAAGTAAAGCATTATAATGATTAACAAACAGAAAAACTTCCATAACACCCATACACACTTTTTTTTTTTTTTGTGGAAACCCCCACGGGTCATCACCTCACCGGAGCTAACGGTGAGGTGGTATGTCGGAATCGAACCGACTAAAACCACACGGTATTCCGTCACAAGTGGGTCTATTGCAAGGGACCCGGGATACCCTAAGAAGGAAGCCTCCGGGAACCCCTGCAGACCTTGGCCGCCTCTTGATAACACCCATACACACCATAGGAATATACGAATGAATGGTACCGATAACAAATTAGCTTAGAAGACGGAGTATTCCAAATTTTATTCCAAATTAGCTGTATTGTGAGTAGCAGCCCGTACAACATTTTAATATATAAAATTTCAATTTAATTCCAGTATTTACTTTTCGACTAATGGTTGAGTTATGATATTTATTTTGTTCCTAAATATAAATAAAAAATTTATAAATTTAGTTAAATTAAAGCCATAAAAGAATAGACCTGATATCTTAACTGATTTAATATGTACATCTAAGTATACAACTTAATGGTAAAAGTTTATACTCACTTTAAAAATACCTTCATAAAATTAGTTTGTGTTTCATTCTGTAGGTGCTTTGTTTGTACAACACGCCGTTGCGCGTTGTTCCACACGGCTCCTTTGATTTATTCATACAGACGTATGATAAGGTAGGTAGCTGGGGTTCAGGTGTATGCGCACTCAGCTTCGACAGATGTTAGAAAAACAAGGAGCATTTATTACAAAGTTTGTCCGAAACCGACTGACGCGGCTAGTGAATACATAAAATTAAACTATGCCCAACTTTGGTACAAGGGTACACCAGGGAGACCGTTGTTTTACACAAACAGTTTCCTCAACGATCAAAATTACCTTGTTTTTCGCACAAATTTTTGCTGTTCAAATATTCTTCTTTAACTTGCTGGTACAGTTAGCAAGCTCTGCTTTTATTTCAGTCCTCAATTCTTACACTAATCCAACGAAGTACAGAAGCTATATTTTTTTATTAAAGTCTTTGTATTTAAATAAACGACAACATTGAATGTAAATATAATTACTTACGACAAAACGTATCGACCAAAGGACAATTGCATTTTCTTAAAAATAATATAAAATGTTCTATAGTTTTCAGCGTTTTAAGCCTGATTAAGAATTCAGCCGGATAAATAAATAGATAATAGAAACAATTAAGCTTTATTGAATCTACGTTAGCATTGAAGCTTTCCAAAATATTTACTTTAAATTATCTCTGATAACGGCGCACGAATGTAAAATAAAAAAAGAGACGTCAAAGTAAGCAGCGTATCGCATGAGTTTCGTGGACCTTAATTCATTTTATCGTTATCGGCATGACTCACCAACACTGATTAATTGGGACAGCGGTGATGTGAAACAAATGAAAAATCGTTTTTTACACCTTAACGTGACCTTTAAATTACCTTTGCTGTATCATTTTCATTATCACTATTTTTGCAATTGATCATTAGTAAAGCTTATTAGATTTATAGCGGTATATACTGGGAATCTTACACAATGATAAATACACCACACCGTAAGGTCGGTCTAGGTTTAAATAGTAAGTTATTTAGTTGTAGTTGTTGAAGGGTACATACAACTATTAGGGTAAGTTAATAGAGGACAATTTATAGACAACAGATAATATAATATTGAAATTTCCAGTTTAATTAGCCTAAAAATAGATATACATTTATATAATCTAGACGGGGTTTAGAAACCAGTGATAATATGAAAAGCCGACCCCGGTATACTTGGAAAAAATAATGCCAGGAAAGTTGCTTTTGCTCAATTTCTTACCGTCTAAATATAATCATTATCTATGATGTATCATGGTAGAAATTAGAAACATATTGACAAATCGTTTTATATACCCACTGATCAAACAAAAAAGGTGATTTGTTCCCCTAGGCTGCAAGTAAACATAATCATAAATTTAAAATTTAAAACACTTCCGACTCAAAACTGTCTTCAACGATTAGAAAAGAGGTCTTCTTCGAACGTCTGAACAGATTTTCTTGAATTATATCTAAGAATACTCTCGATCAAGTCACCTTTCAAACAAAAAAACGCACTTAAATCTGTCCATTCGTTTGGGAGCTACGATGCCACAGCCATACACACAGACACGTCAAACTTATAACACCCCTTTTTTTGCGTCGGGGGTTAAATACCAACAAAATTAGGTATGCCAGATATGTTATAATAACGAAACTATTTTAAAATCATTTCATATACTTGGTATAATATAATTTTGAAGGGATATGTAGCCTTGCCTTAAATCCGTATGCTGAAATTTTATTTTGTTCTTGGGAGAGCCATGCTTCGGTACTAATGGGCCGACTTCACAGGAGTGATACCACAGCCTCACAGAAAACTTCAGTAAAGCAATGATTGCCTTGCTTTTCGCCGAGTGAGTAAGGTTACTATAGGCCCGAACCCTTCCCTCTCCCCTCCTCTCTCCCTCTTCTCCCCTTCCCCTACTCCCACCTTGGCCTACTCCCACCTTAAAAGCCGGCTCGTTTGAACCCTATATCATAAAAAAAAATTCTACACAGTAGAAAACAAAGCCGCTTCCCGCCGTCTTGTACGCTTCCCTTTGTACGCTTAGATCTTTTGAACTACGCTAAGCTATTTTGATGCGGTTTTCATCTATAGATAGAGTAATTCAAGAGCAATGTTTACACGTTTAGCTTAATATTGCTTTGTGTCAATTTGTTGAAATATGACTATAATTTTTCACCATATTAGTATCTACATTGCACTCGTGCGAAGCCCCGGGGGGGAGGGGAGGAGGGGCGATTGCTCATATACCATATAATTATTAATTATATTATATACAACTCTATATTCAGAGTTAGTATATCTGCAAAGTAACCTTTTATTTTAACTCAAAATTCTAACGAGAGTAGAGCCTCAGGCGTTCGGATCAGAATACTCGTAATTTATATTTTATGTGAAAAAAAGGATATTATCTCGGCTTTATCTCCCAACATTTTATGTAAAGCCAAATCAAAGGAGGATCCATGAATAAAAATAAAATAATTAACGATCCTAACCACCGACCGGCCTTTTGAAATCAAAGAGATATATTTTTGTGAGAACGTAATTGTAATTAAGTATTTTATATTAATTAGACAATAATGCTCAATCGTAACTAATATTAAAAATGCTAATGTGAGTTTGTTTGTTATTTGTTAAACTTTCACTTTAACTACAGAACCGATCATCATGAAAATATGCATATAGTGTCAGGGATAGTAAAATAACTTTGACGCAAGCGAAGACGCGGGCATAGGCTAGTTGTTAATCAAGTCAAACCTAACTGTGCACCCTTGCCTATATCACAGAATACATAATAGTACAGGTATATACCTATATACAGTATTTTTAAAAAATAACGTGCTGATGATTACATAATATAATTTTAACTTGAATTTTTGGTAATTTTATTTACGTACAACTCGTTAACCTCTCTAAAGAAGACAAATGTTTAATGTTAAAGTGCATATACGTGTCAAATTCGATGCCCTTCCAGTTTGTTGCACTTATGACATACTATCAATATACAAAATAATATAATATCCTATAGAAATTGATATCCTTAGTATATTTCAAGGCCTCTACCTAAGCAAAGTAAAAGTATTAGGGTCAACCTGTAAGATGTTAATTATGTTGATAAAAAGTCAGTGATTTCAGAAGGGTAGACAAAGATTTATAAATGCTATATAAAAATGTATCCACAGGTTACTAAAAGTTATGAGGTTTTCGTAGTGTATGAGTACAAGATTGTTGATGGTACAACATCGGACCACCTGAGCTCTTTGAAATGTGGACAGCATTAAATACTGAGGCGTCGACATTACTTGTCTCCCTTTGTTTTGGATACTTATTTTTAACTTGCTTGTAACTATAACATAATGATATATATACATGTTTCTGGATGACAGAACTACAGGATAGAGTCAGTTAAGAGAGAGAGGGAGAAGTTTAATCTTTTGGATATTTTAATATTAAGAAATAAAATGATTACTTCTTAACTGTCATGTCGGGGTCAAGCCGATTAATACCACACAGTAACTACGACATGCCACATGAAACGTGGTGATTAAATCACCCTACGTCATAACTTACCGGATCAGTTTGGTGACCAAAACCAAGTTGTTTTGAAAGACATCGAAAACTCTTGAACTCGTCTTCAGAAGCGCAACAGAGCGTTCAATGGTTAGTGATGACCTGTCCTTACTGTTATGGAAAGTTCCGAAACTATCGCTCTTATCTGCTGCTGATCAGGTTACGTCTCGAATAGACCAAAATCTATGCCATGACTGAATCAACTGTCACTGAATGAAATGGTCGGTAGACTAGCATTTCCTTACTCCAGTGAGAAACAAAGTGGCCCAAAACGTGAACCACCCACGTTCTTTGACGTTAGCCATCAAATGCCAAGTAGCACCGCGAGGAAGTCGTCTCACCAAGCAGCTTAGGTAGGTTGCTGCTTTGCAAAAATGTTAAGTTTATGAGAGGAAATTAACAAAACGCAATTAAAAGCAAAACACACCCCTCTAACGTGAGCACTCTACGGAATAATTGATACCATAGGATTACAAAGTAAACATTTTTATAAAACTTCTAATGTGTAGAAATACATTTAACCCCTCCAAAACTCGATTCACTACAAAATTTCAAAACACCACAAGCCACAATTACTAACATGCATCATCAACCATCTGAAGTAATGCCGTGCTTCAAAATACTTCATTGCAGTGGAAACAAATAAATTGAATTATTTTATGCAAAGAGATTTTCACATTCATCAGTCCAAGTGCAAAATTAAGTTACGTTTCAAAAGATAATCAGATGAGTAAACATTATTTTTATTAAGCATTCACAACTGCAGAGAAAATTGAATAACTCACATTTAATATCTCTTTTTAACCGACTTCCAAAAAGGAGAAGGTTCTATGTTAGTCTGTGTGTATTTTTTTTTGTGTATGTTCATCGATATTTTCGCCAATTGTAAACCGATTAAAAAAATCTTTTTTAGTTCGAAAGGGTATACTCCCGAGGTGGTCCCATTATCATCAAGTCAGGATCTGATGATGGAATCTCAAGGAAATCGAGGAAAAACTAACTAACTAACAAAGTAATAAAATCTTAGAAGTCAATTTTGACTTTTTCTGGGTTTCCGATTGAGTTGAAATTTTGCAATAATCTGGTACTATTGAGCTGATTGCCTACCTTTTAGACTTGGCTGGCACCGACTTCAAATATTTATTTTTCGCTTCTGAGTACCTATTTGTAGTTTTGAAGTCGGTTTAATTTTTTTTATAAAAAAACTTATTTAATTTAAAGGACTTTTTAATCTAAAACTTCTACTAAAGCATAGATTATCACCTTAAGTCTTTGCGAGAGTATACTTGACATGAGTTGATGATGATGAAATTCTCATACATTGGGTATTTATATGTACTTTATGGAGGCGACCCTTACTTACACAAAGTCATTAGAGTTAATTGTTATGTAGAAATATAATAAAGGGAGCGCATCTAAGCAAAATTCTGAAGATGTCTGTAGAATAGATACTTACATATAAATATAATCGCTGAATGACAAAATTAAATAAAATCATTTTAAATTTTCACTCTCTATCACTTTCATTTCTCTAACCGCCACGTGCCGTAGTCGTCGTACCAGTTTTATAGTCCTACCAAAAACAAAAAACCACAACTATGGCAATAAAACTATTATTTTGAAGGAGCACACATTTACAATAAGTTACCATTCAATGTAAAAACGTAAACTCGTTTAGTGTATCTAAGACTGAACTAAATAAATATTTACTGCAAATACCCTGAATGCACTAGACGAGTAAAAGTGACAAACCTGTTATCACACTATTTATTTATGTTAAAAATTGTTCTCAAGTAAGTAACATGTATAAAAAATAAATTATTTAAATCTTTAAACCTACTTTCTTCTTTCTAAGTTACTAATTGTTTAACGTAATCGACAATAGCATGCGGCCATACAGTCGTATTGTACATGTTGTTATTTTGGTGACTTTTTCTTTTATACATTTACTTGTTACCTTTTTATTTATTTCTTTTTATTCTTCTTTCTATCATAATAGAAATAATCCTTATCGATTATCCACCTTTAAGTCAAAAATACGCTTTAGAATTCTGTATCTGTACCCATATTTACGAAAAATATGGAAAGTGCATTCGGCAGATTTCTGATTTAAATGCAAAGCCTTGGAATGGAACCGCGTCGCTGGCAACACGATCATTTATCGCTTTTCCTATTGTTGATGTTGATATATACCTCTGAAATATTAGGGCACTGTAAAATATTTACTATTAAGGTTCACCGATAGCCTAGGGGACATGTGATCAATTTGGTCTCCATGCATTATAAGAAACTGATTACGAATATATATGCGTTTACAGAATTTAAGAGCCAATACATTAAGAAAACCTTAAACAATATTTGATAGATTAGAAGTACCTCTATTATTTTCAAAATAACTGTAAATTTTCAATTAATAGTAATTTAACCCGTAGCTACCGTCTACCAAACTCATGAATAATGTTGTTAAGCGAATATAATGCGCTCAGAATACGTTTTATTACCAGTAATGGTGGTCGAACGTGATGTGAATATTTATCGCGAGGACAATCTGAAAGCCAACTAAAAACAAATGAAAACATACTGCTTCACAGGATCCAGGGACGTAAAAATGACTCTTGTTTTTTTTTCATTTAAAACAATTTTAAGATCGCTTTAAACGATTATCTCATGTTCTGTTTCTCTATTTACACAGTTAGGACCAGAAATCTTAATTGGAAGAAGACGTCGTCTTTAGCGTTATACTGATGATGCAAGTAGGTCTATACCTACTTGCATCATTAGTATAACGCTAAAGACGTCTGTGGTGCTATCACCACGAACGTATTTTGGAGTATATATTGTGGCGTTGACTGTATTGATAGTGGAGTCAGGTTATGCTGTTTTATTGCGATTTTTCAGAAATAATAAAAAATATAAAATATATTTTATGTATTAACTAGCAACCCGCCCTGGTTTCGCACGGGTAGTAGAGACATTTTCAACAATCATCATCATATTTCAACCAATTTACACAAAACCTTAACAAATTATACACCTAAACCTTCCTTATGAATCACTCTGTCTATTGGTGAAAACCACATAAAAATGCGTTTAGTATTTTTTCAGTTTATCGCGAACATACAGACGTGGTGCATGACTTCGTTTTATAATATGTAGTAATGTTTTATAATATGTAGTGATGTAGTGATACGTTAAGAAAATTCTTTGTACCTCTTTATGTAAATTTTGCGTACGGAGAATATATAGATCGAGCTACACGTGTCCAGTATTTTATGTTGACCTGTCATGGTATGGAATGTTTGCATAGACTTTCCGTACCACCACAGTTCAGCTTATACTGGAAATGAATAGCTTGATTTATGCTACAAATAGGCCAATAAAATATTCAAAATTTAATGAATTGTTGTCGAATTTTGTCCACTATTAGTTTTAATAAAAGTCAGAAACAAGCAATAATGTTCTTCTCTTTTAAGGTAGGTATTATAAATAGCTCCGTCATTCTACTTTCACTGGGAAAGTTGGTGTTATCCTAGTTAATATTATAAATGGAAAAGTGAGTATATTTGCTTGTTTCGCGTTCACACCTTAACTACTGAATCGAGCATCTTGAAGAAAAGGACATAGGGTACCTTCCATCAAAATAAAAAGTACTGTTCCCTAGGTTACAAAAATAACTTTAACGTGCGAATCTCTACTAAACATACAACACATTTTGTTAGTCAGAAAATAAGTAAGGTGTCGGCCCTTCTACCTTGGTCTATTTTTGGCGGCCTTTGTAGCCATATTACGTTGCTGGTGCGTCAGGTTTTCCTTTTTTAGCGCCAGCCGCATTAGCAAATGACCTCTATTATGTAAACAAAAATGTAGCCCAACCCATATTTTGTGAAAATACTTTTTAATAGAATATTTATTAATCTCTTCCAACTAACAACTATCTCGAATTCAATTTAAATCAAATCACAAATAACCATATCATCAAAATTTTCTACGCTGTTTTAGAGGTCTGTCTCCGCCGTAATATGATGAATTTTTAGATTTGATCTAGAGTCCTATATAATTCTATTTTTAGGAGTGTTTCTTAACCAGTACTATTTATGCGTCGATAGAAAGATTACTCGGTTATCCGCTCACGAAAACAAGCTAATCCGTCTTCGCAACTTTTGCTGAATACCGCCTATTACTTTCATCCATTCTCCTATTTTATCTATGATATCTGATGATAATCTGTTAATGATGCCCATAAGTACTCGCAACACACGTAGTGTCATTTTTAACCGAGGTTCTCAATTCGACCGTATATATATTTTTTTTTTTTTAATGTTTGTTCAGCCCTCTCTCCGTTATTTATGAGCCGATTTTGATTATTCTTTTTTTGTTAGATAGGATATACCTCAAGGGTGGTCCTATATCAAGGAAGTCAGGATCGGATGATGGGATTCTGATAAAATTGAGGGAAACCCTCGAAAATTGGAGGAACGAATAGTGTTTCTGTTTACTTTTCATTACTTTATCAGGTATTTGCGTTCAGAAATCATCATATAATGTAGCTGAACTGATGATGAAAAAAAATCATCAAATAAAAATCTTTTTAACAAAAAATTGAAAAGCCGACTCAAAATAAGTTTATATAAAATTTAATAGTTTATGTAAATAAGCTCAAGACTTAAGAGGTTTATTTATTTATTGCTTTTTAGTTATTTCGTCGGTTTAATTTTTTGTTAAAAGGATTTTTATGTATGTAAATAATATTCATATCACCTTAATAGACATTTTCAAGATTCCCATCATAATTGTATTGGACCTTTTTACTCGAAGCAGTTGCTTCCAGAGAGAAATTCCAATTTTGAAAAATAAAAAGCTTTATTAAACTTTTTATTTTTTAAAATTGGAATTTGATACACTATAATAAATACATTTTAAAATATATCTATACCTAAACTCATACTAATAACAACAAAAGTAAAACCGAATTATACAGTAACCTTTGATAGCAAATACAATCCGTGCGTCGCCGTGTCAGAGAACAGTAGGAACATAACTCAGGATGTCGGTGGGCAGGCTAACAAATGGCAAGCAATCTAATTGAATTATGTCACCTGGACAGTAGGTACCGTCTCAATTTAGTCTAATTTATAACTACACCACACACAGATATTGCAATGTCCACTGCAATAGTAAACGTAGCTAGTTAGTAAATCTTTCCTGTCAGGAGTCGGAATGTTTGTTCCCATCTAGTAAATTATACGCTTTAAAAAGTGTTCGCTTTTACAATTTATGGATGCACGCTATTTATGTTATGACGTTTATGTACTACAAATAGTAGTTATAACTACATACTACACGTGTGCATGGGCGTACCCAGCTTTCAGCAGAGGGGAAGGCAAAACTTGATTTTGTCGTTCCGGGGGTGGGGGGGTGAAGCTGCCCCCCACCCCTCAGTACGCCCATGCACGTGTGTCAAAAGTTGTGGCAACTTCGATATATAGCAATAACATAGAAGACGAGCTGAGGAAAAACAATATTATTTTTCTTTCGTTTTTTTTTACAAAAAAAATACAGCCATTAATACGTTTCCCATGATGACATTTTTTTAAAAGTAAAACACTTTTATTTCTTAAACTGCACAAACGAAAAGTCTGAATCGGTATCCAGAGCCGAAATTTATATATATTGTACTCGCATATTGTCTCGCACTCGCACCTGCGGTTAACCTTTAACTGGGTCTGTCAAATGAGGTCTCTGTCTAATTGAATTATTTTTTTAGTCGTAAATAATTCTAAAATAGTAAAAGCACCCAATAAATCTTAAAAACAGCTAACCTTGAAAAAATCAATACATACAGGGGCAAAAAAGGTAGTTGGAATTTTGTAAGTCCAAATTTCAATTAGAGTAGTAGAAAAGTAGTAATCATCTACTACTTTAAAAGGATTGAGAAAGTTTATTTGCAGTCGATAACCTGTGAACTAATGAACCGATTTCAATTACTCTTAAAATTATGTATGGTAATATGGTATATAGTGTTTTATAAACAATAAACGTTTATATAATACTGTAAGTATCGGATATACCCAAAAATACATAATAACTCACGTCGCTTATGATGTAAATCGCCTTATTGCTTGCACCTGCGGCTGACATCTGTCTGGCAAGACGTTGGAACCAACGAAAGTGTCTGGCAACTTTGCAAACGTCTTTTAATGCTTACCCAAGTATCTTAATTATGTATTTACTAGCAACCCGCCCGGCTTCGCACGGATACAAATTATAGACCTAAACCTTCCTCATGAATCACTCTGTCTATTAATGAAAATCGTATGAAAATCCGTTCAGTAGATTTTCAGTTTATCGCGAACAGACAAACAGACAGACGCGGCGGGGAACTTTGTTTTATAATATGTAGTGATACGGGAATTAACTCGATTGGGAATAATGGCGTTATTTCCCGTATAAATACATAATTACGAACGAACGACGAACGCGAAAATTTAAAAGTTAATATACCCAAGTTTCATATAAAATTCAGTTTTTATACTATGACGAAAGTAGAATTCCAATTTATCACACTTTAATGGTGTCTGGCGAGGGTTTGACATCATACAAAGTGTCTGGAAATTAATGACATGATTTCTAATTTAATTCTGAAAATAATATAAAAAAATTACGCTTTATACTATGGCGAAAGTAGGTCTCAACTTTTAGCAACTTTGGTGCCTCATAGCTGACAAAGCCACCATGATTCAAAGTTCACACTCGGCCACCATTCCTCTCTCGGTTGGGTACATAAACAGAAAAACTTTCAGCTTTTATAAAATGTTAAAGGTCTGGCTCTTGGGCCATTATAAGGGATTACACACAGGTTGATATGTAGAAACATAGACAACAAAGATTATTCATATAATAAAAATACATGTATTTTTTTTTGCATTTTCTACATTTACCATTTAAGACTTCCATCTACAAGTTTTCGTTAATAATTTTTGATTGATTGATTCCCTGATTCTAAATATTCAAATTTGGTCCAATCTAAGGCTTAAGTGGCCCTATCTTTTGATTGCATTGACTTAGAAGCCTGATTATTTTACAGCATTACATGCAGCATATAGATTATTTAATGGATCGCAGACTTATGTATTTGGTATTAATTGGGACTTATGGTACAAATTGATGCGTCCACGGGTTCTTGAGAAAAACGGTCTTGACATGCAGACAGACAGATGGACAACAAAGTGATCCTATAAGGGTTCTTTTTTCCTTTTGAGGAATGGAACCCTAAAAACCTACAATCTTTCGGTGACTACTTCCATGTGATTCGGTTTTATTTTATTAGAAGTCTCTTAGAACTGGAATGACGCCAATTTGGCTTTAAACTCGTTCAGTATCACGTTGTGCCTAATGCGCGTGAAACCAGTCGAGCAAATGATAGTATGGTAATGTAGCTGTATCGAAATAGCTTTCATTTCTCTTTTGTAGTACAAAAACATTTCATTCTGTCAGAAATGGATAGTTTATCAATAACGTACCGTTTTTATATTATTACTAGCAACCCGCCCCGGTTTCGCACGGGTACAAATTATACACCAAAATCTTCCTCATGAATCACTCTGTCTATTAGTGAAAACCGCTTGAAAATCCGTTCTGTAGTTTTTCAGTTTATCGCGAACAGACAGACAGACGCGGCGGGGGACTTTGTTTTATAATATGTAGTGAGGGGTACGATAAAAGAAACCCTTTAAAGTAACTTTGCTATTCATGTAACCATATGTTTCTTTTGTAAACAAATGACGTAAGTATCAAATTTTAAAATGGTACTTGTTGAACATGCTAACCACATACGGCAAGAACTCAATTTAAAATCCTGTGTGAAAGTTATATTATATAACTTTCACACAGGATTTTAAACTCAATTTAAAATCCTGTGTGAAAGTTATATAATCCTGTTCGTATTGGAGGCATGTCCCTACATAAATATCAGGGTATCTAATCCAGAAATAAAGTATTTTTAAACCCAAAAGAATCAGCAGTATATTGATTGTTTAAAAATATCACTATATCGGGTTGCATGGCAAATAACATAATAGTATAAAACACTAAAACAAATAAAACTTCTGGCTTTTCAGGATTCCTTTTTATCTGTTTCTTTTAGTCCTCTGCGGGCGAGGGTACACGTTTTAGTTGGCCTGCACTTGTTTTGTGTCTAAATGTACATACATATATTTTGTATATTCGAAACTGATGACAGTACAGTAACCTGCAAAGTAATAAACATACTTAAAATTGAAGAATATAAAGCATGATGAAAAAAGAAATTACCAGATACTGCAAAGTAAATAATATCTAATAAAGTTATTAATATCTAACAAAGTAATTAATCTAAAATATAACTAATGTAATAAAGCTGAAGAGTTTTTTGTTTTTTTGTTTGTGTAAATGTTCTAATCTCTGTAAGTACCTGTCGGATTTGAATAATTATTTTTTACTAGAGATCGCGTGGTAGTCGAATTTCGACCATGGTTTATTTCATTGGCCAATATTACTCGACCTGTCATTGTATAGACTTTTGTACCATGACAGGCCAAAATATATACTGAACACTTATAGCCGTTTTTGCATTTTTTTTAACTTTATAGCAAAAATTTAGCTTTCTGCACTTCTTCCATATATACACTGTAAATATTCCAAAATTCACGTTCCTACATTTGCGAAATTTTCTTAAAAAGGGGTACAAAGAATTCTCTTCAAGTATTAATATAATGATTAGCTAGAATATTCATTAAAGAAGGTTATATAGGTTATGCAACATCACGCAACAACCCTTTAAAGCGGAGCATTAACGATAAACGCATTTAAAACTTCAAAATTCGTATGTCAAATTTCTTGTCCAGTACATTTATATTAAGTTGCTGAAAGCATGATTAGGCACTTTGATTTGACCATCGGATCAGCTAACAGGATTAAACGGGTGATAGTCTTCTAAGTCGCTAACACTATAACTAACCTCAGGCGATCTTACTTATCAACAACAAAGAATTATAGTTTAGTAATACTAAAAGAATCACGCTTCAATAGCGAACCGAATTAAAAAATAAAAAATAGTTCCAATATGCACTTCCTGGCTTTTGGCTTCATCGTCACACCATCGTTACCAAGCCCAATCTGTGAGACTTACCAAACGAATCATACGAGTCCAAACTTGAAGGGTTTACTAGAAGCCATTGAAGTATTCCAATATCCACCTCCTGACTCCATCATCATATCGGCTCCAAGGAGCCAGATTTCAGTATTGTCATCCAAACTACATAGACATACAAAGTTTCATTTCGATACGACAATTAGAAGTAGGTTTAAATTTATTTCCAAGATATTTTTGTAAGTTTATTTGTTTTATTTTAAAGATTGGCAATTGTTAGTTAGTTACAAGAGAAGCTAAAAAAGCGTTGATAATATATAAACAATGTTAATCTAGTAAGTAGTGCTGAATAGCCGCGGTCAGCCGGCTCTAATTCTGTGAAATGAAAAAAATGCTTTAGCCGGTCTAAGTTTTTTCATTTTTTTCATTTTGTTTTTTTTTCGTTCAAATTTGGAATTAAAATTGCGCCATCTGTAAAATTTGCCCCAACTAACATATGGATAATTAGTATTACAACCAACATCAAATTACAGTAGTATCGCGCAGAATCCATAGATGGCGTAAAAATAAAATAATTCAACTGGCGGTCAGTATTTTTCGTTGCACTAACAATTTGTTTCGTCTCGCTGTCACCGCCGCGATATGTGTACTTCGTTCCAAAAAATACAATGATAATGGAATTCACCAATAAGTAATATAAAATTTCTGTGATAAACATAAATATATAAATGTTGAGCTTTTATATAAATCTACTACATATTGTTTGAAATCCAGCACAGAGAAATCTCTGATATTTCTCAAGTTCCACTAAACTTCACGGTACGAGCTTAGATATTCCATATTCAATATGTTTTTGCGAAATTTTGAATACATGCATCTACGTGTTTAGAAATTCTATAAGTAAAATAATCACACATGATCCTTTAAATTTCAATGTAGTTATAGGTACTTCAGACGGTACGTAACGTAAACCGTTCCTCTGTGCATATTCTTGAATAACTAACTATGGCTTTGTTCACAATGTTGTTACTAATTTTATTCGAAACAACAAATAAAAAAGGATGACCATACTCTAAATAGATGAATACAAAAGTTAAATGCTACGGCTAGTAGACTTTCTACGGCGCTACGACAAAGCTACGTATCAATCCGATTGATACGTAGCCTTATATATAGTAATTCATACCCGTGCTTTCCGAAAGTGGAACTAATTTTAAAGATCACAGATGGCCACTGAAACTACTGAATAATAAATATTTCATGCGATTCAATTATTTTAATGTGACTGCTAAGCAATTTATACACGTCACAATGCATATGGTGAAGTAAAGCTGATGGTGAAGTATCAGGAGAACTCCTCAACAATTAACGTCCCTGCCTCAGGAAAAGCAATATTTTGTAAAAGATGATGAGTAGTAGACATTATTCTAAATTAGATAAATTACAAAACAACCCACTAAAAAGCAAGAAATATATTTAAGTTTTCGTCAGAAATAAGATATGTTAATCGTTGCATTTATGTTAATGCTCGGTCATCGTGGAGTTTTGCTCTCGTAAATATATTTAATTTTCATCTTACTTCAAAAAACTTGATTTTTTATGTTACATGATATTTCGTACGCCAATACTAAACCGATTAAAATGATTCTTTTTCAAAGTTGGTCTTATTGAAATTTAATAGGGTTTAAAATTAAACGACGAAGATTACAGCTTATTTAAACTTGGGTTGATTTAGTCACATTGACGTCGGTTATACTTTTAAAGAAAATTATGTTTCAAAATAATACAAGGTAAGCAAGCTTTTAATTGCCCTTGATTAAATCTTAAGTTAACTAAATGAAAGCAGATACTTATTCCCTTTTCGACGAAGTTTTAATTTTATCAGTAATTTAATGAATTACAGTCTAATTGCGACCTCTGGTCGACCAATACTTTTTTATTACCGAATTTACGTTTTCTTTCACTAACAATGTTATTGAGCAAAAGAATCCTATGGACCATTTTATCTGTATGGAGCGCTTTTTCCTTTTTTTTGCATACAAACGAATATAAACTTTAATCCTATTGTTGTTATATGTTCGACAGAATCAAAGTCGATTGTCACAAGTAACAAAAGTATCCATTTCAGTCTTTATAAGCACCAATAAATGCTTTACAGTAGGCAGGATCTACTTTTTTTTGAAAAATTTAATAAAAAACATGAACTTTAAAGATCAGATACACTATGAAACAAGAAACACGTATAAGCAGAAAATTCGCAAAAACACCATAAAAAAGCGATGGCAGAATAATTTCATTAATGTGCGTCTCCCATGTCAACCGTTTATGGACTTCCAGCTAACTTTAAATTACCTTTTTATTGCTCAACTTGATATTCGCCGCTGCTCAACGAAATTTACGCTGACGCGTGCAAATATTTCCATCATGTTTCATTCTACCCTCCTAATTATATTTCATTAGTCTATTAACGCTAGGGTTAAAAGGGTGTTGCAAATCTAACTGTAAAGTAACAATCTTATATACATTTAAAACAACACATTTATATGGTTAGTTAATAATAATACTTTATTGCAGGCCTTTCTTACATTTTACAATAATTAAACGATAATGACTACAGTAGTATAAACTGTGTCGTAGCCATTAACGCCCACATCCGAATCTTGCGATATATTTATCACTAAGGTTAGTCATTGATTGAACAGTATTTACATAAGTGAATGAATGTGTTTTACCTATACTGTGTAGATGGCGTTTGTGTGTATGTTAAGTGTAGGAGAGTGTATGTCTGAGTGTGTGTAATGTATGTAAGGTGTATGCGTTTATGCTATGATATCTTCACATTGATTATAAGTTAGGGAAAGAAGCCACACTATTAGTTTGCTTTTATTAGTTACATTTTTTATAGGTCAGGGGATATATATTAAGCAACTTATTAATCCTATTATAAAGTTTAGGGCTAAAAAAGTAATACTGACGGGATGCCAGAGTAGTCCTGTGTGGTATACTAGAACATACTCTGTCGGATCTACGAGTACTTTTAATGAAATTAATATCATACGGGGTGTCAGTATGCTTACGCAAAATAACCTGCAGTATATATAATTGCCGCACCGTCAGTACCTTACAGATACTGTAAAGCTCGGTCGTAGGGAATCTTCTAGGCTTACCAGTCATCACTTTAAGCATACATCTCAGAGCTCTCTCCAACCGAACCATACGTTTTGCAACTACCACCCCAGGACGTAATGCAATAACCGATAATAGATTGGACAAGCGCATAGTAGACCGTCTTCATGGTGTTAAGATCTGTAACATTTCTCAATTTTTTGAAGATACACAGCAACTTTCTAACCCGTGTAACAATTTGGTCAATATGAAAACTCCAAGTAAATTTATTGTCAACTATTACCCCAAGATATTATTAGTGCGAGCCATAGACAACTGCAATTGTAGGTGTTAAGGGAGTTACATATATGAGCCTTCATTACAAATGAAGGTGGCGGTTGGGAGGGCGAATTCAGGGAAAAAGTCACGAACTTGGTTTTGTCTAGGTTAAGGGTAAGTAAGTTTATTTTGAGCCATTGCATTACCAAGTTTAAAGCGGTTTCAGCATTATTACGCGTAGAGTCCCAGGTAGGTCCACTTACTAGCAGGACGGTATCGTCGGCATAAGAAATAATTCTACAATTGTTAAGTTTAAGGGAGCAGAGTTCATTAACATAAATAAGAAACAGGGTGGGACCGATTACACTTCCCTGGGGAACCCCATAGGTCAGTGGAACTTCAGAGCTAGTGATATTATCTATTATTACACTTTGTGTGCGATCCTTGAGATAGCTGGCAAAAATTTCAAGAGTTGAACCACGTATCCCCAATGATTCCATCTTGTGTAGAAGGAGGGGAATAGAGAGTTATTCATTATCCTTAGATAAAAGTTAAGTTTTGAAGGTGATTATTGATAGGTTTGAAGTCAAGGAGGATTATACTAAACTGAAAACACAAAGTAGTGAGATGAGAGAAATAGTGAGTAAATTTTGTAAGTGGGAGAGCCATGCTTTGATATGTATGGGCTGGCTCGACCGGAGTGATACCACGACCTCACAGAAAGCCGGCCGTGAAGCAACGCTTGCATTGTGTTTCGCCGAGTGAGTGAGGTTACCGGAAGCCCAAACCCCTATCCCATTCTTCTGCTACTCTCAACTTAAAGGCTGGTAACGTACCTGTGATTCTTGAGTTGCAAGTGTCCATGGGCGGCGGTAGTCACTTACCACTAGGTGACCAGCCTGCTCGTTTGCCCTCTATCCCATAAAAAAAAGTAAATACAAACAGCTGACAAACGTAGAGATTTAGCACAGACTCTAGAATATGCTTATAACACTGGTTTTAAACTAAAAGAACGGGCGGAATAGAATCCTGATATCAACATCATCATCGCCATATGAGATACTACTACTACACTTATAGCTGTTTCAAGAATCCTGTCTGCTCGTGCCATGGAACGATCATTCATTTTTTTTCCTGTAACAAAAGTTTTAGTGTCAATTGATTTCTTTTGCATTCGGTGAAACTAGTTTTTTAACAGTAAATACATTTGAAAATAAAGGTAAACAGAAAGACTAAAATAAACGTTACAACTGCGTTTTTATAACACATAGCCTCCGTCACCTGGATGACATATCTTTAATTCGTAAAGACAAAAGTCATTAGTGACTAGGTATTTAAGTATACATAAGTTTACTTGTCCGACATAAATCTGAATCTTTGTTTCAACGCAACAAAGTTGAATCTAAACTTTAACTAAATGTATAACTTGGACTGTCATTCTACAGACTTTCTGTTCCATTACAAATCAACATACTTATTGGACGCATGAAGCTGCCTATATTTTTTAAACTTATATTATAATATTCATTGAAAATTTTACTTTCTGTGCTTCTTTCATCTACAAACTTTAAGTATTCAAAATTTCTAAGTGCGCAATATTTGCTTAAAAATGAATAGGTACAAAAAAATCTTTTCACGTATATGTACATAGATAACAAGCCGTCCCCGCAGTTACACCTGCGTTTATGGTCACTGCTCCGCTCCTATTGGTCGTAGCGTGATGTTATATAGCATCCAGCCTTCCTCGATAAATGGGCAGTTTAACGCTAAAATATTTTTTTCAATTCGAACCAATAGTTCCTGAGATTAGCGCGTTCAACCAAATAAACAAACAAACAAATTCTTTAGCTTTATAATATTAGTATAGATATAATAATATATAGGTCTAAACATATTTGTCTATTAATTGCTTTATTAACCAATGTTCATATAAAATTTATTATAGACAAATATGTAATTATTGGTGTTACAATTTATTTTCTTTGTTCAAATAGTGTGAGATATAATTTAAGATAATCTATAATGCACGACTACATAATACGGCAAGGGATAGATATTTTAAATTGTAATACTATATTTACATGAGATAAATACCATATTCATAAAAGTATTTGCATATTTAAACCAGGAAATACTACCATATTTTAACTACTATTTCTACACGTTCTGTCTATAACCTTCCACTAGTTGGAGTTCGGTTAAAACAGAAATAACTCAAATATTTGAATCACTTTGAGTTATTCACTAGACCGAAAGTGCCAAGTTAGTGATGGATGTTATTTTCAATTCACCTAAATCGTGATTTGTCTGCAAATGTTTGCCAAATATAAATCATTATTAGGCCTATCTCCCGAATCCGCTATACATTAGCATCAACAAACATTGAACAGAAATTATTGCCAATAAATAAATTCTGTAGCTTGAACAGTAAATATTAAAAAGCCACAGTCCATTGGCAATGCAGATAATGTTATTATCGATATTTCCGGGTTTGAGTTGAAATTATAATAAAATAACGTTTTATTAATATTTCATCACATCATTGTGCTACAATAAATAGGAAGAAAAATTAAAACGGTGCTTTTATAATTATGACGTAGTATTTGCAGATTCAAGACCTACGCATTAGGGAACTACCTACCAACGAGGTGAATCCACTTCTAATACAAAAATTTACCTTAGTTGAAGGGGTTAAAATACCACTAGTAACGTTGAACATTACAAAGATGTGGCAATCGTTTTTTACACAAAAAACATCCAGACTCGGGTGGGAATCGAACCCACGACCTATGGCATGGCAGTCAGGGTCACTAACCACTAGGCCAACAGGCCAGGCATTAAAAAAGTATAGAAGACTCAGCTACATTTACATTAGTATTTTTACAGGGTTACAAGCGCCTTTTGGGTAAAAAAAGTCGATAACTCAGTTGGTTATACCGAATGACACTTGGAAAATGCGGTTTTTTGCTTGGGTATAAGTGACAAAAAAGTCATTGTAGAGCCATGGGAGTAAGCGCATTCGAAAGAGCGGAAAATTTTAAGTAGTATGACATTCATTACTCATTTTCAGTCAAAATGTCGCTTAAGTCCTAATACCTTTTAACCGTCGATATGTAGCTACTTGTCAAAATCTCAATCATCAAGACTATAGTTAATCACCGGCTTACTTCTGAGTCACACCGTTCTGGTTCATCGAAACATAAATCTCGTTATTAGACGTGGGTTTGTGCTACTTTTGCTCAGTTTTTACTGGTCATCCGCAATCATAAACATAAGCGACGTCAATCAAAGTCTGCGAAGAAAAATAATTCTTTAAAAAAAACAACTTAAAAAAAAACTATTCCATAAAAGACTTATATGGTTTTCTCATGGATGCCATTGTCAGAACTGAACCAAATTGAAATGGGACCACACGGGAAGCACCAGCTTTCAAATTAAAAAAGAATCATCAAAATCGGTTCATCCAGTCGAAAGTTCTGAGGTAACAAACAACAAACAAAAAAATACAGTCGTGAATTGAGAACCTCCTCCTTTTTTGAAGTCAGTTAAAAATGAAGAAATATATCAATAACGAACTGCTACGTAAACATACCGGGGCCCTAGGCCTTGTTGCAACAATATTACTAAAGGTAGCATAAGACCAGATCTGAATCGTCACCACTTCAACACCGGTTTTACGTGTTCAAATATAATAAATACCAGGGATGTTATGGATATGAAATTTCGGATCTGGATGTGGATTTATGAATAATATTATACCGTTTACAGAGAAGGTTACAGATATGAAATTATTTCATATTATCCGATAGTTTCTTTTAGTTCTAGTTACGGATATTAGATTGTTAGAGTGTTTTCGTCCTCGTATGTACTAAAAACCGGCCAAGTGCGAGTCGGACTCGCCCACAAAGGGTTCCGTACCATTATCTATACAACAACAGACACTATTTTATAACCTTTTTTTTATTCTGTTTTAGTATTTGTTGTTATAGCGGCAACAGAAATACATTATCTGTGAAAATATCAACTTCAACGTCTAGCTATCACGGTTCATGAGATACAGTCTGGTGACAGACAGACAGACGGACAGCGGAGTCTTAGTAATAGGGTCCCGTTTTTACTCTTTTTGTACGGAACCCTAAAAATGAAAAAAAAAATTATAAACAAAAACTATATTACACAACCATTTCAGATACATAGAAATTATAAAAACTTAGCATAACCTGCCTTCTTTAGACTATGTCCCCATCCGAATTTTCCGAAACTTTTATAGAAGAAAGTTTCGGTTCCGATTAAGGAGGTCCATAACATCCCTGTTAAATACACATAACCAGCTATATTTGATATCTATCTACATTCATATCCAAATATTAAAACACTGAAAGGTACCCTATCCTTAATGTTAATTAAAGTAACAAAGCGGTCACTGTAAACTAAGATTTGCAGCGTCATATCATGTGTGGCATCTGTAGAACAGACAAGCCTGCGTCGAAGAACGGGTTGATTGCGGGTGAAATTATGCGTACATTCAATAACAATAGACCTTGAAGCCATAACGGGTTAACTATTGTATATGCCAAAGTTTGGGATACAGTTACTGATAAGTTGGTATACCAGCTAAAATTAACATGAAATGCTATAGTAATATAATCAAGGAATTTGCCTACAGATTTCGTTTACTTGGTTTTTAGAAATTTTTTTTTTTTTTTTTTTATTTATTTAAGGTCGCTTTTTAACAACTAGGGTCATTAACGACCACTGAGGGTACTTAAACTAATTTGTATACATTAATTACCTTTAAGAACATCAGTGTTTTAACATATCCATCTTGACTTAAACAGTCTCTCAAATTATCAGGCATATTACAAATCTTTCTTTCTTGTCTATAAGCTACACAATCTTTCAAAATATGTGAAACAGTTAAGTCCTGGCCACATTTGCACTTATTAATATTATTTTTGGTTATGAGATGAATGTGAGTTATATTAGTATGTCCAATGCGAAGTCTTGTTATTTTAACTTGGTCTTTCTTACAAGAAAATGAAGATGGTGATTTGTCGAAAATAGATTGTCTGATGCTAAATAATTTACTTGTGTTATCAGCTTTCCACTCAGAATCCCAAAGCAATTTTATTTCATGCTTAAAATATTTTTTTAATTCATCTGGACTAGTTTTTATTGAATTATCTACTTCTTCTTGAATTGTTGCATTTTTAGCTTCTTTGTCGGCTTTTTCATTACCAGTAATGCCCTGATGACTTGGGATCCAAATTAATTCAAACGAAAAGTTATTTTTCAAAAGGTTAATCATTGATTGCTTTATTTCTCTAATAAGGGGGTGCATATTTTGATTATTTAGTACAGCCATTAGACATGATTTCGAATCTGTATATATTATATATTTTTCTACTTTAGGTTTACTTTCTATAATTTCTAAGACTTTAAGTATGGCAATTGATTCGCAACTGAAAATTGATTGGTAATTGTGAAGTCTATATCGGAAACAGTTATTATCCGACACAATCGCGCAACCAGATCTTCCATTCAAAACCGATCCATCAGTATAAAAGGTTTTGTAATCTCTATGATTGTAGTGCATTTCTTTGAATAGGTTTCTATAAATATACTCTGGTGTATCATCCTTTAGCCTTTCAGCCAATTCAAGATTTATGGGAAATTTAGAAACTTCCCATGGACCTACCGTCAAAATCTTTTTTTCAAAAATTGATGGGAACGTGAAATTCAATTCTTTTAAGTATTTTGCTACTCTAATCCGGAGAGGTTTTGGTAAATTAGGTCGGAGTTGGTATTCAAGATCTAATGTTGTTACCTTTTTTAAACATTCATAGATAGGATTTTTAGGTTGAGATAAAATGTTTGCAGTATAAATTAAAGCAAGTTGTTTCCTTCTGAACTGTAAGGGCATTTCTCCAGCTTCAGCCAATATACTTTTAATTGGACTAGTTTTAAAAGCACCAATACAAAGACGGAGCGCTGTATTTTGTACACTTTCTAGTAATTTTAGAGTTCTTAAACTAGCAGAATCATATATGATAGCGCCGTAGTCTATTTTTTGCCTAATTAGCGCATGATACGTGGTTAATAGACATTCTTTGTCAGATCCCCATGTTAGCGATGATAAGACCTTTATAATATTTATCCTTTTGTAACACTCTGACTTAAGCTTATTTATATGTGATATCCAAGACATTTTTTTGTCGAATGTTAAGCCTAACAGTTTAATATTATTCACTTCTTTAATATTATGTTCATTCAATCTAAGTCTAACGTCCACCTTTTTATTTCTCTTATTGGTAAATATTATATATTCTGTTTTTGTTTTTGAAAATCTAAATCCTGTTCTATGAGACCAATTTTGAAGATTGTTCAACGTATTTTGAACTAGTTGTAAGGTAGGTTTTAAAGTAGTCCCATTACAAGTGATCGTTAAATCATCCGCAAAGAGGAAACCCTTAACTGGTCTTTCTATACAGGTAAGTACGTCATTAATGGCTAGCAAGAATAAAATTACACTAAGAACTGAACCTTGAGGAAGCCCATTTTCTATATGAACAGAATCAGATACTACGTCATTAATTCTGACTTTAATTGACCTATTCGACAAGAAGTTTTTTGTAAATGCTAATAAATTTCCCCTAATACCGATATCCTGCAAAAGTACGAGTACCCTGTGCTTCCAAACCATTTCGTAGGCTTTCTCAATGTCAAGAGCTACAGTGATCACATAATTATCGTTAGCAAACCCGTCTAGTATTTCACTTTCAATATTCATTAAGTAATCAGTTGTTGACCTAAACTGCCTAAAACCATACTGAAATGGTGAAATGCAATTATTCGTTTCTAAATACCATCTGAGCCTTTTACTTACAATTTTTTCGAATATTTTGCAAAGATTACATGTTAGTGCTATAGGCCTGTAACTTTTTGGCGAACTCGCTATTTTACCGGCTTTTAAAATTGGTATCACTAGAGCTTCTCTCCACCCATCTGGGAATATTTGATTTTTCCATATTTGATTGTAAATCTTTAACAAGTACTCAATACCTATTTTTGGTAAATGCCTAATGATAACGTTGGAAACATTATCTGGTCCCGGACTACTATTTCGTACTTGTGATAGTGTTGATATTAATTCATGCATAGATATGTCGCTATTAATTGGATTCGAGTTATTAAGAGTGTCAAAGTTATGGTTAAGCTCTTGATTGTTTTTGTAGGATATGAATTCACTGTCATAATTACTTGAATTTGAATTTTTGGCAAATGCTTGCGATAGTAAGTAGCTCGTTTCAACTGGCTGATTTGTTAATGTTCCATCTGGTTTTTCTATTATAATATTATTAAATCCAATGTTGCTGTGATTAATTTTATGAATCTTTTTCCACATTTCTCCTGTTGGAATGTTACTGCTTATTGATGATACCCACTTTTGCCAACAATTTTTTCTACTTTCCTTAAGAACTCTTCTAGAATATGCTCTTTTTTTCATATATTCAACCTTAAACTCTTGATTTTCTGGATTTTTTTTATAATTTCTTAAAGCTTTTTTCTTTTCTTTAACTGCAACTTTACAATCATTGGTCCACCAAGGTAAAAAGTTTTTTCTTAAAGTTCCATATGATTTTGGTATTGATTTTTTAGCAGCGTCTATTATTAATTGGGTGAATATTTGTACAGTGTTGTTAATGGATTCATTAGGACTCAAAGCTAATAAATTTTGAATACTACTCACAATTTCTTCGCGGAACATTGACCAATCAGCCTTTTCATAAATCCATTTCTGTGGGTATTTAATTTCATGGACTTGTAAATAATTTTGCGGTAAACGTGATTTTATTGTAATCGGGAAGTGATCACTGTCGTACAAATCTTCTAGAGCATTCCATTCAAAATATGGAATCATATTTTGTGAAGCAATAGTAAGATCTATATTACTAGTGTGACCTGTATTGCTGTTAAAATGAGTGGGTTGGCCACTATTCAATAATAGAATATTGTCTTGCTCATCCAACCAATCAGCAACTATTCTTCCTCTAGTATCACATGTTTCAGAACCCCAGTAGAAATGGTGGCTATTGAAGTCACCTAAAATTATAAACGGTATGGGAAGTTGACTTACTAGGGCATTTAAATCAAGTTTGTTTATTGGTTTGCTATTTGGAAGATATATATTGCAAATGGTTAATAAAAGAGGGAATTTAATTTTCACAGCTACAACTTCTAAATTAGAGTTAATATGTACTGCTTCTGGCAGGCTATATGGCTTAATGTAAATAACAACTCCACCACTTGCTCTATTTCTCTGCAACCTATTTTTGAAAAAATGCTCATAACCTTTGATTGGAGCACAATAGTCAGCTGTAAAATTCGTTTCTTGTAAGCAAATGCAGGCTGGACTTAACTTATTCAATAATAATTTGATGTTTTCAAAACGTTTGTAATAACCATTAACATTCCATTGCAAAAAATCCATGAGTGTAATTAAGTAATATATATAACAACAAAGATATATATAGAAATGGGCAAAAATTTAAATGAATTAGATTACCGTTCTAGGTTGAGTAAATGGCGTGTAGTTTTTTTGACAATCGGGAACACCTATTTTTTAAGCTTTTATTCATTTTGCAATGTAATGTATTACACATTTTAATTAAGTCCTTGATATTGTCGGTATATGAATGAACTAGTTCTTTTATGTTTTGCTTTCCTCTGGAATTATCGAGTAAACTAACAAATTGATCAAGATTAATCGGAAATGTGACTTCCTTGCTTAAATCTGCTATACTGTCTTTAATTTCTTCCCAAGTTTCTTCATCTGTTCTCAAGTCATTTATCTTTATTTTTTTCTTATTTTTAACTTTATTTTCTACTTCTTCAGACGAGATATTGCTACATGTTTCATCACTTTCTTCCATGATATCAGACGTGTCATCTTCTTTTGGATCTAAAGGTTTTATTAGATCTCCTTTTGAACATTCACTCACAGTAGGTGAATGAAGGCGTTTTATACCTTTTGTACGGTTTTGAGATATCTGTGAATATTCTTCTGATGTAGTTGTTGGTTGAACGAATGCAGGGCACTGTACTAAGTCATCATTTCTATCAAAGGTATTATTAATTTCTTCTTCTAAATGGTCTTCCAGCTCTTTAGAGCATTGCTGTGAGTTAGGTATGATTCTAGGACAATTTCTAGCAACATGACCCACCATGTTGCAGGAAAAACATTTGAGGGAATCAGACGACACGTAAATCCAGTAATTCGTATCTTCAAATGTAACCTGAAATGATTCTGGAAGACGTTCTTCGTCTTCAGGTGTCACATAAAGTTGCCTCCTAAAGCTCAGTATGTGTGAAAATCCAGGTTCAGTTCCACCAATTTTCATAAAGGTTATAGGAGACATTGTTGTAATATTAATTTCCTCGAGTTTTTGTTCTATAATATAGTGTGGGATTACCGGACAGACATTTGATAGAACTATACGTTTGTTTCTCGTAATGAGTGGCTTTATTTCCAGATTATGATTCTTTAATGTAATTTTTTTCTTGTTATCTATAAGGTCATCCGCTGTTTTTTTTGTGTCCAGATATATGCATATTCGAGCATTCGATATACGAGAAACAAATCGGATAGACGCTGGTGGTACAATAGATGATAAGGCAATGATATAATCCCTTAGTGTTATTCCATCAATCGAGTCGAGAATAATAGCTTGATCCTTCTTAGGAAACATTGTTGTTGACGTAACGTTGGCGTAACTTGAATTACTGTTATTTTTATCTTTTCGATTTTTTGTTGGTAACTGAGACATTGGGGTTTTTTGAGACGTTGGGGTAAGATTCATGACTAAAAGAAAGGGCCTCCTACTACTAGGAGTTACCCTTATAACGTAAATTAAAGTTGGAATATTATTTTATTCGACGCGTAGAACTTGTAAACAACACGCGACAACCGAGCAAACGGAGTGAGTCACACGCGTCCGCAGTGGCTAGGCGCCTGCGCCGAACTCCTTTTTAGAAATTGTATTCAATTAAAAACGAAGATATTTAATAATTGTGTAAATATTTTTACTAGTGAAACAATAAATGATTAAAATCTCTATTTACTCCGGTAATATGTGTGGGTATTCAATGAAATAAATGAATATAAATGCATAATAATATATTATTTACAAAATCCGAGTAGTATTGATAACGATGTGCGTGCCATGTGTAAGTTAATAATTATTAAGGAATACTTATTAACCACATACGGTCATTATGCATATTTTTGCACAATTAAATAATTTAAGTTGCTCAGGACACTGCACAAAACCGGTTATTTAATAATGCTATTACATAATGTCTTTTTTTATAGTATACATATTAGCAACGTGGGTCACACATTACTTACTAGTATTCTTGTTAACCCCTCCAGCTAAGGTAAATGCTTGAGTTAGGAGTGGGTTCACGTCGGTAGTGCACTAGGTGGGGTTCGAACCCGCAACCACTTGATAGCTCCTTCCCTCTCCTTCTCTCTCTCCCTCCCTCCCTCTCCATGTCTCTCTGACGCTGTACATTTACATATATTTACATATAAGAAACTCGCCTCCGTCTTACGAATTTTCGATCTCGTCATAACAATAACTTTTTTAAATATATGACAATCGGACACATTTTCGATACATTTTCGATCAGGGTCACGTGTCCTGACGCGAGTTTAACATTTTTTACCCATCCCAAAAATTGCACAACGCCGCTAAAGAAGTTTTCAATTCACTAAATATCTTATTCAAAATGTCTGTAACAAAGTTATTCCGGTGTGATTGTTTTTGGTTCTCTGTCAATTTACTACCAGTAATTTTGCCTACACACTATATAAGTGGTTCTTTTATTACATTTATGGCACACTAGCTGCGCCCCGCGGTTTCACCTGCGTCAGTCCCGATCACGTGGGAATATCCGGATAAAAAGTAGCCTATCTTTTAATCCAGGTCCCCAGCTATCTACATGTAAAGTTTCAGCAATCGGTTTAGTAGTTTTTACGTGAAAGAGTAACAAACATCCATACATCCATATATCCTCACAAACTTTCACGTTTATAATATTAGTAGAACTGGAACTTAGAAAAGATGTAACTCTAACCCGAACTTATTATAAATTTTCATATTTATATGAAATTTCTAGTCACCCACGTCTTTGTATCGTTCATATTGAGGTCCTATCTCTTTACGGACTGGTTAAACTTAGACGATTAAGCCACGACACTCTGAATTTGGCTGAATACGCCTGCAAGTTGCATTAAGAGATAATGGTGGCACTTGGTCTCATGGGCCGTAACGTGAAGCTTCTAAAGAGAAAAGTTCGTGCGTTCTCACTAGTATCACATTGTTGGCTTAATTAAGTACACTTGTGTAACAGTTATCACTGATTGTGGTTTACTTCAGTAAGTTTTTTTTTTAAACGAAGAGGACCTTAACAATCACTTGTACAGATGGAAAATTCAAGGTAAGGTTAATTCAAAATTTTAGGCGACCTTCATGTTACTAAACTACATACATATACTGTGTACTGACCTTACAAAAATATTTTACACCTTTAATATTCATATTGTTAGGTTATACGGACACTCCGTATAAAAAAGCAATAATATTTTGAAATGAAACACGGGATGTAGACGTATATAATTAGGGACGCATTCGCCAATGTTGTGAAAATACGAGTACATATATGTTTATTGCATAAAATTGAAGTATGGTAGACAAAAGTAAAGGTAGAATATTGCTCTCCTAGGTAGGCTACTTGGTAGCCTGTGTTAGGAGTACAATACCGCTCCCCTATGGATAAATTATTTTCTTCATTATAATATTATCAGTTAGACAATAACGTGCGTGAGTGTACCTACGTGCGTGAGATGTGTGCGGATGTGTAAATCTGTCTGTGTACGTGGATGTGTGATTGTGAGAGTAGATATTTAGCTAGGAATAATTCGATTTCGTCAAAACTAAAACTTGTGATAGATAGAAGAAAAGAGGGAAGAGATACGAGGGGTGATCAAAAAGTAATGATAAACGGGTATTTCTAATAAAGATAAAAATCCAAAAAAAATTGTTTTCACTTCTTCGGTCCTTCACTACTTCCCACCTAAAAAATTGTATAAATAGGACATCATTTGGAGGAGCTACATTCATTTGAATACCAGCAGTCGGAGCGACAACACGAAAATGGAGAAACACGAAGTGAGATGCGTCATCAAGTACCTCTGTTTGAAAAAAATGTCTACCAAAGAGATACACGCTGATTTGGTGGAGACACTGGGGGACTCTGCTCCTCCATATTCTACGGTGGCACGGTGGTGCAAAGAGTTTAAGCTGGGTAGAACATCCACAGAAGATGAACATCGCGAGGGACGCCCAACCTCGTCCCTCACTGAGGAAATCGTGAAAAAAGTCGAAGATATCGTATTAGCAGACCGAAGAGTAACCATCAGACATTTAGCTGAGGTCACAGGGATCTCATATGGCAGCATCCAAAGCATTTTGACCGGCAAAATGAATATGAAGAAGGTCTCCGCGCGTTGGGTACCGAGAATGTTAACGGACGAACAAAAGAAAAAGCGAGTTGACATTTCAAGAGCCAATCTTGCAAAGTTCCAGGCTGACCAAGAAAATTTTTTGTCTCGATTTGTGACCATGGACGAAACATGGATCCATCATTTTGATCCTGAGACCAAACAACAATCGATGACTTGGAAAAGGCCATCCTCACCGACGCCGAAGAAGTTCAAAGTCTCGAGCTCGGCGGGCAAGGTTATGGCGTCCGTTTTTTGGGATACTGAGGGAATCATAATGGTTGATTACCTGGAAAAGGGAGCTACTATAACGGGCTCCTACTACGCTGATCAAATAAGACGACTGCGAGAAGCCATAAAGGAAAAAAGACGGGGCAAACTCCGAGCGAAAGTCCTGTTTCATCAGGACAACGCACCTGCACACAAAGCCGAAGTTGCGACGGCTGCCATTCGAGAAGCAGGCTTCGAACTGGTCGAACACCCACCCTATTCTCCAGATTTAGCCCCCAGCGACTTTTATTTGTTTCCTCGGCTCAAGGAACACCTCAGGGGCAAGAAATTTGAGGATGATAGCGAGGTTATGGCTGCTGTAGAGGCATTTTGGGAGAGCCAAGATAAAGATTTTTTTTTAAAGGGTATTTTAGGCTTAGAGAAACGTTGGACTAAATGTATCGACTTGTTAGGAGACTATGTAGAAAAATAAATTAAATTTAAACTAGAATCGTTGTTTTATTATACTCATTATCATTACTTTTTGATCGCCCCTCGTAGATAGAAGGACCGCGATAACTTGCGATTTTTTAAATAAAGATTGTGCGGGCGGGCATTAGTTTGCAGAATCTGTCTTTCCGGCCTTTAGTGATTACTGTAAAAGGAGTTGGAAAATATTGTAGTACGGTTAGGTATAGAATAAATAACTGCCTTATGTTAAGAACGTTACACGAAAAAATATTTTTCGGAATGTCGCAACTTTAAGTATGGCTCGGTGAGCTGTCTCCAGTCGCTTCAGTGTAGTTTTTACTGCACTTCTCCAATTTGAGATACACACAGGCACAGTGAATAGTAAACATTTCGGATGATGAAAGGATGCGTAGCTTTCAAATACGACCTGATATTGTGTTAATATGCTGTCAGAAGTTTAAGTTTATATCAAGGATAATGCCAAGGTATTTTACGTCATTTACCTACTGAACCTAAAGTTGGATATTGACAAGAAGCTTAAGGGTGTGTAGAACAAGTGTGGGCTATTAGGGTTAAGGGTGCTTTTGGAATGAATGAATGAATTTTGTTTTAGTTGTATTAAGGGTTAAGGTTTGAGAAAAAAAGACACTTTAAGGTAGAATCAAAACCATTTTCTGTAATTATTTGGACTTCTGACCATGAATTTGCGATGAAGGTGATGGCAGTGTCATCAGTGAAAGATACAATTTTAGCGTTCTGAAATTTAAGGTCACAGAGGTCGTTGTTAAATACTAAAAACAACGTCGGGCCTAAATTACTTCCAGCAAGCTACAAGCAGTGCCACAAATAGAGAGAAATGGAGAAGTCTTGCAAAAGTCACAGTGAATTTATCAGACGACCCATGACCACGACCACTCCGACAAGAGTGTAGGAGTAAAAAGACATTTCTGATAATGCCGTTCTTTTCAACGTATTTAGTTAATATATTAGAATTCAAATTATTTATTTTCTTTAAATGGGGTGGTACATAATGTGTTATTACAAGCTTGATATAAGGCAAACAGGCCCATTTCGCCATAAAAATAGCATACAAATTTAACATATTAAAATAAGCCATCATTCATCAGTTTTTGTGTATTGATTATTATTTCCTTTTATTCATAATTCCTACTAATCTCTGCCATTCAAAATTTAATTAACCGAATACATTTCGTATTACTAATTAACCAATCTTTCAGCTTTGGATTAAACTTATTTAAGGGTAGCGTTCTGGGATTTTATTAAAGACCTTGTCGCACACTGAGCTACTTTTTTAATAGATTTCAAAAAAAATGTAGCTCGGTGTGCGTTAAAGTCTTTAAAAAAAGTGTTATTTCAAGTCTAGCTAATTTTCTGATGTTATTTCTTTTGGTGACTTCTTTCGCTTGCTTAAATATTTAATTATTTATTAAATTGTATAAAACACTTTAAAATCAATGACAGCGTATTTATATAAGTCAAAGTCCTTACAAAGAATGGATTGGATACCTACCTATTTAAAACCACAAAACGAATTTAATTTCAAATCGCCTCAACAAAAATATCTAAGAAACTACAATGATATATTACTGTAAGCAAACGAGGGAGCGTCATTCTTTCTCATTACGGAGAACAAAACTGCAATTCAAAAAAATATGCACAGCGTCATCAGTCTGTCGAGCACATATAGTAAAAAATACTTGTGAATGTGTTGGTACACCTGACCTCTCTGTAGGCTTTTTACACTTCCAGAAAGCACAAATTCAATTCAATTCTGAATTCTTTATAGCATGTAGACTATCATTTAGTTACCACTTATGTATGTAATACATACCTATGTGTACTCAAGGATACATTCTCAAAGGGCAGTATTTAAACGAGTGACTGTAAATTAAAATTTTAAGTGTCAACATTAATGAATTTGGGTTACGAAAATACTACGTGAACGTGAGTGATTGACTACAAGTGACGAGAAATCTCTCAGCAATTTACAAACATTAATTTGAGCGACCTAATATTTGTTTTTGTGACAAAGTTATGTACTGTTTAACTAAGTACTTCATTTGTCATAGAATTGGGTTCTGGCATTTTGGTCGCAGTTCTAACCTAACCTAAACCTAGCCAATTCTGTTAAATCGTCTCCAACTTAATATTAAAGTCGCCCTCTCTGTATTTCTAGTCGCCCACTTAGTAATACGCATCACGCTTTTAGAAGCTCGTTTTGGTTTTTGAAGTGAAAACTTCTTTAGGCACGTTTGTGCTCTTTTGCTATGGGGAAAAAGAAATGAACTCGTGACTGTCACGCTAATAATACATAAATAGATCCACTAGAGGGCGCTAATCTAAACATTAAGTTATATCAGCTCTTTATTAATTAATGTCACCAACCTGCTAATGCGACGTTTTAAGTTCGTCGTTTCGTTTATTTAAGTTTTCACTTCTGTCGCCAGTCTTTTGACTATTTTTTTTATTTCTTGTTAATCAATATTAATCATCAGTTTAGTTAATTTTTCGCTAATCTAAATTCATGCCGCTCAAGTTATTAAAACAGTATCTTACCATTAGTCGCTAAGTATTTTTTTATTCGCTCGTTTTATTATTCATCATTCTCAAATATATACTTTAACGGGTACAACATAGCTAAATATGAGAGGGGCAGGAGAATGATCATTCTTTCTATGTTATATGTGTTTCATAAAAACAATATCAACATGAAGACGACATCAAAAAAAGTAAAAAAAATCATAACTGATTTTTATGTAATACTAGCAGTGCCCCGCGGTTTCACTCGCGTAAGTCCCGATCCCGTAGGAATATCGGGATAAAAAGTAGCCTATGCGTTAATCCAGGTCTCCAGCTTTCTTCATACCAAGTTTCATAGCAATCGGTTCAGTGGTTTTTGCGTGAAAGAGTAACAAACATCCATCCATCCATCTATCCATCCAAACTTTCACATTTATAATATTAGTGGGATAGTGGGATTCAAATGTTTTTAATAAAAAAATACATACTATTTAATTATACCCTGTACACTTATTTATTTTCTTTTTGACAGTTCAAAAAGTAGTTAGATGACCTAACACGTTGCCCGTTCGAATAAAAATAACATAAAAAAGTACAACAGTTAATTTTAGTTAAAATACTGAAGTTGTTTTGTACATCATATTAACCAAGTTTAATATATTAATAATAATAATAACTGGACATCCATCTCACACACGGCCGTCTGATCCCAAACTAGGCATAGCCTATACTATGGTAACTAGATAGATAGATAAATTATACACCCAGACACAGAACAAATTTTCGTGCTCATCACACAATTATTTGTCCTGAGTGGAAATCAAACCCACGACCTCTGGCTTAGCAGTCAGGGTCACTAACCACCAGACCAACAGTTAAATAAGAATTCATTATTAATATTAGGAGGACACAAGTCACAAATTTTATGTATCATCTTTCATTTCTTGTTCAAAACTTGAATTTCCGCATTTTGATGTTATTTATTGCAAATACAAGTAGTCATAACTACAGATGAATGGCTTATTAACTCGATTTTTAAATATGCAGAAGCAAAATTTGTTCACGTCTCCGCCGTCGTCTCCGGGATGTCTATCACCGAGAAATAGATGACGGCTGGTACCAAAATAGCGATACTCCTGTCTCCAGAGCGCCATTATACCGGCTCAACACTGAACTCACGTGACCGTCACGCTCAGATACATATATATCTGTTATGAAGTTATCACTTCTGACGTGCAGTCCTACGACTGACAGTTTTTTTTTTATTTTTTAGTTAGTAGTGTTCTAACACTACTAACTAAAAAAGCGTTTCTTATTTTTTTACCTTGATAAAGAAAGACGTACCTAGTTAAAAATGTAATTCATAGTCCGAAAAGGTTAAAAGGTTAGAGGGCATATAAAAAATGTATTATGTACAATAGGTTATTAAAAAAGTTTATGTTGACAATAAGTAATTATTATCCGGGTCAGGGATTTCAAGTAAAACCGGGGTAGCAAAACCCGAGTGTTACTTTAAATCGTAAGTCCAGGGAAAATGTAATTAGCTTTTTAATTAAGGACCTCTAATTAAGAATACAAGTAGATCTAAAGAAGGTCTTAAAATTCTGACTTGGAACGATTAAAAGAAGAGGCAGCTAATATGACATAGCACAAAACTGCGTAGCAATTTGTTTTAAATGTACATAATATACTAGAAAATTATTTCGTACCTTTGAAAAAACTGGACAAGTGCGAGTCTGACATCGCGCACCGAGGGTTCCGTAAAAAAACAAAGTTGTATGTAGGTAGTAAGTCCATCTGGTGAATCAATTCTCAAAGATTTTTGCCCGTCTTTTTCGAAAGACAAACTTAACTTGACAGTTCTAAAAATACTCTCCCATACTTGACTGGCCTGTTGGTCTAGTGGTTAGTGACCCCGCTTTGCTTTTAGGTCGTGGGTTCGATTCCCACCTGAGTCTGAGTGTTCTTTGTGTCTGTTATTTCTATGTTTGTAAAGTTCCCCGCGATACAGGAGTAATTCCTAATGCGGAAGTTGTCTTTGCAAATAATAATAATAATAATACATCGATTCACGACAAAGTCAACTTTCCAACCGCAAAATATAAGTTTGTAATTACATAAACTATTTTTTTTTTATGTGATATAACCACAAATTAACCACTTTCGGATTTTTTCCCATACTTGTGCTGTCAGACTTTCTTCTTACCAAATTTCATGATTCTAGGTCATTAGGAAGTGTCCTATAAGTTTTGATTTTGAGTTGAATTGAAATTTGGTGAAATCTATGGCTTAATTTCCGTATCTTTTAATTGCGTTGACTTAGAAGCTTGATTTTTCTACAGCTTCAAGGGATCACAGACATTCGTATACGTCAACGGGTTCCTGAGAAAATTGGTCTTGACAGATAGACAGGCACACGGACAGACAGACAGACGGACAACAAAGTGATCTTTTAAGGGTTCCTTTTTTTCTTTTTGAGAAACGGAACCCTAAAAAGTACCGAACCTTTGGTTTTTCGTTTGGAATCTTCCAGATATTACTCAGCCAAGAACACGCCGAAGCAGTTCTTTCGAAGCAAAGCCGAAACCACAGAGTTATCGACATCAGATCTAGTCAATTAGAAACCAACTGCGGTGATGGGTTACAGAGCTATCTCTCCTGCTGTAGAGCTTTTCGGGACTTAGGCCACTTGACCTGCTAGAATTCTGATTAGGAACTGATAAAATTAATTTAAAAGTTGCCGGAATTTCGCCTCTAAAAAACAAATAAATAATATGAGTACTCAAATCCATTCTCCACATCAGAAAGAAAAAAACATAATGTGTGCTAAAACTAAGTAAGTACACACAACCACACAGCCAAACGCAATCTACAGGATATAGGATTGACTTTTGTACTACACAGCATTAAAAAATGTATATTTACATTTTGACTGTTTGCATGACATTACGATTTATTTGAGAGATTTTTTTAGAAATGTTTTAGTTGTTACTTAAATATATCATTACAATTTTAGAAAACTTGTTTAGGATGATTTAATTTTCACTTATTTATAGACAGCAAATACATTTATCCTATTTATGTTGTATAGTACTTAAGCTAAAGTACGTCATAGAACTATATGTATTATGAAATCCTTCTGTGGTGTATCAAAGCAATATTAACAGACCGTCGAGAGAATTGCTTACTCCACAGTACACTGCACAATACCTTCAGCCGTGTGTTTGGTTCAAACGTTTTCCTAATCTATTAGATACTTAAGAGACTTGAAAATACGTTTATATTTTCTTGTAAAGTAATAGTTTATTGTTGAAACTTAAAAGTTATTTTTATTATATAAAATAAAACACGTATAATTTAAAAAGTGATATAAAGCATAAGGGAATCACTTGAGAATGGCTAGACGGAGGTCGCTAATAATTCGGTCAAGGGGTACGGCAGACTCGATTGAAACCTTAACTGAATAATAAAACATTAAAAAATAATGATTTCGAGTCGACAACATATATCCGCAAAATTCGGATTGTCGAGTATTTTGTTAAATTCGAATGGTGCAAATGGCAGTCGCCATATTGGCAACTTAGATGCCATCTTGAGTTTGTTAAGGCCGATTCACACGTATCAGTGAAGTTACAGTCCGGTCCGGCACAATACCGCCATATTTTCTATGAACGCAACCCTGTCAGTCAGTGTCAGTGATGAACTGATGACACAGTGTTCTCACTGTGTAAATGAGCCTTAATTGATTGAGCTGTCAGACTCTTAATAAGTACCTTTACCAACTTCTCGGGTGAGTACTCATTCTATCAAACTAAACAACTTTTATGATTTTTTTTAATATCTATCTACATTTTGAAAAAGATTGTGTATTATGAGTCACATTTCAACCGAGCGAAGCCGGGTTTTCATCTGATCAGTGACTTTAATAATTTCAAACTTAAAAAAAAACTATTATTGCTTCAATCATAATAATATTATATACCATGGGTGTTTGATCTGCCCTCAAAATGACACCAACTAAACTGTGCTGAAATCAATTATATGCGCAGGTTTGGGATCGGACGACCACTCTAGCGATGTAACGTTTCAAGAGTATTAAAAAAAGCGAAAATATAGTAGTTCCAAAAAACAATTAAATCGATAAATATAAAATTTTCATGAAATTTTAATGTACGTTTTCAAATATCCCTTGTTACGGTATAAAATAAGGCACCGTAACAAGGGATATTTGAAAACGTTGTTATTATTTTGAACTTTTAAACTACGCAACGGATTTTAATTCCGTTTACACCAATAGAAAGAAGGATCCAAGAGGAAGGTTTATACGTATAGTTTAATATTGTTTTGTTAATTTGATTATATCATATGACGATAATTGTTCACCACATTAGTATCTACATTACACCCGTGCGAAGCTGGGGCGGGTCGCTAGTAAAACATAAAAGAAAACGACACGCCACATGTGCAAGCTTTGAAATCGTTTTACAATTAATCCCGTTCATCGATTTCGTAAATTCGCAACGGAATTTTGACACGTGCACAGTCAACGAGCCGGCCATTATCATATTTAATTAAACCCTATTACTTTGAACTGAGCACAGCCGTATACCAATATTCATATTATATTGGAACCAATTTGTCGTAATCGTATAGTTCATTCAACCGCTAGTTTTTTAGGAAGGTTTTTGACTGGCCTGTTGGTCTAGTGGTTAGTGAGTTAGTGACCCTGACTGCTAAGCCAGAGGTCGTGGGTTCGATTCCCACCCATGACAAATAATTGTGTAATGAGCACGATAATTTGTTCTGTGTCTGGGTTTAATTTATCTATAATGTGTATGTATTTAGAAATATATTAGCATGTTTATCAGCAGTCTGGTTACCATAGTACAGGCTCTACCTAGTTTGGGATCAGACGGCCGTGTGTGAGATGTGTGTTTATTATATTATTATTATATTTAATATTTTATAAAGAGCATCATTTATACATAAAAAAGTATATACAAACACATTTGCAGCTACTTCCTCATTCACAATTTTACTACAATGTACTTATAGTTCGCGTTTAGTTGAGTAAATTTGCCACCAAAGCAATGTTATAAATGGAACAGCTATGATGAACACCTACAAATTACATAATGGTTTTGCAGCTGTGATGCTGTTCGTCTATACTAAATGTTAAGTCATTTCATAATAAGGATTGCTAGATGTGTATAATGAATTGCTTGATAAAATAACAGAACGGATATTTATTTTAAACTAGTAGTTCCCGCTACACTTACTCGTTATCGCTAAAACGTATACGTCGCGTCGGGGCATAGTATCGTATTTTGGTGCAAGTTTAGAGTGGATAAGAATAGTTAGAGTGAAACAAAACTGTACAACGACATTCTATAAAGTAACTCCGTTGATCTTCTATCTCCTGGTCACGTCAGTTGCAAGTCAAGACCGTATCAAAAATCCTGGATCTATAAAAGAAGTCCCGTGTCATGTTATAGAATGCATAAAGGTTAAAAATTTTCAACATTAATATAACGGCAAATATGTCACTGAAAAGTTCTTGAGGTGCATTGTCGAAGAACGTTTCCTTTTCCATTTCCTGTAAATTCTTCAACATCCGCATTCTTTCATATCGCCAAATAAGGTCCAAACGGTACCTACCTAGTACAAGTCTTTGTAACTATTACTGTTCAAACCCATGAATAATTAAAACAAAAATATTAATGTCTATGCCAATAGACAATTATTGTAAAAGTGACAGCTGTAACTCACTTCCTTTTTTTTTACCTCTGATATCTCTAGCGACCACTACTTGTTCAAGTGTAAATTATAAGTACTGCAATAAATCTGAAAGTATTTCCCAACATAGCATTTTATTCACTTCAAGAGTTAATCAATTACACTTATAGACCTTTTTAGGTATGGAATTAGTTACACAACATTAGTTTTAACAAAACATTTACAACTCCCAATTAGTAGCAAACCACAAACTGCAAAAATAATTAGGTGTAATTTCATTCTATGAAATGTAGACGGCAAACATCGCGCGTGTCAGCGGTGAGCCGCAATTTAGTTGCGGCTTCGAATGCACAAGATACGTGGAAGGCTTCAGGTACACATGATTATAATTAGAATAAAGTAGGCCAGGTTTAGTTTACACATGATTTTTTAATTTAAAATTAATTATAATAATGCCATGAAGGTTACATTTCTGATGGTGTTTTGCATGAGATTTGAATGATTGCGATTCATAGCTATAATGCCACTGTCACTTATAAAATATCAAATACTAGCAACCCGCCCCAGTTTTGCAAGGGTAGCAGAGACATCTTCAACAATCATCATCATATTTCAACTAATTTACACAAAACCTTAACAAATTATATACCTAAACCTTCCTCATGAATTGCTGTATCTATTGGTGAAAATCGCATGAATATTCGTTCAGTAGTTTTTAAGTTTATCGCGAACAGAAAGACAGACAGACAGACGCGGCGGGGGACTTTGTTTTATATATTTATATATTACTATGTAGTGATTTATAGTCTTTGTTGTCAGATATTTGGTTCCGAATATTTATGTTGGTAAGGCTAAAGTGATATGTTTGTGTTGTAAGTGATAATAAACTGATATTCTACTAGCTGTTCCCTGCAGTTTCACGTGTTTATAGTTATATTTTGGTTTGCATTTCGTAGTTTAACTCCGATAGTTATCATTACTAAAAAACACAATGCATTCGGCGTCAAAAACAACTTAATTATGTTAGTAATAGATAACAACCGTTTTCTTACAAGGAAGTGAGCTTGTTTTCCTAACGTACCGTCTTAAGACGTGTTCAGATGATGGGTGTTAGCCGCGCATCAAACACGCTTTGGGTTTTTTTTTATATAGTGTTTCATGACGATCATATATCTCTGACATTGAACGTGCGTTGTCGCAGTTCAGTTCGAGTTCTATACTCGTAGAAAATGAGCATAAAAATTTAAAGTTACAAAAGATTTTTATTTCTCCATCAAAACGGATTCATTTCATGTGTTCTATATTTTTAGTTTACAGAATTAAAAAATATTTATAAAAATACGGTCGAATTGAGAACCTAATTTTTTTCTTCGGTTAAAAATAAACTGTTTGAAATGTATGAAATGAAGTGTCACCGAGCTCATGCTATGTGAAAAATGGTATCTGAACTTTTATTTAAATGACCGAATATTTTTGGCGTTGGCGCCACGTCAAGCGCGCTTTCGCGCTTTAGCATGTGAACGACTTAAACAAAATGCGTGTTGGTATGGTAATGTCGTATGGAATATTTGAAGCAATTTACACAAAATCTTAACAAATTATACACCTAAACTTAACTCATGAATCACTCTGTCTATTAGTAAAAACCGCATGAAAATCCGTTCAGTAGTTTTAAAGTTTATCGCAAACAGACAGACAGACAGGGCAAGGGACTTTGTTTTATAATATGTAGTGATAATTTCTTAAAGGGTTCTTAATTTTCAACAAAAGTTTAAAAAACGAGACTCTAAAATGGAGATATTTAAAGACTCAATCTGAACGTACCTTTAATTGTGTATTTGCTCTCTGTAATGAAACGGGATAGTAGCTGTATTATCCTAACTAACTGGGTTAGGAAGCAGATTAAGATGTTTATCTTGATCTAACCAATATGTGGTAATGGCGGCTAAATAACTAAAGCTTGCTAACGTTTTATTGGAACGGTATTTTAGAGAATATGAAAATTAACGGACTGGACGGCACTGAAATGGGAACAAAATTAACACGTGTTTTTTTTTTTTTTTGTAAGAACTTCTATAGGATTATGTAACTAAATATTTGTAAAACTGCATCAAAATCTGTGAAGACACAACTACAAAATATGCAAAACAAACATATTATTTTTACTAAAAACAATACAAACGTTTTAGTTTTCTATACAACTAATTAGCAAACAATGATACGAATCGCCTGATAGTGAGCCGCTACCAGTATATTATATAAGAAATTTGGATAACGGTAGTGTTACTTTGGCATTGCGAAATTCCTAGATAAAGCATAACCTATCCGTTGTATTCGCTATATTGATACACAGGGGATATTAGTCTACTGAAACGAAATTGATTGAACGTTAGGTGTTCAATGTCTATGAAGTCACGGGAATAGCTCGTACATTTATTAGAATTCCTAATACAGTAATAAGAAAACCAGAAACTTTGTGAGTCTCACTCACGTACCGATGGTTCCGTAAGCAAACAAACTTGTATGTAGATAGTATGTATGTCCATCTCCAATTATTCAGCTTTCTAATTCTACACAAAATGCATAACATTATATTGCCACGGTGATTAGATAGCGCGTCCAATCAGCGTTAGTGTTAGAGCGTTAGTACGACTACTAGTAGAGTTAAGAGTTAAAAATGAATTTAAACATTCATATTAATAATAATACTTTTTTTTTTCTCACCACAATATACAGTACAATGTAATTACAATTTAGTTACATGAAACATCTAAATAAATTGTGGGGGACTGGTGCCTAGACTAGGCTGTAGCCTGTATTTCAGGACACATATTATACATATAGTATACGGAACGGTTGACAGATATCAATAACCGAAAAAAGTGTGATTCGGAAGACGAAGATGTCTATGATTTGTAGATCCATTTCGGCTACCTGCCAAATCTTACGATTTCGAAATTTCTAGATCCGGCTATCAGACCGGCATTATAAATTCTAAACACAAAACATTCTTCTGAATTGAAATGAAAGATCATTTCGCTTGACTTCGAAAAAACTATTTTAGGATTCCAACGAGTAATGAAGCGGTGTTTTCCTATTCATTTACACCTAATAGATCAAATAAAGCTGAATTAAGAAAATATATATCTTTATACTTATGTTGTACAATGCAGTGTTTGCCTTCTATCTATGTATCCTTTTTTACTAAAACAAGATCCACATTTTTATCAGCACTGCGTCATATAATGAAACGACCTAAGGCTTCCATAAGCACTGGCCTCCTGACGGCATCGCGTCAAGCAGCCTCAGACCCTAAAGAAAGATTGTAATGAATTCTCTAAATGTTCAACAGACAACAATTATGCACTTTGTAGTTCCTCGCTTGATTCAATTTAAAGTAAATGGTCTAATAAAAATCTCTTCTAATATTTGACCGATAATCGAAGTTACTTTATAGTGATCTTTTTCTTTTTAATGTCACTTTGTTGGTTTACCTTTCTTATCCGGTTCCTTATGTAGTTCAGTTAAAGATTCATCGAAGTGCCCTACAATACGGGTTCAAAAGGTCGGGAAGCCATCCAGACTCAACGAGCTGTAGACAGGAAGTCCCAAGTACCATCCAAACAAATATCTTAAGAACTTCCTCCTTATTATCTGATATTTAAATATAGACAACTAGCTGTGCCCGCGACTTCGTCGGCGTGTGTATTCTTCGTGTATATCGAATCAACAGCCTCAAAAAATAAGTTTCAAGCTTCTAACTCTAAATATGACGATACTTCTATACAACTTTTCTTTCAACCCATCTTTCAACCCCTTACACCCTTTTTTTCGCATTAAAAAGTAGCCTATGTCCTTTCTCAGGCTGTAGACTATCTGTGTACCAAATTCCATTTAAATCGGTTCAGTAGTTTTGGCGTGAAAGGGCGACAGACAGACAGAGTTACTTTCGCATTTATAATATTAGTAAGGAAGTAAGGATTTTTATGTTAAAACGCCCAACCGTCGTAAATGAATAAAATGATTACATTCCCTTGATGAACAACTTTACGTATTAACTTTTAGGGTGCGAGAAATTTCTCAAAAAGTTGCCTTACCAACTTTGCGTGTGCCGGAGATGATTTTTTACGGAAAACCTGAAATTATGGGCCCAGTCTTCATTATGTTAATGCGTATCGGAATAAAACAGCTGCTATTTTCGTTTATTTATGGACGATGGAATTATGTACCTAAGGCCTTCGGAATAGCAAGGCATCTAACGTATATGGATCGCAAACAAGCGAAATTATGTGTTAAATAAAACTCTACATTTTTTTAAAACAATCCTAGGTAAATGCTGACTACATTATCCTACTGAGTTCAAGCCATTCTACTGCTTCGGTAATCCTTTGCATATCCTTCAGCGAGTTAAGTAGCAGTTCCGATTCCAGTGCTCGTTAACTAACGGTATCGACAGCAGTAAAATTAAACGTTATTTTTATTCTTCACTTTCTCCAATAATGGTTATACTAAAGGAAAAGTTGAAAACTTTTGCAATATACATTTCACCAGTAAAACAGCTCATTCGTGTATTTCATAAAACTGTTTTGATCGTAACAGTTCATCAGTTTGTTTGCACACAATCTTGTTTCAGATTGAATTCCAATAGAATGGCTATCGATTTAATTCAACAACGTGTTTTTCGGCTTACATTCTGATGGACCTTGTGTTTTGTTTAAACAATAACTGGTTTTGATTATTTAACAAATTTTCGGCAATTGTATCAAAAAATCGTAAATAAAAATTAAACAAAAACGTGCTCTTTCTTCTGTAAAGCGGATATCAAAGTCATTGAAAGTATCTTCTATAGTAGTATTTTCTTTTCCAATTTTATTTTAAATATTTTTTTCTCTTACACTAAGACTAGTGGTAGTGATTGAACGACTTAAAACTTTTTATATGTTGTTCTAACATTGTTGCTAGAACGTACATGTATGTTGTTATTGAATTTCAACGACCTCAACATTCTAGGCGTACCTAGTTTAAAATTCTCATGCGGTTTGTATAGGTATTGAATAGAGAAAACAGCAGAGCCCAAATAACTATAGAATTTATTTTAATCCATGAAATCTTTTTATGTTTAATACCTACTTATAATAAATATTATTCATCACACATAGGTGAAATCAATCATTAGTCGCAACGCAATATATCGTGGTAGTGGAGCGCTATATATATTAATCGGTTTCTCGTGTGACTAGATACCTAACTGTCAACCATTGCTGCAATAGCTGAGGACAAAAATCACACCTTTGTATTAAAATATTATTTAACTCAACATCCTCTATTCTCGGTTATCAATGTTTACATTGACTCGTAGCTGGATTATACAGATTAGACAGTTATAGTTTCACAGTTACTCTACACCTTAGCAGCAGTTCAAAGCGTGATATTTAACAGCCTATACCCTACCTCAAGAATTAACCTCAAATCCGACTGGTAGTTGAAGAGATTAACTTATTTAACGAAAAAACGCAGCAATGCAAAGTTTTTCTGCCGTGAAAAGAGACAATAAAAGAAAATATACAACTCGCTTTTCACACTGTACGCAATCGTTCGATTTTGCACTTACACAAGCAGGCACGTTCTGTATATAGCTTTTCAGTTCGCCAGATCCAGCTTCTCTCAGTGATGCACATGTCCAGTGGCGGCGGCGGCTAATCCGGTGATAGAACTACGACAATGGTTCTGCGTTCCTAAAATATTGAATTCGTTGGCCACTTCTATTATATTATTTCTTCTTCTTCAATCTTCTTGTTCTCTCTTAATCTTCTATTATATATTGAAATGATTCGAAAAAAAAATATCAAAATCTCTGATTTTCTATTCATAATGTGTTTGGTATGAAAAATACCTGCTATGTGGTATCACTACATATTAAGTCCCCCGCTGCGTCTGTATGTCTGTTCGCGATAAACTGAAAAAAATACTGACCGGATATTGATGCGATTTTCACCAATAGACAGAGTGATTCATGAGGAAGGTTTAGGTGTATAATTTGTTAAATTTTTGTGTAAATTGGTTGAAATATGATGATGATTGTTGAAGATGTCTCTACTACCCGTGCGAAACCGTGGCGGGTTGCTAGTAGCATGCTAAAAACTAGATGTTCTAAAAACTAATCGGAGTTCCCCGAAATCTACACGTGAATAAACCCTTTGCTAAATATACCTACCACTCACGAAAGTTTTTTAATGAATATTCCAATAATTTTCGTACAGTCTCAGTGTTCTTATCGGTAGCCACTTCTATCGGCCTGTCGAACCTTGCATCGTTCTTCAAGTTAAAATTGCCGCAATTTAATTGAGTATACCACCGTTCGAATATAAATACCGTTTTTGCTCATCCTCAGAAATTGACAAGTTTGCCTCAGTGCGCTACTCATTTCCTTGAAACATTTTTGTTTAGTTGAGCCACACTTAAAGTTATACAAAGTTATAGTCATAACAAGAGAAGCCCGCCATTTTTATTTAGAAAATTAAAGAAAGACATATCTTTAAAGTGAAAATAAATGGTAAAAGTCTAAATTCGCGTATCACAACTGTTAAAAAAAACCAGTTGCAAATGAATAGCTACTGGAAAAGCACAGGTAACAAACAAACTATAATCAAGTACAAATTGATCGATAATGTTGCAACGGTGGCATCGCTTAAATAGGTGTGTTGTGACTGTAACACACAAAACAAATCTGTGTATGTTGAACTAAACCCATAATTCAGAGCTCGCCGATATTTATAGCCTAGTTGCGAGGCTTAACACGTTCGTATGTTTGTAGGAACAACCATAAATCTCCAAGCAGTAGGTACCCTGTTGTGTTTTCAATTACGCGTCAATTCATTTTTAAAGTTAGCACGATTTTAATTAAATATATTAGTGTAGTTTTTATAAGAAATAGTAGAGGGTTTTATCACTTTAGTTTTGTGCTCGTAATCGGTTCCGCATTGCTCTGATTGATTTTTGATTGTACAAAGCTTTGAGCTGGAATTCAATTTTGAGCTAAGTTTGTTTGCGTCGTCGTCGTAAATTGGATCGCATGTGACGTAAAACGGTATTGTTTTCAATATCAAAATATATGTATAATATCAAATATAAATCACAAAAGAGTTAGTTTCGTTAAGTTTCTAACTAGAAAAATAAAAAAGATAATCTTGTAAAATTTTTGATGTCTCTTAATTTAAAAGAAATCAGGGAAGTAACCTCTCGTTAGATTCTACGATTGTCTACATACATAGAGATCTCGTGGGATGCTTCGGAAGACGTTGGCGAGCGAAACAACCTCAAGTCTCTGCAGCCATTGCCCTCAGGTACTGGCAACGGTTTACTCACCAATGCCTGAGGGTGATGGACAGAGGAACCCGTGTGTCACCCTAACAGAACGAGATCAGAAACAACCGAGACAAATTTATTCTAACTAGAGATCGCGTGTTGGTCGAATTTCGACCATGGTTTATTTCATTGGCCAATGTTACTTGACCTGTCATTGTATAGACTTTTGTACCATGACAGGTCAAAATATATACTGGACACTCATAGCTGTATGTTCCCGTTTTTGCATTTTTTTTAACTTTATAGCAAATATTGTTCAAAAATTTTTGCATTCGTCACTTCCTCTCTGTATAAACTATAAATGTGCGAAATTTCATACTGCTCCGTCCGCCCAATTTTCGTAAAAAGGGATCCAAAGTTTTCGCTTCACGTATTAATATACAGATAATCTTTGATACTATCTAGGCTATATATTGTAAAACTCGAACCTCTTTTGAGTGTTGCGGAAAGCTGGCTGGTAATATAATATTTGAATTACTTCCAAAGTGTTTTTTGAATTATATAAATTATTAGAAAAGAAGGTGAGAAGCGGTTCAGCGGGCAGTGAGAGTAGACGTTTCATTACGTAAAGCTCTATTAGTTCTGCACATTTAGAGCAGTTACAGATAAGCGTATCTCCTCTTCATCGAAGGTTCCATTTACATATGTATTCACGTAAGTATACAAAAAGCATGGACACATGCAAATGCCACCTGGCTACCTTGATGTTTGGTACCATCAAGAATCAAAGTCCAGAGTACCTTTATAAGAAACTTACCTGGTCAAAGGAACATAATAAACACAAAACTAGGGCTTCTGTTTATCTCCTGGCCACCCCTAGACATCAGTTTACTGCCTTTCGCGGGAGCTTCAGATTTTCAGCCACTAAATGTTGGAATGACCTGCCACCGCCATTCCGTGCTCTAAAAACAGTACAAAGTTTCAATAAGACTTTCAAAAAGTACTTAATGGATTGTCAAATTGGAAGCGTTTTGACTCACCGTTAGCATGTACATTGTATACATCTAGTAGGTAGCACATAAATTCCAAGTAATTTCCAATTATGTAATATGTATCAACCTTGGAACACTAAACCACAGCATAGATTGATAACATCGTAACATCGCGAAGTAACAAGTAACACAAAAACCCTTCACGCTTCACAAAAACATTTACACACTTTACACTTACCAAATATAAATTTATCATAGTAATGTTTCAAGATTTCGAACAATACAAGTAGCATTTCTTTCTCTTGCATTATATAGTTGTTATCAGTACGTAATTTGAATCACCCGGCTCGCCATTAGCGTCTTTTCCTTTGCTGTCATAGACAAAGGAATAGTGACGAGACAGGCCGAGGAAATAATCACTGCACAGATAAAATATGTATTTTTTTTTAACCTGTGCATGAATTTCAAATTGCATAAATCCTGTCTATGTTGTAATTTATTATTTTATTATATTTTAAGTAAAAGATATATTAAATAAACTAAAGTTATTTAAATTATATTTATTATAGGCTACACTAAATATAATAAATAAAAACTATAGGTAGTACCTATATATTATGATTATTTTATGCTTCTTTTATATGGCATTAGAAGAGTGACTGGTATAGCCACAGTCTTACTTGATTGTGGCTGTAACATGTACGCTCTCGTAACGTGGTCTTGGCCCTTGCCTGAAAATCAGCGCTTTTGCAATACTGTATTGTAGAAGCATTATGCTGAGGCGGGGGCATTTTCTGTCTGGCACAATGCACATTTTTTTATTAGGTTTTTTTAGGTGTGTAAAATTTTCATTGTTCATCAAAAACTGGTATTTATACCTATCATTTATATGTATTGTGCTATATTGAAATAAGCATTTTCCTTTCTTTCTTTCTTGTTTCTTTCTTTCTTCAAATTTAACTTCATAGTTTACAGTTCCTTCTTGTGGGTTACCCAATTAAAATCTACAACAATATTCACGATACGTCTAAATAATATTATAAGACTGAACAATTTGAAACTAACAGTCGAATAAAAAAAAACAACTTTTTGCATTAGATACCCCAATTGTTGAGGCAGATATGCTTATTATTGTTATTTCTTTGGTCACATCTCGCTACGACCTTTAGAAGTGAAGGTGATCATAAACGCGGATGAAACTGCGGGGATAAAAAGGCACCAACTACAATGTCCTCTCTATAGGTATTAGCTCGCTAGTAATGGCTAGGTATTTTCTTCACCCATTAAGGTATTTCCAGTTTAATGTTTATTGCTCACGTGACTGGTGAGAAGCAGTGGTGTGCATTGACACTTAAGGCCGGGGCAAACAGCAAGCGGGGCGGAACGGCGACTATGCGTGAGTAGGTTCGTTACACAACCGCGTCGCGCTCGCGACTCGGCGCTAGTACATTTCAACCGCTCACGCGTCGTCTCCGTTCCGCCCCCGCCCAATGTCTGCCGTAGCCTTTAGGTGTGAAAATGTAGTATATCAAACTTAACGAATGCACAATGCAACTATTATATTCGCAATTTCGCTATCTTGCCTTCATAAATTTAAATACATCTATAAACACCTATTAATCGCATTTACTCTGATATCTCTATAGTATTTTAGAAGATTTTTTTCTCTGTATACTAAGTATATTGTCACCATCTATGTCTATGAAGTATACTGTTATTGATTTGATTGACGCGCCTGTTGGTCACGCGGTTAGTGACCCTGACTGCTGAGCCAAAGGCCATGGGTTCGATTCCCACCTAGGACAAATAATTGTGTGATGAGCACGATCATTTGTCCTGTGTCTAGGTGTAATTTATCTGTTATATGTATGTAAGTATTTATTAATATATAAGTATGTTTATCAACGGTCTCGTCTCGTACCATAGTAAAGGCACTGCCTTTTTTTGTTGTGTGGAATCCGCCTCGGGTCATCACCTCACCGGAGCTAATGGCGAAGTGGTATGTCGGAATCAAACCGACTAAACCCACAACGGTGGTCCGGTACAAGTGGGTCTATTGCAGGTGGCCCGGGTGTACCCTAAGAAGGAAGCCTCCGGAAACCCCTAGAGACCTTGGCCGCCTGACAGCAAGCGACCGCAGAACAGGCTCTGCCTAGCTTGGGATCTGATGGCCGTGTGTGAGGTGTCTCAAGTTATTAAAGTTATTATTATTATTATAAAATACATTCTCCATTTTTTACACACCAGTATGGATTCAATTCAGTGATATGTTTAGCGTACTGTGATTATAGGTGGGAAAAGTTTCTATAACTATTCACTTACAATAAAAAAACCAGTTACGGAATTCGAAAATGAGACTCTCTGGGAACATGTTACTTTTTTATTTGCGAGACTGTAACTAATTTTTTTCATTTAGGCGTCCTTTAGAATATTGTGTGTCGCTATTACAATAAATGTAGCTCGAGAAAATTTTCGCTCAATTTTTTTTTTACGATTTTCGTTGTGGCCTAAATCAACGAGAGAGTTGCCAGAGAATTCAATAGGCAATTGGTGATGAAACCCCATGTCTCAGCTCTGTCTATTTAAGGTACGAAGAATTTCATTGTGCGCTTCTCCAGGAACATTTTGCCTCGCACGACCAATATGTGTAAAAAATTGTCGCTTGAAAATACGACCTTCAAACCTTTAAGAAGAGAGCGTACTCCCATCTTTAAGGCTGGCAACGCACTTGTGATTCTTGAGTTGCAGATGTCTATGGGCGACGGCAGTAAGTTACCATCAGATGAGCCGTATGCTATTTTTCCGGCAAACCAAAAAAATAATTCTGTTTGATTCAAGAAATCAGCGTAGTGTGTTAGACATTAGAATTGGCCAAGTGCAAAACATTGTATACGTGCATCTAGAGGTCCGGAAGATTTGCACTTGATAAATACAGCATGATTTAACGGAAGACCAGAAACTACTGCGTGTGGAGTGTCGTAAAATTATAAAAAAGTTTAATGGAAGACAGTAGCTATCTATAGTATTGTGACAGGTGACGAAACCTATGTGTGCCTACTGCTTTGAACCGAAAAATAAAGCCAGTCGGCAGAATGGGTCTTTCTTTTTGAAGACTTGTCGACGAAAGTTGAGAAAACTCAAAGCATAGGTAAGAAAATGGTTACTTCTTTTTTCAGCAAATCAGGACATTATACAACTGTATCGCTTGAAGACCAAAGGACGTCAACACTTGCTTGCACAGTCTTATAAAAGGTTCGCGAAAAACGTCCACGAAGCAATGTCGTCCTTCACGACGGTAACGTGACCTCACATTCCACTAAGGTAACGGAAGCGTATTTGGAGACTTCAAATGTAGAACTGATGACGCATCCGCCATACAGGCCAGACCTGGCACCTTGCGACTTATTTTTGTTCCCTAAAATCAAAGACAGACTTAGAGGCACACGTTTTACGAGCCTTGAATCGGCATCACTGCGTTTCTCGAAGTAATTGAAGAGGTCCCTAAGGAAGATTGGTCCGACTGCTTTTTACAATAGTTCTAGTGAATGCAAGTATATACTTTGAAAAACAATAAGTATATCATAAGTCTGATCTGGTCTTATTTATCAGAATCCAGAAACCTTCAATATGATCTAAGTATGTATTATCAAAGTTACTAGGTAGTAAATATTATTTAAAAGTATTTGATGAAGCTTGATGTTTTTTACAATACCTACATGAGAAAACCATACATAATGACGCTTTTTCTATTGCTGTATGCATATTGACCTATCCATATTAGTTTATTTTACATATTTTTAAGTGGTGAATTTGCATTAGGTCCTCCTTATGCAAAGTATTTGCAAGAAGTGTAAATAAATTTGTCATTGTAAAATAATATAGTAAAAGTAACAGTAAATAGGTAAAAAATATAAACAATAAATATAAAACAATTAACAGAAGAATTTCGAGCAGTTATTATAGCACTAACCTTCAGTTAATAAATTGATGTAAAGTCTGTTTATGCTGTTTTCTGAAAGTAATGAAAAATGTCTTACCTAACTTAGCGTTACTAGATTGTCGTTACTGTTTTTAGTACAAAATATCACAAATAATGTAAAAACTCTGAACTGTGACTACATATATTATTATTAAAACACCGTTTCAGGTAGAATGCAGATCGTTTTAAATTATGTATTTTCCATTTAACAGCACTATGGACTATTACATATATTATAGTAGTATAGTGTGATTGTAAACGAATAGTTGGCGCCATGATTTAATGACCTAGGACCGCGTCAACTATTGTTGACCTAATATACATACAATATAGAAGCATACTTTGTGTCCATTTATTCTATATTTGTAAAACCCCTTAGGTCATAAGAAGTATTCCCCAGCGGAGAAGTTATTTAAAAAAAATACAAGCACAAACGCCCTAACGTTATGTGAAGTGGTTCCAAAGGGGCAAACCTGGCTAGGAAATACCCATTTATATACGTAGGTAAAATTCAAATAAAATTTGTTTGCGAAAGAAAATTTGCAAAAGAAAAAAGTTCAGTGAAATCAATAGTAATTCGATGAATTACATTAGACGTGGAAACGACAGCTTGTAAAAGAAAATTGTATCTACTGTGGCATTAAAAACGTTGAACAATCTCTGGCCTTATTCGTTTAATAACGCCCTTTTCATTTAAACTGAATGCTTAAGGATAATTATATTAAATTGCCATATTGCAAACAAATAAAATAAACAAAATTGTACTTACAATATTTAATCAAACTACGCTAATAGGTAATAATAAATAAACACTAAATTTAATAATCGAAGTAGGCTTTGAGATAAGAGAATTCCCGAATATTTAATTAACTTTACTTTACATTAAAAACCTAATACGTGTCTTTGAAGTCGGTTACAAAGTTAAAAGTGCATCAAGTTCTGTATCAATGAAAAAAGACACTCCAATTCATCAAAGCAGCTCTGAAATAAATATAAGCATGTAACACACATTGGTATTGCAACAGAAAGGAGCAATGATTTACTGCGCAACTTCTTGAACGTTGAACGGTACTAACTTTCACAGAGTTCAGGGAAATCATGCCGTTAACTTTACCATATAAGAATTTTAAACTATCTCACTAGTTGCTGAGTTCGCATTTATACGGTAGGTATTTCAATACGGATGAGTTTCAAAGTTAAAAAATATTCACAGTCGAGAATGTATTCCAAATTGGACAGGACAGGACATTGTAACTCAATTATAAGTACTTTTTGTATATAATTAAGTTCTCAATGTTCTCGCCTGAGGGCGGCGTTTATCAATTACCGACTTTAAACACACGCAACAACTGTGGTTGCCTTTGTGCGTTCAAAACGTTTTTTGTAATCCACGATAACATAATATTTAAACGCATACGCTTATACATGGGAGCTGAAAGGGACACTTGATCCCCCCTTTGTTTTTAACCATAGAATTTACCACTTTTTTTATAAAACTATGCAAAACTTATCCGAGAACTAAATTAGAAAAGACCTGTAATATTAATTAAAAACCAATTGGTATAAGTGTATGAAAAAAGCAAGCTCGGTGAACACATATACCTCATGTTCTGGGTGAACTGTTTCTCACTATAAACTTTATTGGGGTAAACAAATCTCCGTGATGAATATGTATTGTGATACTTGATACTACCAGCTAGAGGCTAAATTCATTACACAACTAGTAGACACGTTAACAGTGCCTATACGGTACTATTATGTATTCTGTGCCTATACTAACAATACTGTGCGGTGTATCTACATACATATCTGCAATAAAATATAGTCAATGTACTTTAAAAAAAAGGTGAAATTCTGCTACAATAAAAATATAAGAGCATTATTATTATTGTATTTATTTAATTAAAAATAGGGCTGGGTAAACTATAGCAGATGATGTTCCACAGTTTGGCGATTTTTGTAATTAATGTACATGTTTTTCTTTTGTTCTAATAAATAAAATAAAAAACAGTTTACTGTTTAATAACAATGAATTAATAGACATTCTTATACCTAGTAAAACCGGTGACCCACGCCTTTGGTCCGTCTGACAAAACACTTTTGTTGGGACATTGAAGCGACTCAACGTCAAAGCTCACCGTAACGTCATCAGGTTTCAACGTGCAATCTTTTATAATTCGTATGAAGTGCCGTGAGTCTTTTACAAAAGACGGTGTTTTGTCTTCAAGTGGTTGCAATACTGACGCAACATGCTTCTCGAAATCGTAAGTACGAGAGACAATTTCACTTACAATCGGCCGAAGCGGCGCTTGTGTATTTTGGGCAGACCATTATGATCTCTTTAGCTAGTGTGACACAGTGTGAAACAGTATGTTGTACTCGTCTTCTGAAAACAGGTCCTCTTTATCCTGGAATAGAGATTGTATTCTACGCGTTATTGTGTCCGTGAGGTTATATGATACCATTTTTTTTTTGTGCGTGTGGAAACCCCCTAGGGCCGTCACCCCACCGGGGTTTTCGGTGGGGCGGTGTGTCGGAATCGAACCGACTAAAACCACAGGGTGTGCCGTACTGCGCCTTAAATAGGAGGGATCCGGGAACAGCTTTTATTAAGACAGATACCAGGGTTAACCTTAAATAAATAACCTTATTATCATTCAACAGTTCGAGTATTTTGCGTTAGTAATCATTGATTGTATTCATCACTACAGTGGTGTTTTCCTTGTCGGTCTTAAGCACTAGAATATCTAAAATGTCCCATGCATTCAATATTACATAATTTTTATTTAAAAAAAGAGGTTATATTTATGAAATGAGGTGATCAGTTTAATAGTTTTGGAACAAGACATTTCTATAGTTGTAGGTACTTACATCATATTTTACAAAATTTATAATAAACCGAATTAAGAACCTGATTCCTACTGAACTACAGCCAGAGCTATCTAATTAAATAACATTTTTCTATAAGAAAATCCAAATACCGACATATTTTTTAACGAACTCAGTGTAATGATAAAAAATGTAATGCTATCTGAATGCCCTGCGGAAATAATTGTAATGTTTAATTTTGTAGACTTTTTTCTTTGTTGGACTGCATGGATGGCACAATGGTTTAAGTGCTCTCCTCGCCACAACGCCGCGCCGAGTATTGTGGGTTCAAATCCCACACGGGACAAAAAATTGTGTGATCCACAAATAGTTGTAACGCGTCTGGATGTTCTTTGTGTCCGTTGTTTAAAATTAAATGTTTGTGAAGCCCCCCGTAACACAAGAATATTCCTAATGCGGGAGTTGACTTTTATAAAAAACAGACAAATTGTATTTTCTATTATTTTATTATATACTTTCAAATTAATTGTTAATTATGGTAGTCACAATTAACAATAAATTAATTATTAATCGTGATAGTCGCGATTAACTATTAATCAATTGTTAATCTATAATTGTAAGAACAATTTAATTTTGCCCAACAATGGTTTCAACTAAGAATAAGCAATTTTGTGTTATACTCTTAGCTTATATTGTTTTAGGATGTGTTAGGACAACCAATGGCATCGTACTACCGGTATAACTAGTCGTAATAATTAATTCTATTAACCCAATTTTAGTGAATAGTGAACTGTTTTATCATCTGCTATAGTTTACCCCAATTTAATTTAATTTTTAATAAAATAAATACCAGTTTTTGATGTGGTGACAACATCCACGCTCTCCACGGATAGTGACTCTAACTTGTATCTATTTCAATATATTTCTTTGAAAATAACACTTTTTTAGTATACAGCAACGAGGGCACTTCCATCAACTATTCCATCGACTGCCAGTAGATAAATAGCTTCCTGCTTCTTGACAATCCCCGGTCACTACTAGAACCGTAATGCTTATATAACTGTTCTACCCGTGGTCATGTTATACAGCCAACGTTAAGACTCGAAGTTTTCCCTTGGCGATGCCTTTGGCCAACCTTAGTTGTATTTTTATTTTTTTATGGTATAGGGGGCAAACGAGCAGCGGGTCACCTGATGGTAAATGACTACCGCCGAGTAAAGGCACCTGCAACTTAAGAGTTACAAGTGCGTTGCCAGCCTTCAAAGTGGGAGTAGGGAAGAGTGGAAGAGGGGGAGAGGGGGAAGGGAAGGGTTGGAGCCTCCGGTAGCCTCATTTTCTGTGAGGCTGTGGTATTACTCCGGTCGAGCTGGCCCATACGTGCCGAAGCATGGCTCTCCCACGATATGCATACCACAACAAGTTGCATGTCACCGATCGGTGATTGGTTCGTCTGGAAAATGGCGGGCAATAGCGGGTTGATAAACATGCTAGGCGTACTTTATGAGTTATATAACGCTGATTGAAGTACGGACAACATCGTGTTAACGGTTAGTGAATTTGATAGTTCATAGCTATAATGTTAAGGTTGTTGCTAACAAACTGTTCTTAAATTTACTAAAAAAGACATTAGATATTGTGAAACACGTGATCTCACAAAACTACCTACACATTATTGGTAAACGGAAACTATCGTTCGTTAAAGCATTTCATTGCACGTAGATTTTCGTTCCAGTCTGATCAAATAGTTTTTACCCAATTAATTAATCACAGTTTGCTGCATTCTGCATGCATTGCAGTATATAGCAAGAATATTATCGCGTTCTGCTAATCCCTAATGAGACTTAATTAAATATTGAATTATCTGCAATACCTTTGTAGGTATAAGAAACGATCGTTGTACCTGATCTACTCGGCATAGCATATATTTGTTCATGCGTTGATTTCAAATCTTTTTTTTAATTTCGTTATGCCAGTTATGTTTTCGTTAGTCAAGTTTCATTGGTAAAATCCTACTAATATTATAAACGTGAAAGTTTGTGAGAATGTATGGATGTATGGATGTTTGTTACTCTTTCACGCCAAAACTACTGAATAGATTGAGATGAAACTCGGTATGTAGATAGCTGGAGATCTGGATTAACATATTGGCTACTTTATCCCGATATTCCCACGGGATCGGGACTTACGCGGGTGAAACCGCGGGGCGCTGCTCGTAATATATATATCAGATGATTTGTTTGTTTGTTTTCGACGATAAAAAAAATATTTTATATATTTTTCTCTGCGCATGAATCGCTTTATTCACATACGATGCATATCTTCATCGGACACCTAACTCGTACGTTCTACCAGCTCTGCTACACGACACAGCTTTTAGACACAATTCGTATCTTAGAATTGATCTCGCTCACCGTTTCGCTACGCGAGCGTGCTTGGCGGAAACGCAGTATATTACTTATTAAAATATAATACAGCTGTTTATAAGAATGGAGTTTAAGCGCACCCAATAATGTTTCTCGAACAAATATCACGAAGTATCCACAAGGTATTATTTATGAGAGGTAAACAATAGGTATTTTTCGTTGTGGCAAAAGTTTAGAGGTAAGTAGGACCATAAATCTAGGATTAAATTATATTATAAACTACAGTTGTTTGTCTTCCTGGACAGGTATTAGAGTTAATTAAAGGTGAAGCCAGCAGGAGGTGGAACATTTATAACTGGCGATTTATGTCTTAGGGTTTGTACGAGGTACGTTAGGGCATTATAGCTTCAGACTGTGAATAAAATGAAATATGTTTGTAGTAACATGATATATATTGACGATAGAAAATATTTCTTGGCAGAAGACATAACATCTATGATACCATAGAATTCATTCTGATACCTGAGCTCCTACAAGATGACTGCATAAATAAGGACAAAATATTTTTTTTTAATATGAGCAGAGAATATAAAGATAGTGCATAAAGTTCAAATTTAAATATAATATTACTAATATTATATACTTAAATTGATTATAAGAAACATTCTTTATTTTACGTTCATTCAAGAGAGAGCGAGAGAGAGAGAGAGAGAGAGAGAGAGAGAGAGAGAGAGAGAGAGAGAGAGAGCCTCCAGCAAATTGTAAACTCCAGTCGTGCGTCGCAGCTGACATACAACTTTTTTTATATGTTCACTGATATTCCCGTCACCTATGAACCAATGACAACTTTTTTTTTATTTATATTCTTCTCAGGTGGTCCCATTGTCACCAAGTCGGGATTTGATTATGGTATCTGAGGGAAAACGAGGGACACCCTCAGAAATTAAGGACAGGTGTAGTGTGTTGTTGATTTGTTGAAATTAAGCAACAATGACGTTTAAAGTGAGTGTTATTGTTATTAACAGACTTAAAAAAGGAGGAGGTTCTACGTTCGGCTGTTTGCATCTTTTTAGAGTTCCGTACCTCGAAAGGAAAAAACGGAACCCTTATAGGATCACTTTGTTGTCCGTCCGACCGTCTATCTGTCTGTCACGACCATTTTTCTCAGGAACGCGTGGAGGTATCAAGCTGGAATTTATATCAAATACTCAGGTTTACTGTCCCTTGGAGCTGTGAAAAAAATCAAACTTCTAAGCCAACGCAATCAAAAGATGGCTGAGCCGATTATGCCGCAAATGTCCGCAAATTTTCGACACTCGCAAGGAAATCAAAACCTACAAGGTACTTCCCGTGAACTCAGAATCTTGAAATCTGGTACGAAACAACGTCTTATAGCACAAATAAAGGAAAAATTGCGAACACTGTACATTTTTTGTTACATCATATAATAAAAATATTTTACGGAACCCTCACTGCGCGAGTCCGACTCGCACTTGGCCGGTTTTTTAATAACTTATTCAATGAAGTGCAGCAAGTTTCTTTTTTTTTTTCTAGACAAACTAAAAATCGTACCACCTTATATAAATAAAGTATCGGGATTATTAAAGTTAATATAATCTAATGAACTGCAGTTCGGTAATGTTCTAAATACCGTATTTATTACTGAATAAATACGGTATTTAGAACATTAGTATCCTATGTATGTATCTAACAGTATGTAGATACTGATCTTCATACTGTTAGATATATACATACAAAAACTGTTTAGAAAGTCTCAGCTGTTAAATCTTAATTGGGAAAAAAATAATCCTCATACAATCAAGTGGATTTGTGTTGAGCTTTTCATCGGACCTTGCTTAGTATTCCATCACCAATCACAAAGCGACGACGGCTCCAAATACTTCATTAGCCTACTCAACGCACTTCTCCCCACATCACCCGTCGGTTGGGAGAAACGGGGTGGCTTTTAAAGGATAGCGCTGATAATGTAAATTTTGATTTACAAAAAAAATGTTGATTTATAATAGTTTATACGCGAGTGATTTTTTTATTAGATTTCTTTTGTTAGAATTTAACAACTGCTATGTTTAATTAAAACCTGAATTTATTTATAGTTTTCTTGGAATGATATAAGTACAGTACGTTGAGTCAATTTATTCATCCACAATCCAAGGCTACACCATGTTGTTGCTCTGTTAGTAATAGACAGACATATTCTTTATGAGGTATTTCGCTATCGCATCAAGCTATTTAAATAATATCCAACCACGTGTCTGACGCTGACGATAGGCACAATTTTAACCTGACCTGTATCCTAACATTTGTATCGTTTACTACAAATTCATGCACTCGCCGACACAGAAAACCTTTACCTAAATGACACAGCATATAATTTCAGGAATTCAGTCGGTACCAAGCATATGTTTAAACAGAAGAGAACAGAATATAAATACTTAATTGAACACTAATTCTTATTTGTTTATCGCTATTAATATCAGCCTTGGTATTTTCATAGCAATATAAATGCGCACATAGTGCATTTTGTAGAAAACAAGGACAAATACTTTAAGTTTTTCTCTGAGTTACTTCATCAATGAGTAAATAAAATAGGAGTAAAAGGACATGGAGTATCCTTCATCCAGAAAGTACTATTCTTGAGGGATACCTGAATTGATTGACTAAATTTATATTCACACGAGCGAAACCGCAATCAATTTACTTTTTTATGGGAGAGGTGGCAAACGAGCAGCCGGGTCACCTGATGGTAAGTGACTACCGCTGCCCATGGGCACCTGCAACCCAAGAGTCACAAGTGCGTTGCCGACCTTTAAGGTCAGGTAGGGGAAGGGAGGAAAGAGGGGGAGAGGGGAAGAAGAGGGGAGAGAGAAAGCAAGAGGAGAGAAGGGGGAGAGGGAAGGGTTAGGGCCTCCGGTAATCTCACTCACTCGACGTTGCTATGAGGCCGGTTTTCTGTGAGGCTGTGGTATTACTCCGGTCGAGCCGATCCATACATGCCGAAACATGGCTCTCCCACTGTTAAAAACATTTTGAATAATTATATAGTTTTTAAAAGTTACATCTTGGAATCCTGTAAATAATTTTATTTCCAATATTAGGTACTAAATTGAAGGGTGTTTTAATTATACGAGGCTTAACATTACGGCACATTTAATTTCACAAAACAAAAGAAAATACGATCATAATTTTTGATATCTAATACTAATCAACAACTCCCGCTCAGTTTGATGACTTATCTTAATCCTATTTAACTGTTGTGTAACTGTCGGGCCTATCATTAAAGATACAAAAGACACAATTCCTGTGTACGAACTCAGATTTATAAGATTACAACTTGCTTGCTTGATAAGCACGAGCCATGCGGGTCTTTAATATAAACAATAATGATTTTGGTTACCTCCACATCGTTCCTCTTGTGCTAAAGGTAAGGTACCTGCTCGCTGATCATAACTTTCTTAAATCTAGTTTTTTTAATGCAATACAATACAGAAGAAAACAACAGAACAATGACTTCTATTTCCTCTCCCCAAAAAAGATATGGTTTATAATGCAGCACCACGAAACGTCATATATTATTATACTTCTTCAATCGGGAAGATCTTCTACCTAGCACGGTGAATCCAAAATTTGAAACGTGCTAAACTTTCATAAAGTTACTACAATGTCAAACACGACGAATCTTCATATCGAAATAATATGAAGATTCGTCTTATAAAATTGAATAAGAGCTTCCAAGGTGACATTGTTGGATGTCAACCGTATAGGCAGTATTTTACCTCTAAATTCCGTTTGACTTTACAATGCCCTTTGTGGAGGGCAGCGGTTGCCACCAATTACTAACAATACCAGGGCAATTTTGTGAGTTCTTTCGTGTTTTGTAAAATTTAGCAAAGACACAACAATAAAATAAATTATGTAATTTATCTAAAAAGAAGACTAACCGTGTCCTGCATTAGTGAAACCGTTGGTTCTTCATTGGTAAATCACGACTATCGAATACGAGCGATTTCAATTATATTAGGTATACAAAAAAGCCTGAAACATATAAAAATAGACTTTTGAATTGGCATGCCCTTAACAAACATTTATTTAAAGCGAGTAAAATGCGCGTAGTCTCCAGGTAACCGAGCATACCAAATTAGAATGCAAGGAGCGCTCTCCTTGTTTACAATCGAAGACGAGTTGATTGTATTAGTTTCTCAGTACTGATATTTGTAACCACCTTAATTGACAATAAACAACTAACAGGACGCCGAAAATAGCCTTTGAATTATTTGTCATCAACTAAAGCAAGATTATAAAATCAATATATTTTTAATGTATTAGAAGCGGAAACAAAGCAATTATTTTTTCCCTCGAAGCCTTGATGAGCCATGATCTACAATAATAAACACTTCGATCCTATTGAAGATACTATCCATAATAATATTTAATGGTGCTTTATGCTTTTGGGAGAAAGTCTACCTGGTTATATTTTCTCAGAGACGGCTTTAGAAACATATATCGTTCTGGAGCTACTCATAGACTTTTCAATTAGATCTAGGATAAACTCGCCTAGGCTGTTTACTAATTATTACCATTATCTAATTTTTACATTGATAAATAAGCACAATTACTATAGGAGCCTAATTTTCCTACTAAATCATACCTTGTTTTATCGAGAAACAGTCTATAACATGGTCAATGTCGACCGTCTCTCAGCCGCTCAGAGACAATTTATTTATTTAATTAGCTAACAAGTTAATTAAATTCAACTTTTTCTGTCTTGCAAAATCCAGCTAATCATGAAATTTTGACAAATTAGAATAGTAAAACTTTGCCAGATGGAGCACTCGTTATATTCCGGGCCTTGAGTAAGTAGCTGTCACTGCTCAAATACATTATAACACATGTGATAAAAGTTTGTCACTCTTGCCTCTCTAAGACGAAGAAGACGCTCTACCATCTAATCAAATCGTGAAGATCTAAATATATTTTGACGTTCGGCAACAGTGTTCTAGATAATAATGATATTGCACCAGATTTAGATTTTTCTCAATAGCGTCGCTATCATCGAGCAGAATTATGCTACCTCCTTCACCTACTCACTACTCACTACACTCCAACTCCTCCAATTTAAGATCCATTTATTTGCACAAATTTTTCGATTTTGGCAAAAAAATCAAAAGAGTACAAGAGAAAATTATTTATTCAGAAGGGATGGTGGTGTTGCTAAGATGTTTTTATTTGCCATCAGAGTATTTATCAGAGTTTGAATAATTTTCTGTTACTAAAGCAAAAACCAAGTGAATTTAGAGTATTTACTTTGAAGCGCTTTTAGTTTGCTTTTCCCTGATCGAGAGATAAAATACAATGTACGTTTTTTCTAAAACATTACGTATCCAGTTAGCCCATACATTATGCAATATGAATAGGTTTAGTCAGATTGTAAACTAAACTAATAATGGCTAAGGTAACAGCATACCTAATTTAAATTGCTTGTAAAGAACAAATAATTTTAAATTTTAGGATGTTTGAAAACATTACTATTAATGTGAATGGCAGTAGAGATTTATTGTCTAACTAAATATAGAATATTACTGTTATGGCTATATATCTGAGGGCAATAAAAAACACTCGGCTCAAGTATAATGATCCTATTAAATGTGTTTAGATGGCAACTTTACGGATTTATGGACGCCCAAGAGCACTGTTTATCACTGAACTATTGTTATCAGGACTCATACTAGAGTTTACTGTCAGTGCAGGCGCTCCAAGATATGTTTATCTTGGTACGCCTTTTTGGTAAAAGTAAACTTTATCTAGATGTTGTTGATTTCAAATATTACTTCTATGTATGCAGCAGAACACTCAAAAAGAGCGTGCTTTGTGATCTTGACTCCATTAATTATTCTCTTTTACAACACGCTGCACATACTGCACGCTCTTTTTCACCACTGTAGACTGCTACATAAACATTATACTTTCTTCATTAAACATAGCTTGTTTTTCTCTAGGCCAATGTGGTAGTAAATTCATTACAATTTATTAAGGGGCATAGATGTCAAAAGAACAAACACATGGATATTTACTTTTACATTTACGAATATTTTTATTTTCAATCAACTTTCCCTTCTACTGTACAACATAATATGTATACATATTTTGATATTAAAGCTTATTTATTTTGACAAAATAGCTCCAAATATATGTACGAAATATTTAGGCAACTACTTGAATCTTTTTTCCAGTAGGGGGATAAAAATGACTAAATTATAAAAATCATGTAGGTTCTAGGACACGTAAATATACATTGCCTAACCTCTTAATAAAATAATTAAAAGGTTTTTCGATTACGCCATTATGCATTAGAGACATCAAATTGAACGTAGGCATTAATGATTTATCTGTCTTAAAAGTTGTAAACCGTCAAAGATTGTTAGATTAGAAATAGTAACAACAGAACATCAACACAAATGTGAAATATCAACAAAATATTCCAATTATGTAAATAACATTATTAGTGTTAGTAGATACGAATTACAATTCACCGCAGTCATTACGATTTCAGAGGCACATTTGATTCAATTAGTCTTGGCTCAGGTGGCGACAGAACAACCCTTAATATTATGATAATTATCGTGATACTTGGATATGTCTGTTAATAAATTTAGTAAAGTAGCTAAAAGTCTTTGTGTCCAGATAGTATAAAATTAAATGGCCTACCGACAAGTCGCCATCAAAGCTAATCATTATTTAAAACAAAAAATATTTGATATAGACAGAATTAGATCTTACTAATATCATAAACGTGAAAGTTTGTGAGGATGTACGGATGTGTAAATGAATGGATGTATGGATGTTTGTTACTCTTTCACACAAAAACTACTGAAAAGATTGGGACGAAACTTGGTATGTAGATAGCTGGTGACCTGGATTAACACATAGGCTACTTTTTATCCCGATTACCCGACGGCATCGGGACTTACGCGGGTGAAACCGCGGGGCGCAGCTAGAAAGTAATAAAACCCACTCACACTGCTGGGTTTGTTTGTTTAAATGCGCTAATCTCTAGAAATAACGGATACGAAAAATTATTTTTGTATATGATAGCCAGATTCCTGATGAATAGCTAGTCTTAAGTATGATGATATGGAACATGATTTTTGTTAAGTAAATCAGAAAAAAAAGCGCTCCCAAACGTAAGTGATACGTAAATACAATGTTCTACAAAAATATTAGCCAGTAGTACATCTAAAAATAGTCCGCGATTCCATATACCTATATCTTATACATAAACCATAATAAAAACCCTTGTGACAAAAAAAATTAAATGTTATTTAGACGCGTACCTAAGGAGATAGTAAAAATTCAAATAATTCAACGCTCGACTCCGGTCTATGACTACAGTAGTAGTGGTATGTTGTAAACTAATTTAATATCATTGTTTATGAACGTTCGCGACTTCTATACATATTAGATGTGTAACTCGGGTCTTAATTGCGATCGAATTGCACCGATCGTGGTCACAGGATAGACTCCACCCATGTCAACGATCGGTACAATTCAATCGAAACGTCAGGTAACCAAAAAAGGTATTGTACCTTATAAATGTATATTATTAAGTTCCACACATATAATTTGAATTGTATAAGTAATTAATTTATTACGAAACCTGCGACCGTCAACTGTATGTAACGTAAGTAGACTTAAAGTTGAATTTTTAAGAAAAATATTATTATTTCATATAGTTTTGGCCAGTAGTCGGATAAATAGTACTAATACCTAGAACTGCTATGATACACACAAATTGACCATTTACTTTTAAAAGAATACACTACCCCATAAAGCTATCGTTTGCAATCACTTTAAATAAAGCCCTGTGACAGACCTGCCACTTTAAATAAAGCAAGTGGTTATTGATATAAATCTAATATGCAATAAAATAATATTGTGTCTGTAAATTGAGATAAAAAACATTTTATCCCTCAAGTTGGACCAAACTGCTTACTGTGTGCAAAATTTCATTAAAATCAGTTCATTAGTTTAAGAGCTCATCGCGGACAAAAAACCTGACACAAAATTTTTAGTTCGTGTCTACGACTTCTAAATGAGTCTAGTGTAGAGACCCACTAAATAAATGTGTTTTACTTCATGCAGCAACAGGTCAAGGTAATTTTTGGCATGGGATTAGTTTATGGGCTGAGATTGCTGAGAGTGAAGTCACTCTACTTTTTTACTAGAAAATGTAGCCACGTTAGCAAAGCTGCAAGCGAAAATAGTATTTTAATGCATGTGTGTTTGTTGGTAGTTTTTAGTAGTTAATCCTCCTTTTATGCATCAAAGAATTTAGAAATGGGTTAGATTTTTCAAAAAATAGCAACATGAATAATAATAAAATAATGAATATGTGTGTAATATATTTTTTTTATCAAAATTTACTAAATCTGTGGTAAATCTTATAAAAAACTAGTAGTTAGATCAAAATAAGTATTACAATAAACATTATAAATAGCCGATTTCACTTTTAGAATAGAGTGTAAGAATGTATGTATATATGCATTTGTTAAAAACAACTATACAGGCCTAACATCAACCATTTCGCCAAATTTCCTTTTTTTAACAAATCCACTAGCTCATGGTATAATCGGACATAGTAGTAATGTAAAATCATGAGTGTTTCGCCTCAACTCAACATCGCCTTTAGGGACACCCCACTGCTAAATACAGACTGCCAAGTTTGGCGAGTGTTATAAATAAAAGATTGCATTGTTTTAGTATAATACATTAAGTTTACTTAAAGTCTTATATACTTAGTAATATTTGCAATATTAAAAGAATAAGGAACAAACACCATAATAAATTCTTATTAAAAGTATAATACTGAGCCGCTTTCTATAAATGGAGTAAGTTATAAGCGAGGATACTTAACTTTTCTATTAGATATTAGTTAAGTATCCTTAATAATCCTAATAAGTAAGCTCAAGTAATTTCTATGTAAGAAATAATAAACGTAAAACATTAATAAACAAGCTTTATATTGATAAAAAAAAACTAATAAGTTAAAAATAGCTTTATTCCAATTGTAAACAAGCCAACCTCTAAAATAAAGTTTCTTGTTCTTGGACAAATTTATTACATACCAAAAATTGGAGACATTTCAGTAGCCAAGCTAAGTCGAGCTTAAAAAACAAAGGCACAGCCATACTACCCTTCTTCTCCTCTAAAAGCCATTTAGGACGTTTTCGACTCCCTGTAACTTCATTGTGGATAAAGCTAGAAGCTTAAATATTTTCAATAACCAAGAGGGCATAACAGTCTTTGGTATATTCATTAAATTTGTACCTATAGTTTAAAAGCTATTGCAACTCAAAGTACCTTAAATTTATCACTGACTCACTCACTCACTGATCATCAAAATTCTAAGATACTAATTCTAGGTATTTAAGAAATGAAGATGTCTAATATTAATACTGACGGTCACTATAAATGTTGTTAGTTAACCAATGAGGTAAAAATTGAATCTCACCACTTTTTGCGAGAAACCTGTGCTAGATAACTGTGTTGCGAGACTTGCATTTATTACATGTTTTTGATGGGATTATATGTTTTAAAATCCTAAAACCTTATACCATTTAGGTGAATCCGGCCGTATGTACAACTTATAAAGACGCAACATTTGTTCCTCAGCGAAGTATTATTTCGTTCTATTCAGTTCATCGAACTTTTTGCCTAGTAATGGTGAAGAAAAATATGCAGTTTTTTGTTTATACCATTATCAGAAAGATTTAGCATAGCATAGTACTTGATACTATATTTCCTTAATTATAGACCATGTAGTTACAGAGCTTAATTTATATTCTGGGCAACGATATACAAACACATCAAATTTTAGTTTACTATCTTAAATTGAATGTTGAGAAATTCTCAATTGACATATACTTTTTTTTGAGTAAACGACGAAGTTTGTGATTGCCACGTTATTATAAACACTAAAACTTTATTTATACACACGAATTTTTTTAGTAATTTAGACGGTGTAAACTAACATGTCACGATAGTTTATTCCATCGCTACTCGCTTGTACCATATACAAAATAGGTAATAGTAGCAACCAGGAGTTCCATTCTGTTGAAACCGATTACGAGTTTCCGTAGCTCTTACGACGTCGTCCAATACGAGTCTCCACTTGAGTTAAACACGTAAGATCGTTGAGAACATTCTTACGATATAGCATTACGAACATTTCGCCTAATATTTAATAAAGCCTTCGCAATAGGATTGCGATTTCAAAGTAGATTACAAGTAAAATTGAGTCGGTATTACCAAAGTTTTAACCTGTTTGCTTTCATGGTATCCTTGTAGTTTGTTTTTCATTATTTACAATTGCTTAAAGTATGATTAAGTTTATGTACAATACTCTTGTTTAAAAGAAAATATTAATTAATAATAAAGTTTAAAATGCAATTTAGTATTTTTTGGACAGATACAGAAGAGAGGTGTACAATTCAATAAAACCTGAAGTAACTAGCATTTAAACAATGTTAGGGTACATTACGGTATTCAGGAAGAAGATTTCTAATTGAGTGTCAGGTAAGGCTGTATAGTTTCTCCGTAGTTGTTCAACTTATTTATTGACACCTGTTTATCTAAACAGAAAGAGCACGAGCGCGGTTTGCGCATGAGCGAGTTACGTGTCAAGGTATCCGTCTGATGATAAGGTTTTACTTGCATCTTCAGTGAATGAGTTGCAGTTCCTGAATCAACATCAATATGAATGATGAGCTTGAGGTGAAAAGTATTAAAGTAAATTCAAGGAAAACGAAGGTTATGTTGCTCGAAAAGGATAAAAAGATGACTGCTGGTGAGGTTAAGGATGGAAATGAAAGAGTAGAACAAGTGAATGAGTTCTTTTATTTATCTTGGAAGTATGTTTATATTGTCTTTAATATGTTTTTCATGCATGTTAACGACATTGAAAGAAGAGTCCAACAGGGAGACTTAGTTAAAGGGGCCTACACTCTTAACTTGTCATGCAGAACGTGTCATTAAAAGCACGTCTGGCGGTTCACGTTGATGTTGGCAGCGAGAGTTGGGTATTCGCACACTAGTCACTAAAATTAATGCCATGAAAATGCGTTTACTGAGTAATATGTGTCATGTAATATTGACTGCGAGAGTGAGAAATGGTGAGCTAAGAAAACGGCGTGGGTTGAAAGAATATAGGATATAGTGAATGTTGCGATGGTTTGGGCATGAATGAAAGGATGAGTGAAGAGCGAATGACTAAAAGAATTTATAAGGCTCCTGTGAGTGGGCGAGTCGGTGTGGGTAGACCCTGTTCCTCTCTTGTGATATATTAGAGAATATTGAGTAATCAATCAGGAAGACTAAAAAGAATGTATTTTATCCATTTGACATCAAGGAAATATCAGGCATTCCCAATTTTTCATTATATTTCAATTATAATACGACAGACGATTAACGTCTATTGTATTATAATTACTTCTCAGATTCTGAGCAAAAAAAAGTTCATTACGTTTATTGGAATTTAATTTTTAATAAATCGCACGTTGGATCCCGTAAAATAATTGTAAACATATTGTTATAAATAATGAGTATACAAAGTGTTTATTTCATAGATGGCAATCTATACCGTGTAAATATGCCTGATCTGATTAAAAAGCACACAATTTGTAAATATATTTTCCTTGGCAACTGTTGCAAATGCTTGTACGTTTGTAAATGCCTGTCGGTTTCCAAGGGAAAATCGAACATCTTATTTATAATTTGCACGTATTGCTCGCTTTTGAATTACAAAATTAGTTTATGTATCAGCCGCCTTGCCCCTAATAGAATACTTTAGCACTTACATATTTGTGAACCTTGTAAAATGGTAACAGATAAATATTTCGCTTTACATATTTTAAAAAGTTATTAATTTAAAGTAAGGTTAAATCCCGGTAATGTTAACTACAATTCTGAACTTCTAAATTTAAAACTGTAAGGGTATTGTGTTTACCTGTATAGAAAAGTTCTTACCTCACAATGTTCCAATATAATTAATGGTCGTGGATAAGTTTTGTGTGCCATTGACTGTTCCTGAGAACATTAGTAAAGTTCAATAGAATCCTTGAATACGCAGGTTTCTATAGAAGTTTCAATACTACTTTACAATAAAACTAACTAGGCCACAGTGACTTAGTGGTGCTATTTATCTGAATATCTATTGTGGGAAGTACGACTTGAAAAGTCCACGTCTATCTGAAGAATGTAGTATTACAATGTTATTTTGTTCATACCATGTATTTGATTTCAACAATTCTTTTTGTGAGAAAATTGGGAAAAATATCACATAGGTGATCCCATCTTCCATTTAAAAAATAATCCATGAAAAAATAATCAAATTAATGTGCGCGATATAAAAGGCGAATAATATTGATTAATCCACATGTGTTCCTAATTCCAGAGTTCTTAGAGAATTATGCCATAAGCTAGAAATAAAAACTAAGGAAAGTTTCCATACATAATTAAGACGCAGTGAAATGGTGGAACATACTTTCTTTTTTAATAATTATCAATATTTTATTATATTTTATTATCAATGTAATTTTTTCTAATTTAAAATTCTGTTATTTTAATTAACATATTTCTTTTATAATATTCTGTTATGGCATCGAATTAAATTAAGACTTCATTGAAATAAAACTCAGTTTAACTCTGATATTACCAAAGTTAATTGAGACTGGGTTTCGCTAAGATGATTTCTAATTGTAGTTTGACCACTGAGCTATTAATAACTAATAACTCAGTGAGTTTGACGTTGTTTACTTTAGACGATAGTCTAACAATAAGTAAGTAAGTATTGGATGAGCAATAAAGCAATTATGGACTAAGTTGAGTAACTTAACAAATTTTAGTTTTGTCAAATTAAAGTAACTTTCCGTTTCAGAAAACAAAACGTCGTTTAATAGGAGCAAACTAATTCGTAGTGATTTTTAGTGTAGTTTAGAAAAATTGGTATCAATAGAATCGGCCAATATCAATAATTTATTTCACATCAAGGCTTTAGTTACAAAGTGATGGTTATTTTTGTTTAATTTAAAAAAGTTTTACTTATATAGTATTGCTGTAAGTATGAGCCAGAATGTTATTAACTTGCGAATTAGACCTCGAATTGATATTAAGGACTTACCTCATCTTGTTAAGGATTATTACGAGATAGTGTTATTTAGAGATTTCACTTTTTTAGATTAAAAGGTATAGAAGTCCATTGCATCTGTCCATCTAAAGGTTGTCTGTAAGAAATCGCCACTAGCGATAAGACCGCCGTTTGTACCATTATTTGTTTTATTTTAAATTATTGTAAATTGTTTTATGGTGTACAATAAAGAATATTGTATTGTATTGTATTAAAAGGTATAACTTCAAACTTTGAAGATGTCAACAGTTCGAAAGTGGTTCAATGATTTTACATTAACAATTTACTTAAGTACTAAGTTCCTAATGGAAACCACTATAATGGTTTAAAAAGACAAGTTAAAACTAGAAAGAAAGAAAATGTTTATTTTGGCAACAGGTAAAAAATATAGGTAACATAAACAATTTTGCAGCTTTCTTTACCGTCAGTGCCAAAAACGGATCCAATTTAGCATTGTGTCAGACAAAAACCTAACGCTGGTTTTCAATTGGTATAACTTGGGATACCACGAAATTCATAATAAACTGAAGCATATGTAGTTAGAAAAAATCGTGAAATTACTTATATTGAGACAGCCAGATTAGTCTATTTTAGCTATTTCCATAGTATAATGTCGTACGGTATTCTACTGCGGGGGAATGCCGCCGTTATTCAATGTATCTTCATACCGCAGAAGAGGGCTACTCAAGCAATTTATAACTAAGGCAATCGTGAATCAGAAGGCATCAGGCAAGAGAGGCAGAAATTTAAAGAAATAAACATAGTGACGATGGCTAGATTTATGATCATAACATAACATAACTTGATTAATGTTCATAAAAATAAAGGTCAATTTTAATACTCGTTATTAACATCAACTTGTTGTACCTGTCTCTAGGCTCCAAAAAAAATATAAATCGTTTCGGGATCAATGTGAGCGATTTTATAATAAAATTAAATATAATGTAGAAATTTTAAGCCTGAATTAATTTAAGTCCACCGGAAAACAGCAACTTTGCCTGAATAACTATTACTCAATAGTGGATTATATGAAAGATAAAAACGCTTGGGATTCAATTGTTTTGGATTCACAGGCTATTCCAAATACTTAATAGAAATGTTAGCTAATATGTTTCTCATCTTCTGTCTTTAGGATTTTTTTCTTTCTTTTTTTTTACTTAAATTGTATCCTATTTAGTTTTTAAGTATTCATATTTTCATAACTTAATTTTAGTTTACTTAATATAAAATACTATACAATTTTGAGATATTCGTTTAAGACCCTAAAATGACATATGCTACACAAGTTGTCTAAAAATATATTTGTAATCTAACATTATAGGAAAATTGAAACTAAGTGAAAAATTGCCTATTGCCCACATATTATACATCGGTCACTAAAACAAAGTGTACGAAACCGTAGTAGTTAAATCTAGAACATTCAAACTCTGAAATTTTTTTTTTTGATAAAAAACCCAGTGTGACAATAATTAAATTAAAAATATTTACTTTCAAATATCTTTAATGCCTGATTCACAATGTAAGGACTAGAGTAAATGTAAAGCCTGGCTAGTCTCACTCTCTTTCATGATAGGGACTGCTCTTTCTGCGACAACAGGCCATCTGAGTTTTTTACGGATGGAGTTTTCAGGTGGTAATCAGTTACTAGGTATATCCACTCTATGATAAAAATTACAAAAAAAAAACAAAATAAAACTTTAAATTATTGATTATTCAAAAATTTATTGTTTTTTAAGCTTAAATTAGAAGCCAGCTCGTAAAAATTCACAGTATAATAAATTTTTATTTTTTGCCGCTGTTGTATATTGTTATTTCTCTTTTGCTGTTCCCCTTTTACCTTAGTTTTTTATTATTTCTATAACTAAAAGTATCTTTATTATCTCATATAGAAGCTCATTCGACAAATACTAAAAAACCTGGATTCGGTTTATCAATAATAGACTAACTTATCATGTGTAACGGTATATTATGCAGTTTTGCTTTGTGTTTTTACTAGGCATTTTATCATATTAGACTAAATAGGTTTTATGTCTTTTAAGTGATATATCATTTTTTTTTTTAAAGGACTCCCGCATTTGGAATTACTCCTGTGTCGCGGGGGACTTTACAAACATACAAACAACGGACACAAAGAACACCCAGACTTTTGGTGGCAATCGAACCCACGACCTATGGCGTAGCAGTCAGAGTCACTAACCACTAGGCCAACAGGCCAGTCTCGTAACAAACGATTTTATATTCAATGTATGTTATGCTTATAAAAATTAGATATTTTAAAATTATATCAATTGTTTATTGTATTAACTGATCGTTATATCAAATAAAATTTTAGATTCAGAAGCCTATTCTAATTTATCACCTAGATTGTTAAAAAAACTGCATATGTGTGCAGTTTTATCCATAAATATTATAGACCAATCATATAAATCAAATTAGTTTTCGAATTACAAATACCTTAAGGGGTAGAAAAAGAAATAATCAAAAGTAATAAATCGCATTGGTATAGAAAACATGTTGGTAAGTATACATGATGTATCAAAAGGCACACGTAAGTAAAGATTACTTTTCAAACTTTCTCAAGCTCACCTGAAACGAGTATTATTACATTTTTTACGAAGAAATCCCTCTTGGAATGCCAATAAGGTAATATAAAACGAACTATTCATTATTTATTATTCCGACTTGAAGCCAATCACCGACAATCTAATATAAGTAAGTAGATACTCATCGCAATTGATAAGTGAGAGTCTTATTTTAAGAATGTTTGCTGGTATCAATTTTAAATAGGTAGACTGCGCAGTATATAAATAAGAACTTACCACGATGTACTTTTCTACTTGGGGAAAACATGGCTAGGAAGGTCATGGTAAATTGTAACACATGCATTCGCATGTATTTCGATATGAAACTTTTGTATATAATTTAAATGACAAAATATATTTTTGACTAGCTTTTGCCCGCGGCTTCCCTCGCGTCAAAAGTTTTTTCTGTATCATTGCGAAACAGTACTTTTACCTGGATTTTTTTTTAATAAATCGGTGGTCACACATTACTAGTATTCTTCTTAACCCCTCCAGCTAAGCTAAGTGCTTGTGTTAGGAGTGGGTTCACGTCGGTAGTGCACTGGGTGGGGTTCGAACCCGCAACCACTTGATCGCAAATCCGTCACCTTAGCCATTACGCTACCGCCGCTTCCTGGATGAAAGGTACCTTATGTTCTTTACTGTAGATGTTACAGCGTGTATGCAAAATCAAAATGATTGGTTGAGTAGTTAGGGCTTGAAAGCGTACCTAAATAGCAAACTCACATTCGCATTACTAACTTTTAAACATTGGCGACATTGGGACATATAATTATACATGAACGGGAACTAACGCGATCATATGTAATACCTATTACGTGATCGCGTTAATTCCCGTTCTTAAACATAATTATATCAGATTCCCATTTATTATTGACTAACCGTGCTCGCGACTTCGTTCACGTTTCACCTCTTTCCTCTAGGCAAGATATTTATTATATTAACTATATATACTGAATTGTCGGTTAAACAACCTGGAGCGTACCAAAAAAGTTTTTGCTTGTAGAAATTCACCTCACAGGGCTATTGCAGCGACGTTATGCCTCCAATGGTCCACCCAGCGCCAGCCCGCAGGTGGCAAGCAGTCTTCGTCTACTAACTGGGCAATATCCAGACAAACCTTCATGGAAGACTTGACTGAGGGTGAAGAATATATAACCCGTCTCATCTACCCGCGGCCACTGTTAGGGTACGCACGTAAGTGCAAGTAAAACGGTTCCACTTCCTTGCACGAGACGTTATTCTCGCAGAAGATCGCGGTCGCGATAAAACAATAGTGGCGAACTCTTGCCGCATCGATTCATCCGATCTATTGGAAGACTCTCGCTGTATTCAGTCAGTCACTGCCACTTCCTATAAACTATGGGCACCCAGGGCCATCTCCAACATGCCATTGGTATAACAGATAACTCCCAACCAACACTAAAGTCCACACCCGCAACAAATAAACGTTTGGCTCTGAGCTTTGTTTATTGTCACGGTGTAACATAAGAATTCACACTAATGTAACCGAATGGACGAACGAACCGAAAATTTATGATCTGGAAATGTAAAAGAACTTCACCGGCTCTGTTTCAATAAAGCAGCTTAGCATATCTAAGCTTGTTTTTTTTTGTTGGAGATAGTGTGTCGGATCTTCTTGTTCTATAACCGAATTTAAAAATGTACATTTGTTTATTCCTTAAAACCCCCTGAAAGATACTGGCTAATTTATTGCTGGCACTTTGTGGCTGCGAGAGGGCAGATTAGCTTGCTGGCATACCCAAGAACCGGCTACGGATTACTCTGGGATCGCCAAATAATGAAAAAAAAAACTCCTGCTGTTTCCACATTCACCACAGAAAGCACAAAAATGATAGTACTCGAAATTTAAGTTCTAATAAGTGCAAAGAATAGTGTGTATCAATACCATCCTGTTTGACCGGTTCCGAATGACTGGACTCAGAATAACTACTTGTCAAATAATATGCAGGGTGTAAGAAACACCGTGCCGAATACTTAAATAGTGTATTTAGATCATCATACCGAGTCGAAAATCATTGGAATTTTCTGTTAAAAGTGATATCATTATGAGTAAACAGAACATTTTATCGAAAAATAATTAACAAATACCGCATACGGAAAAAAACTGCAATGTAATCAATCAAACAACATGTAAACATTTTATGGAATCAGCTGGTCTTGACGGAACAAACGTTTAAGGTCATTCACTGAACTGACTTTTGTAATGTGATAAGTATCCACAGAAATATGTTTTTGTAAGTTTATCACGTAGCTCAAACTTACACACTGTACAATAACAGTTGGTGACGTGATCACCTAAACCTAATATTATACTACTGTGGCCATTATGCTGCTAGGCATATAGTATTACCAGGCCTATGTCACTCGAGGTACTTGCGCGCACTAAATACCTACCGGCCGCTCGTCCGCCGGTGGACCTTATACGCAGTCTCGCGCAGTGGGGTGCCGATTTATTTTGTAATTAACTAAATTTTAAAACAATCATTAACGCTTTTTGGAAGATTTAGAATATTTTTCACCATACAGTTTAATAATTGTGATTTTAGAAAAGGGAATTTTTTTATCATGTAGGATTTTTGCATTCTAAAACTTACTACTAACTACTTAATTTACATAACGATATTGTAAATTTTTATTATTAAAAAAAAATTGTCGAAGACGTAAACCTAAACACATTTTAAAGCCTGGAAAGAGTAGGTAATTAAAACGGTAGGTATCCATATTTTTGTAGGGAGTGATTAATCTGTTACGTAGCAACTACTTAGTAATCTGTGGTACTACGTTTAATAGACTCAATAGAGTCTTTATAGGGCAGACAACAAATACTTAATTTTAGTTACTATAAGGAATAACATGGTTTAAGTAAGAGGGCGCTTGTTCCAAAAGGATCCATCGACTGAGAAAAACTTGTAAGTAATATTTAATTAACGAAAATATGAAATAAAGTTTCGTCACATAACCCGCCTTTAGTGTAGTGTGTACGATGGCTACAGCCGCTCGTAACAAAGTGTAGTTGTTCATTGTTCAACTTTATAAAGTCTACTTTACAAATGTGAAACGTAAAACTATTGTTGCATGTTCTGTAGCGACCTCATTCAATATAACTTGACAATTTCGTCTAATTTTCATATCTAAACAGAAATAGGTGTAGATAAAATATTTAGTTCATAAGGTAGTATCTCTTTCTCCTCTGATTGTCACCTGTTTTTTTTTTTGTTTAGCTGTATATTGACGAGCTTCAGTGTTTTCAATAAATTGCTAACATTTTTATAATAGTAAATATTGGGTAAAACTATTAAATGAAATGAACAGCCCGATATTAAGCTATCTGTTTTCACACAGGTAGATAGATGTTGACGGTTTAAGGGCGCGTTCCCACTGTGTCGTAACGATAAAATTTAAATGGAGATATTCACATACATTACCGCATCATTACCTATCGTCCACGTCTGTTTTACTGGATAGCGACAGACTGCCAAGATAATGAGAACATCTAAACGACAGTGTCAAACGATAAATAAAACGTCACGACCCATCGTGCTCGTGGCGAAAAGTAGTAGTCGTGACTACCCGTTGTAGGTACCATAAAATGTTCCAAAACCTTCTTTATTTGGCTTGCATCTCATCTCATCATTTATCTGCGTCCATTGTATACGGAGCTGTACAGTTAGTCGTTAGATTGGGAATAGCTAGATACGACAGATTTCAACGGTAAAAAAAAGCGTTAAGACACAGTAGGAATACGCCCTAACCAAGTGAGCGATACAACCAATATTGTGTGTGTGATTTATGAGGAATCAACCAGAAAAGACGTGCACGCCACAAATTCAAGGACAGCAGAAATATATGACAAAAATCTCTTTTCTCTTTAAAACTATCTTATGGGATTCATGAGCCATAACAACCCACTTCCTCGTTTAAGGATGCCGATTATTTTCCCTATCTGAGCGTGAGGGAAAACTATAATAGACGAAAAGTTATTTATGACAAACAAGCAAAGTTATATTTTATATTGCATACAAAATTTATAGTTATAACAACAATTAATCCACGGAGCATAGCTGTTGACGACGGCTGATGAAAAATTATAAGGCAAGTGTGTAGCCGATAAGCTGGATGCGACTTATGGCAATCAATATTGCATGCGCTTGGCGCTAGACTAATTGAAAGGTGATGGTTGCTCAGATATGCATCAGATTAAGACACAAGAGGAACATGAAAGCGCACTGGTGTAGACATACCTATAAGAATCCCACTATAAAAGAACGAGTCAGTGACATTCCAATCTTAGAACATGTAACAAATTCAATCTTGTGACATTTTAAACGTTAAGAGATTGGAACGTAGAGGTATGAGAGAATTGGGAAGAATTTCTTTTACGGGAAAAGTAACATAGCAGCCGCTCCTTTCAATTGACAAAAGTTTCCGGCAATACCTGTGTCGCAAGGACGAGAACCAACATCTGCGTGCTCTTCCAACAATTGAGAGAACACCCTTCTTTATTCTTGGAATAGTTCAGACGGATGACGTGAGGTCGTAATAACCATCGGTGTGCGAAATGTCTCAATGAACCTTCATGATGGGAAGGAGAGTCAGTAACTGGTTTTGATACGTGGTACTGGTTGGATGGTTGGTGAACCAACGGATAGTGTTCAACTATCTCCAACCAGAAAGGACAGTAAGGTCCTCTAACGCAAGCATATATTAATTAGTTCAATGTATTAATTAATAAATTGGGACTTTATCTCTATAAAATTTATTAGGTACCAGCTAAAGGCAAGCATTAATGAGCTTCTTAAAGTAAGCACTTCATTTCTATAATAGGTATATTCGTAGTAACAATAATTGGATAACAACAAACTAACTCAGTTTAGATATATGGCACCTTTTTACACCAAGTCACACCGATCGTAGTCACGAGAGAACTGATAAGAGTAAAGCGTAAGTTCCACAGGTACCTGTACTTGGTATTTATGCTGTCGTTCGTGCCTACTGTTGCTACTTTGGCACACTATACTTATAACATCAACACTTGGTTTTGCCAATACTGCACAGTATTTAAAGAAGAGAGAATTCTGAGATATTAACAACTGGTATTTGTGTATTTATTAATATATATTTTTGGTAACAAACTAACATGGTTTAGATATATGGCACCTTTTTACACCAAGTCACACCGATCGTAGTCACGAGAGAACTGATAAGATTAAAGCGTAAGTTCCACAGTTACCTGTACTTGGTATTTATGCTGTCGTTCGTGGCTACTGTCGCTACTTTGGCACACTCATAACATCAACACTAGGTTTTGCCAGTACTGCAATTAATATATTTACCGAAGAAGAATTCCGGTATATTAAACAACTGGTATTTGTGTATTTATTAAAATATATTTTTGGTACTAAGTTTTGCGTAATAAAAAAGTAAATATGATAAATAAGTAAAAAAATACATAAATAACATCTTCCAATAATGAACAAAGACTGAATAACTACGATTATGAAACCGATCACAGAAGGTATTATGCTAATCTATTTATTTTGATAGTGTTGAATTGCCATAATTTTTTATTGATGGCTTTTCCGCCGTATATTAAATTTTATTGTTTCAATAGTAACGATTGCTAGAATGCACCTGCGAATAAACTCATAAATTGAATCCTGGCTAAATCAAATCCTCTGTAATCACAGACGTGCTGGTACTGATATGTACTTTTTAACGAAATAGATGAAAAGTAGGTATCGTACTTACTACATTATAGATACTACTTTAATTGGTTCCTGATACCACTTAGGGATTGTCCATTAATCACGTGAGGCTCGAAAGGGAAAAGGGAGGGGGTTTAGAATAAATCACGAAATAACACAAGAGGTGAATTAGTAGTGAATTTAAAATTATTATTATTAATAATAATTAAAAAGTTGCTAAAAAAACATCACGTGATTAATGGACGGCCCCTTACAGCCAAAAACCTAAAACGACCTAAAATTCGGTTTTATCCGAGTTTAACTTAAACGTTCCAGCCTGGAAAAAAAAACGTTTTTTTTGTGTCTATTGCAACTTACACATATACATATTTATTGTTGATTTAGCTGCCATTTTCAAGTAAATCTGTAGGAAGCGTCTACAGACGTCTACCCGCATCACACCCTGTTTACTTCCAATATCAGAACAACATTAGCCACTATTCTTAGAATTTTACCCTTCTCCAAATAAGTACACTTCCAACAGTGACTTTTCTATATGACAATTCCGTTGTAATATAAATGTAATTCCGTACCTACGCATATTCGATCTATCGAGAATTTTCCTTTAGTTTTATTTGGCACGGAGCATGAATGATTAACTGATTAAACAGAATTCAGTCTTCAAAATACAAATACTTGTGTGTACAAAATACACACAAGTTGTTTGTAAAATTTTTGAGCACTTAAGTCATCCTGCAACTGTCAACCGAGGATCACAGTCTTCTTTTGAGCATCAAAAATGATTGATTTAGAGGTACTACGACCTTATTTACGAGTACTAATTATCCCAATTTTCGTTTGGATAATGACCACGATTCTTTTCTATACAAGAAGATGGTAAGAAGAACATTACCAGGCTTACAGCAAGTGGTTACTGGTTTCTATAACCATTCAAAACACCAATGGCTTCTCGGGGGGTCATTAATATCAACATAACAAAATTCCTGACGTAGAACTGACTAAAGTAGAAACGGCGAAGCTGGTGCCTCTTACCTATTTTTAACAGACTTTAATAAAGGACGAGGTTCTCAGTTCGTTGGAATCTTTTACTTTTTTCAAGTAACATACTTTACATAACTAGTTACTCGATTACTTGAAGATGGCTGGACCGATATGAAAAGGTAACATTGTTTGGTTTAAAAAGGTCTTATTTTTGTCTGTCTTTTGCTTTTCGAATCCAGGCCAGCAACTTTCTAAATTTCGTCTTTCCATCGTTTTATCAAATCAAATTAAATCAAAATCAATTATTTCAACTAAACCATTATAGATATTTTTGAATTGTCAGGAGTAGTAGTCCGTCAGACTAAGTCAGTCGTGAAGCTAATTGCCTGTTCCAATACGTAGATCCTGTGGAGAAGAACAGGCAGGAAATTCCAAGGACACTCTTTATCAACATGTTTTATACAAGTATCTGTTTACATTGATTATATGCGCAAATTAAATGTGAGGACAATGTAACGTATTGTTCCAAACTATAAACAGTCACGCAAACTACTACTATATGTAAGTAATAGCAGCCCGGAGATGATCTGTCAACCTTTGCTTCCCTTAAGATACCACTCTATTATAATTCTTGGCCATTTTTCTTTTTCTTCTCCAAGCATATGGTCCCGTCCACTTCCATTTTAAAGTTTTATTTGTTTTTTCCATGTTTCTGAATTTTGTTTTACTCATTATGTCCTTCAATCTTACTCTGTCTCTTTTCTTAACTCCGCTGCACCTGCCATTAGGCTGTACCAACTAAGATAAATTATAAACCAACCCACTCGTAAGCGAAAAATAAAAATTTAAATACTTAAAATCGGGGCTCGTGGCTAAGTAACCGAGTTAGTTCACTAGCCAGGTCAGGAGAATCCTAGGATGGGTGACCATTCTTAAGAAATTGAGACCCCTCCGTGTCGGCCGTTTCGTAGGTAGTTAGACTGAAAACCGACCCCAACATAGTTGGGAAAAAGCTCCGAGGATGAGGATGACTAAAAATCGACTACAAAATACGGTCTTTAATTTTGCTGTTCTTTTTTTGAATGTATGTTACGCAACACCTTCGCCCATTTTGAACCGATTTCTATAATTCTTTTTTTTATATTGAATTGGTTAAACTCAAGGTTGGTCCCATTTAAATTTGAAGAAAATATTTAATATGAAGAATACAGTTTATTACAATTTATCATGATTTAAGCGTATTGAATTTAGGTATATTTTGTTAAAAGATGATTATGTTATTTTAGTGTTAGTTATATCGTACGGAATACCTAATAACTATTTCAAAAAAGATAATTTTACTATAGAAGAGGTCTATTCAAAACAAATTATAATTTCTTACATCGACCATTAATTCATGTTTAAACGCTGATCTATAATCCCACTAATATTATAAATGTGAAAATTTGGATGGATATTTGTTACTTTTTCACACTAAAACTACTGAACCGATTACGATGAAAATTGGTATGAAGATAGATGGAGACCTGGATTAACATAAAGGCTACTTTTTATCCTGATATTCTCACGGGATCGGGACTTACGCGTGAAACCGCGGGTGAAACCGCGGGGCGCTAGTAACATTTTATTTTTACACCATTTAGGCAATATGTAGTCAAATTGCGGTCTTTAAAAATATAGTAGATCAGTAAATGAACTCCATTATCAAGCTGCCTTCACCAACTAGTTTTGTGAAGAACATTAAAGGAAGAATAACAACAACAAGTCCAATAATGTAACCAAAACTCATAACACAGGAGGGGAACAATTCTTGTTAAAAAAGTAACATAACGAAATAAAATAATGTGTAGAACGGAGTGAGCTTCAGTTCAATTTATCTATATTATTAGGTTTCGAAGTAGAATTAACTTAAAAAAATACAAAATCACAAAAAAAAACACACTGTGATCATTTTCACGTTAACAAAAAAACCCAAACTTGTTAATCACAATTTAATACAAAATGGACACGAACAAAGGCTGCTCTGATCGCTACGACCTCTCACGATCAAATAACGCTCAATATTGAATTTCACTTCCTTTTATATAAAATTTGATGGTAGATCGACGACTTTGAGAGTGTTTACTTATAATATAATTTAAGTTATCATTAATTTTATGATAGCCCTCTGCATAATTTGAGTTTAATAAACGTCCACTATTGAAACAATCGAAGCCTCAATCTCCTAAAAACATCTGTAAACACGGCAGATATTTGTCCCGTGACAAAATCGAACCATTACCACAAAGTGAATCATATACTCACTTACCTCGCTTAATAATAGTACAAGGAAACCAAGTTTTGTATACTTTTATTTCATTCATATATTTATTAGAACGAAAAGATGTACTCATACCTTAAAGGCATGTTTAAAATTTAAAATATGGACTTGAAATTGTGCCGATAGACCTGCCTGTTGGCCTAGTGGTTAGTGACCCTGACAGCTATGCCATAGGTCGTGGGTTCGATTCCCACCCGAGTCTGGGTGTTCTTTGTGTCTGTTGTTTGTATGTTTGTAAAGTCCCCCGCGACACAGGAGTAATTCCCAATGCGGGAGTTGTCTTTCTATAAAAAAAAAAAGTAATTCTGTAAAATATAAAGCTGACACGAATTAAACTTAAGGTAATCCGAACAAGTCCGTAAAAATAAATAACTAAATCAAAATCATGGAAATTGACATGAAAAGTCAAAAGACAAAGTCTTTTAGAAATGTGCATCCATCTACACGAGAAAATGTATCTTCTCAAAATAAAACAAATTTTTACAGTCGAAAAATCTAAATCGAGAATACAATAAACAATCTTAAATTATATCAGACACATTTCCAAAACGCGTCGTATTTGTATGCTTTTGTTACAAAAGATTACAACGACTGCGCACGAAATTCACCATTGAAGTACAGATGTCTCTTCAATATTGCGCAAAAATAGGCAATCATATTTCGTTTACCATAAAAAAGCAACGCTCAACTGTAAACTTTAAGCTAAAATATATTTTATTCATGTTACGGACGTCGAGTGTTCGGAACCAATGAATTTGTATGACGTTGATAACGCGTTTTATTGTCACAGTTAGTAAATAAATTCTGTCGCATCCACCAATCATGTACTGGGATCACGTAGCAGGCCGCTGCGATGAAAGGTATAATCCAATCAATTATTACGCCCGTGTTCCAATTTTGCACCCAAATGTAAAGAGAAAAGATTTAATCCCAAAAATGTTTTGTCTGTTTTGGTCATTCTAAGCCCAATTTCTTTATATTTTTCATTTCTAAAACATTTTCATGTGCCTTTGTTATTGCCTTCGTCGCAGACGTCTCCTATTTGTTACGCATTATTACAGTTTACCCACTTAAATAGATTAACTTCTACTAGTAATAGTTATATAAGGTATACCTTAGAAACCTGAGTTATCATAATAGAAGAAATTATCAAGCATTTGTAATGTAATAATAAATAACATCGAAATACAAAAATAATACCCATATTAAGCTTATTGTTATTATGTTTTTAAAGGGTGTATCTTATGTACAAACCAAAAACATTACTTTAAAAATGAAAATTACAATTTAAAAAAGTATAAGTAATCACTAAATTAAACAACAAAAAAACCGAGTCTGACTCGCGCACCGAGGGTTCCATAAGCAAACAAATTTGTATTTAGATAGTAGGTCCATCTTGTGAATCAATTCTCGAGACTTTTGCAAGTCTTTGTCGAAAGACAAACTTAACTTTGCGGTTGCGATGTACGACAAAGTCAACAGTCTAACCGCAAAATATAAGTTTGTAATCACAAATACTATTTTTTTATTTGATATGACAACAAATTAACGACTTTCGGATTTTTTCCTTAACTTGTACTGTCAGACCTTGCTTTTTACAAAATTTCATGATTCTAGGTCAATGGCCCTATAGGTTTTGATTTACCTACATATTACCTCATACTACCTAAATATTTAAATTTGGTCAAATATAAGGCTTAGGTGGCCATGTCTTTTAATTGCGTTGACTTAGAAGCTTCATTTTTAACAGCTTCAAGGGACCGCAGACTTATATATATTCGGTATTAATTTCAACTTGATACGTCTACCGGTTCCTGAGAAAAATGGTCTTGACAGACAGACAGACGGATAACATAGTGATACTATAAGGTTCCTATTTTCCTTTTGAGGAAAGGAACCCTAAAAACGAAATCAAAAGAAGTGACAAAAGAATTAGGGGCTTAAAAATTTGTTTTCAGGTCGGTTTATCAATTTTTTTACAGCTAGAGTAGCTGTAGCTGGTCCATAGGAGTACATAAGATGTAAGGCACAACACTAGAAGTGCAATCAACTGCAGTTATAAATGTGGGTAAAGTCAATATGCTAAGCATCAAACTTTTGTTGCTTTAAGTAGGGTTACGACGCTTAATGTGCCAAGGATGTGTTGGATCCCAACAATTTTTATAATCACCCCTTTTCTTATGTCGGTTAAAAAAACTCTATCTACGGGCATACCAAGAAATGCTGTATTTACTTAGCTAATCTAATGCTGTAATCATCTAGTTTGTCATTGAATAATAATGATCGCTCGCGTAGCTCGTATCGAATAGCACCCTTCATTCTTATAATTATTATTTGGTTCTATGGTAATCAGACTACTGATAAACATATTTTATATATTTCTAAATACATACATATTAAAGAGAAATTACATTATTGTGAGACTAGTTTGGCTAAAACCATTCAAATTTTCTAACATACGTTCCAGAATTTGGTAAAAGTTATAAGATGTTAACGTGTGTAACGAGGTAAGCCTCGTTCTAGAAACGTGGTCGACTAGAAAAATTAAGCGATGGAGGTAAATTACACACGCTAGGTCACAAGATTTCACAGTTTTTAATAATAGAAGGAAAACTATTACAGACTGAATTCGCGGTAGTAGAAACAAGAGTTAGGTTCAGGACAGGGTTTCTGACGACTTCAACCGTGGTCTGGCCGGCTATAGGTGGAGTACTTACTTAACGAGGGGTAGTGTAGTGGTGGAGTTGGCGGTGTCGAGCTCGCGCGACAATGTTTTATCTTTGAAACTACACTGTAGCTCGTATCGGTAAGCCAGGCCTTTACGGTTACAGGTTTTAGTCCATACCTACCACAAAAAAATACTGCATCGCGTTTGGTGAAATCTTTACTGTACGCTAAGTTGAAGTACTACTACTTACTGAAAATTTTGAATATTGTGAAGTTTCAATAATATGTTTTTGGTGCATACATACGTGTCGAATGGACAACCTCCTTTTTGAAGTCGGTTATTTAATATTCTACTCGTAAGTACTGCAACAAGATTAATGAAAATCGCATGACTAAAACTGAAGTTAGAATGTAATTTCTAAAATCAATATTTTTTATCTGCTTATTGTATGCTCACTACCCCGTATGACCCCATAAGGAGTAGACAGAAAGGTTTATTACAAACCACGCAATGAAGGGGATTATGTCGCCCTCTACTAAGTCCATTTTCGAGACCCCATCCTAGAGCTGAGAATTCTTAAACATAAAATTTCTATAACAATTTGCTCGATTCAGCATCCCACGATCGCACAAAAATGTGAGCGCGAACTTTTGGCAGGGAACCAACGAGGCAATAATTAGATTATTAGTTGTTAAAATATTTCTCCACGTTTCTTAGGCTTTTTTTGATGAAAACTAGTCAAATTATTAAACTACTATTAAAAATACATAAAACAGGACACATACACATGTTAATATGTTATGCAGGCTTTACATAAATACTCAAAGAACGTAAAAGTTTGAAACTACGATCAAAATAATAAATTGTATTCGTGCACTGACCTCTATTATACAACTTGTATAATAGAGGTCACTGTATTCGTAGGATATCTGCATCGTTTTCTTATAAAAGAGTATTGATAACTGTACCCCGTTTTGTAACACACAGCAAGATAAAGACCAACTTATAACTTAACGTCGTCGTGGGGTTCAAAACAAAAGAAACATCTGATACGTAAGTCAGGAGGGAAATTTCTTTAAAATTAAGTTAGTCGAAATTGTCGAAGTTTACAACACATAATCTAAAAAGTTCTGTGATAGTCCACACGAAAGGTCTTTTAATCTGAAAAGCGAGCTTTATTATTAATTGGTGGATGAAGTTTCTCTTTTGTAATACAAATATGTTTACGGAGTGATTCCCACGGGCATCGTTAAGGGGCCGTTGTCGTCCTGCGGCACCGCGACATCGCTTCACCACCTAACATGATATTTACTCGTTTTGATTTCAACGCAGGACCGTTGAAATTTTAGGTGTCTAGGAAAGCACCTAAAACCTCAGTTCAAACGTTTTTTTTTCACGTACACATTTTCTACTTACTAATCATCGCCGTGATATTCTTAGGAGCTGTTCATGATTTTCGATGTGTTCACATTTTTCTCTGACGAACGATTGTAGCTGTGGAGTCTTCTGAGTGCTGATAATCGCGTTGATCGACGTATTCAGGTGTGAAATCTGGATATCAAATTTTAGTTTCGCTTTGCTATTGTATTAGGAAGGTTTTCGTTTGGAGAAGACATCCATGTTTTAGTGCTAAAATAGAAGATGTTTTGTTTTGTGTTTTGAGGACGTGAGTTGTAACGTCTTTATGGCATATGATTCGTAACGTACATGTGTCACGACGTAACGCTATCCAAGTGTTTTGAGTGTGTTATTCAATCCAGCGTTCTTTACATATGATATTTCTTATATTACAAGGTAAACTCGTTTGTTGACTTAATAGTCTGCTCTCACAAGAAGAAGAACACAACAAAGAGTAGGAACAATACTAGAAGCATTTAGTAAACAATTTGTTTTTCTTTTAAACTTACTTTCACCTTTTTGTAATATGTCAATTTAGTCCGAAACAGCTCCTTAAGTTTACCAATAAATAACAACGAACGACGTACGTAACGTGGGTCAACAAGACAGCCATGAAAGATATATTAAGGTAGGAGCCAAACAAAAATATTTGCAAACCTAATTACAGAGAGGAAATGTAGGTAATATTCCGAAAGTTCCCGGAAAATGTGAGACGTGACGAAGACTGCACGCAACAAAAGGAGTTTTTCAAGGAAATGAGCTAACTTTCTCAAACCCGGGGGCTAATTCAACGGCTCACTGTAGCAAGTTTAACTTTTTTAGATATATTAAGTGCTTAGTCATGATATCCTACTTTAACAGTTTTTTTCCTGAACATTCCTTATTATGTGCGCTCATCAAATCTTTTAGAAGTGTGAACCTGACAGCACACTTTGTGTTTTCGTTATTTGTAGAGAAAACTTCATTTTTACGTTGTTATTTTAGATACAATAGTTATAATACTGCAGATGAAGACAGAAACTTCTAAATTATGTTAAAAACCAGAGAACTGTCTGCCAATTGCAGTGCTCCCCATAATATCCAAAGTCTTTGAAGAGTCATATCTCTTTGAAAGGTCTCTAATTGTTAAAATAGACACCCAAAGTACAACAAAACCAATAACATAATATGGGATGCGACAAGATTCGATCCTTGAGCCCCTTTTATTTTTAATCTACATAAATAATATCAAAGAACTTTGTCTTTCAGGGGTTACATTATACGGGGATGATACTTCCCTCTTCTACTTTGGCAATGATATTTATGCAGTTACTAAGCAGGCCCAAGATGATTTAAATATATTAAGTACTTACTACTAATACTAAGCTGATTATTTATTATAAATGTAGCCAAGACCAACTATGTGATTTTCTCGCCAACATAAACAATAAATCCTTGACCACGCCCCATTGTGCATTGGTACTACACCTATATCAAAACTGAAGTCGGTGAAATACCTTGGCATTGTTCTTGATAGCCATTACTTGGCTCACGTTGCAAAAATCAAATTCAAAATATCCGCACTTATGGGTAGACGTCGTGGGCCGGTTCGTTGCTTTCCTATATCCGTTTTTACGAGTAAGACTCATCTATCCCATCTAATTGAACTATGGAGCCTTGGAGCCAAGTCTAATTTACAACATAAAATTATAACATTTTCAAAAAATAAAATTACTGTTTCACATGAATTACCTGACACCTAGGGCATGCTATCCGGATATCCGAATTTTCCGGAGTCATATCGGAATGTGGGGTCGGGATAACTCGTCATGTTTTTGCAAAAAATTCAGGCTTTTAAGCACTAGTCGAGTGTTAACGTGTTTGATTCCTAAACATTTGTTTAAAATGGAACGGATTGATTCGTGGAACACAGAAACTTTCGTAAGGTTTATGTAACACTGACAAAATAGCGCACCATAAACAAACTAAATGTCTAGTGGCGCTAAAATAACAAAAATAACTTCGAATATCCCCTTAAGGGAGCTTTTAAAATTGTTCAATTTCCGGTAATTTCCTGAAATAATGTATACTTGCCATACGTCTGTTTATTATATATGTATATTATTTATTCATTTATTTATTTATCAACTATGGACGATTTACAGCCAAGTAAAACAGTATATTGGAAGACAAGAAAACAGATAGCCAATGACAAATCCTCACTTAAACCCAACAGAATATAGCTAAAGGGAACAAGACAAAACAGGTTAGTAATAACAAATATGATATTACACACAAAAATACATTGCAAAAATCATTATACATATCTAGGTTAGCATATGTTACCCTTAAAGAATTTAAAGCTTAGGCACCTACGTGCTGCTGCCACATTAGCTTTAAAGGGATCAATGTCGTACACTTTCACACGTTATTGAAGCTTCTGCTTGCACGGATGACATAAGAGTTTTGCCTACAATTCGTCGATGCGAATATATGTAGGTGGATTACAGCGGGTTCTTGAAGAAATATTAAAAATTAATTTTGAAAAAGTTCGCAGCTGTCAGTGTTGTGTTGTTCAAGATTTTTATTAATAGAGTACAGTCGGCAATCTCACGACGAATTGTAAGAGGTACAAATGGTGCTACTTACAAAGATGCAGGTAGTTTTCTGAATGATACGGTACTTTCTGATGAAAACATAAGTATTTGATTAATCTTTTTTTTAATGTTTTTGATTCAGTCTACATATTTTTGATAGGAGGGATTCCACACTTCACATGCATACATGGCTTCTGACAAAAGTGCAGTGTAGAATTTTTAGGGTTGTTGTCTTTTTGAAGTCTTTAGACAACCGCGTAATTAATCCTAATGCTCTAGACGCCTTAGCAACGACTGCATCTATGTGCGCTTCATAGATTAGCTTCGAGTCATGCATGACACCCAGGTCTTGGAGTGAAACACTTCTAAGCAGCAACTCACCATTCAATGTATATTGAAAATTATTATTAAAGAATATCAATTTAGTAAATTGAAACTCTTATTAAAATAATTTGGTAGGAAAATAATCTTATTCTGGCAACTATGACACACAGTAACAAAACAGAACTAACGCGCCTCAATTTTTTTAGAGTTTATGATCCTAATAAAGATGTTAATAACCTTACCAATTAAAGTAATAAATGTATTCAACATGTATTAGTTAGGTTAAACTGGTTTTTGACAGTGGTAATATCCATATTATCCGGATTTATCCGGGTATCATTTTGGAAGTATCCGAAATATGTAAATAGTGAATTATGGAAACTTATTTAGGGAAACCGAATATGTTGTCTATCGTAACAGTGGACGAAATTATTAAACTGAATAATAATATAATCTATAACGTAATCGTGATACATATCATACATATCATGTAGGACGTCGCGATCAATATTTGTCAACTATGTCACCAACCTAGGTTAAGTCCCTCAGGCATATCTAGTTTCGGTTATTCTAGTCTTGTTTTCATCGAAAACTTACACATATGTACATAATCAAATAACCGGGATAATCCATCAGCAACTTGCTCCGAAATTCAAACTTGAGATAGGACCTGTGCCATTCTATAGATATAGCCCTGAATCGGTTCTTAGAGATCGATCGATCTATTGTCACCAATAGAAATGTTGTTTCCAGAAAGCTTAATATTTGAAAAACGATTTATGTATTCGAACACAAGAGATGGTCAGTATGTTAAATATTTTTGGTCAGTTCAATAAAGAATATTAGACAGTAAAAATAAATTTAAAAAATATATAAGTACTAGCGGACCCGATAATCGTGGTCCTGCCTGAACTTAAAAAATATTATTCCTGGAACCCTATCGCAGCGCCACCTACCTGGTCCAATTGTAAATATAAACTATTCTCAAATCCACCTTAAGATACACAACAAATTTCATTAAAATCGGTCATTATTCCTGGAATCTTATCGCAGCGCCATCTACCTGGTCCAATTGTAAATCTAAATCATTCTCGAATCCACCTGAAGACGCACAGAAAATTTCATTAAAATCTTTCCATCCATTTAGGAAGAGTTCAGTAATATACACACGCACAGAAGAAATATATATATAAAGATAAGGGAAAAATAAATAACATTCTCGGACATATTACTTGTTTCGCATAGCTTGTATCTACATTGGGTCCTAGAACACGGGTAAACATACTTGTATATACATAATATACATAGAAACCCCAGAAAGTGTCAGTGGTCTCTAGGCACACTCCTGTGGATATAGCAGAACTAAAGAATTCGAAACTTCGTGCTCCAGGCACACCAAAGATGTACTCATTTTGTTGGTTGCCTGAGGCGTCACAGAAACAGGCCGGTTTGAACAGACCGCTCCCTGAACAAATTGTGAGTACTTAACAGATTTAGGCCATTCTTACGCTTATTTCATGAAAAAGTAATGAAACAAAATTTAACTTAGTAATGTGATGTAACTCTTATAATATAATAATCGTTTATATACTACTAGCAATCCGCCCCGGCTTCGCACGGGTAGCAGAGACATCTTCAACAATCAACATCATATTTCAACTAATTTACACAAAACGTTAACAAATTATACACCTAAACCTTTCTCGTGAATCACTCTGTCTATTCGTGAAAACCGCATGAAAATCCGTTCAATAGTTTTCAGTTTATCGCGAACAGACAGACAGACGCGGCGGGCGACTTTGCTTTATAATATGTAGTGATATGCAAATTCAGACAGACTGCAGTAACTTTTATAGTACACATTTTACACACACATTGCACTCTAAGTCTCACTTATATATATATATATATATATATATATATATATATATATATATCAAATTACTTTTTTAATTTGACATAATGTTTCTCTTATAATAAACTAGCAACCCGCCCCAGCTTCGCACGGGTACAAATTATACATCAAAACCTTCCTCATGAATCACTCTGTCTATTAGAGAAAACCGCATGAAAATCCGTTCAGTACTTTTTCAGTTTATCGCGAACAGACAGACAGAGAGACGCGCCGGGAGGACTTTGTTTTAAAATATGTAGTGATAAAAGACACTTTATGTTATCTAGAGAGAGAATGTACATGTCTTTGGATGCGGTAGACAAGGCACAAGCGTCACAGAAGAACATACTGCCTGTTGTTACAGGCAGTAAGTTTACCCAGCTTTATTACTGCTACTATAATTGTGTCAATATATCTATACTAATATTATAAAGCTGAAGAGTTTGTTTGTTTGTTTGCGTGAACGCGCTAATCTCAGGAACTACTGGTTCGAATTGAAAAATTATTTTAGTGTTAAAGAATTATATAGCCTATAACCTTCCTATATAACAAGCTATATAACATCACGCTACGACCAATAGGAGCGCAGCAGTGATCCTAAACGCAGGTGAAACTGCGAGAACGGCTAGTGATTTTATAAAACAGTGACACCTGCTGCTTAGCGGCAACTGCAAACATACACATTACCTTGCGAAAAAACTTCATACAAAGACTACTTACGATAAAATCCTTTTAAGTTTGTTTCATACTTACCGAACAATATCTTAAATTCTCAAGTTTTTAAAAGCTTTTGGCAATTAGAGTAATATTGTCGACCTTTATTTTGCCCACTCTGCGTACATAGGTGATTAAGACGTATAAAGTACTTTTGTCTTTACTCGAACTCTTTTGCTGTTCTGACTTTTAACTTTAAACTTCGTACTTGTCACGTAGCAAATAAACACAAGACCACCACTTAGGTATTAACACTCACACTCACAACACTAGGTTTGTCACGGACTCGTTACCAACGCTACTACGATCGTACTAGTCTTACTACCAGCAAAATAAAAACAGCAACAATTTTTAGGGTGACGTACTGCCCGAGTACGTATCGGACATACAGCCACCGTAATCTCTGAATATGTTGAAAGTCGTTCCACAGGAAAATGATCTGGTTGAGTACGCCTTTATGATAAGTTATTTAAATTCGTTACACTGAAAGGAAAAAGACTTAAGCCTGATTTAAACATTGCACATTAATGCAAGTGTTGCGTATTAGATCGTCTAATATCAGAATGAACGCGGCTTTTTGTTAACATGCTGTCTGCTTTTTCCACTATGCTTTCTGCTTTCGTGACTATCCGATGACAGAATGACGTACTACTTGCCAGTTGCATTATCCATTCGGACTTTAAATAGCCATCCTGCTCATAGTACAGCAGCGTTAAGAGGCTGAGGATCATAATCATACCACAATTCACAACTTTCAATAATGTAAGAAGTTTGTCTACGAGACCTTCAAACTTCTACCCTAGTAATCAAATCAAATAATCGTACAATGTTTATTTTTCAACACAAAAAGATGTAGTACTTATTCATAATGTTGACTAGTAAACATTACACAAACACCACAATAAATTGCTAAGTTTTGTTAGGGATGTGAAAGTTGAAGTTTTGGCAGTTTTCCATACGGAGTAGGCTGAGATATTTACTTGTCGTAGAAAGGAACTTAGGTCGTATTTCAAGAACAAGGCCATTATGAACACGCAATGCCTTTGCCGCCTGAAAGACTTGTAATAAACACCTTCAGGCTAATAAAATGACCTTAACTACTAAATAATTATAGATATGTATTTTATAGGTACCAAAGAGCAGCACAAGCAAGATACGTATGTATATTTTTTAAGTGCATCTGAAGGATGAAAGTTTAGCAGATTTCTGATATACTTGGAATCTCCGGACTTGGGAAATATATCCAACCTATGTAGAGAAGGCATCAATTTTCTACTGGTAAGTAAGATAGCCAGAGCTACATTTGGTAGTAATGTGGGCAGTGGCAATACGCATGTGACACCGATGACGCAACTGCGTCATTTGCTGCAGTAAAGCAGTTATATGACATGCAAATTGGTTGCTTAAGCTGAGTGCAAGTATAGCAAATACCTCACTCTGGATTTTTTTTGTAAGACTGTAATAAAATAAATGAAGTCGGATATCCTCCCTGTAAAGATAGAAAATGTACAGGAGTTTGTAATTGATTAGCTTGAAAGACCCCGGTGCAACCTGACCCATTAATTGCGAACCACTTGCTCCAACGATCGTATACCGACCCTCGACAATATTAATATCGTTGAACAGGTAACTAGTGCAAGTAAAGTATGGCTGTTTTTATCTCTTACTGTACTCAACCTCATACTTTCCTCACTAATAAGAACGGATCTAAACTCATAATAATAAAATTGCAAATATTGCAATAGATATGATGTTAAGTTGGAAGATAAATTCTATATTCTATTCCTCAATAAAAAAAAGATATCTTAAAATGAGTCGTGCTAAATCCATATTCCATTTTGTAACTTCAGTTAAATCTATTTCTATAACCGTAAATCATAGAAAATTAATTTGAGCGTATGATAAACATCACATCAATATCTAAACAATGGTTGATGGGACATTACATCAAATAGTACAAATCTATATATTAATACGTGAAGCGAAAACTTTGGATCCCTTTTTACGAAAATTGGGCGGACGGAGGAGTTGAACAATATTTGCTACAAAGTAAAAAAAAATGCAAAGCGGGTACATACACCTATGAAGGTCCAGTATATATTTTGACCTGTCATGGTACAAAATCTATACAATGACAGGTTAAGTAATATTGGCCAATGAAATAAACCATGGTCGAAATTCGACCACCACGCGATCTCTAGTATATATAAATATACATATTCAAAGTTAAAACAAATTCATTGGGTACTATTTAAAATCAACAAGTTTTATAACAATCACTTTATTCACGACAATCGTTGTTTAATGAAATAGGAAACTGAATTATGTATAGGTACATAACACAACAAAGCCTTACAAGCTATAATTTATCAAAAAAGTTTTTGAGTGAAGTCGAGCCTCGTGGTTCAGTAGCCTATTTTTTATTTTTGACATTTTACTTTAGACATGAAAAATCTCATCACATATTTTTTGTATTACAGAACGATTTTAAATTATTTGTAGCTTAAGTAAAAGTAAATTAACGGTGTATCTTTTCATTAAAGTTTAAATACTCGGAGAAGTATATTGTTTTTTACTTTTGTATTTTGTTTTCTTTCTTTTTTGGTAAACAAGCGACCTAGTAGAGATCGCAGGACGCTCTCAACCTTTGAAGGAATTAAGGAAGAATGATGATAATATTTTTTTAATGAACAGAGGTAGGAATCTATTGAATTATCAAACCCATACTTATAATTATACACATTCGGTTTGCACAAGGTACTGAATTAAGAGTAGCTTAATTAGTAGTAGTACAATGCGCCAATGTGACAATTGTGATGTCAATTTAACACAAAAACATTAAGCTGCTATGTCAGTGCGCCTATCTATGACTATTTTAAAATGAGTAGGTAAATAAGTGAAAAAATGCATTTCAAACCAACAGCCGGTATAAACCTTTATTTTTCATTTCTCGACCAAAAGTGCTGTATTTAGCTTAAGTCTAAAATACATTTTTATCTTTATGTCACATGGTGATATTATAAATGAACGGTTGTCTTCGTTCGTTCGAACTTATTTTCTATTTTGGAATACTTCTTAACAATTTTCATTTAAAAAAATCGTTATCTATATGACTTCTTTTGCGCTGAATTTACGTCATCATCTGAATGGAAAACATTATTCAAAACTTACCTGCTGTATTACTTGTCATTTTGTTAAACTAACTTGGATTTAATACCAATATTAAAGTGAGGAGCGCGCGTGCGTTTTTCCCGGTAAGATGGTAGCAACTGTCAGATATTACGTAGTTCTCTGGTCGCACTAAGTAGATCCGACAATGTTAGCCCGAAAATCTCGAAAACGGATATGAATAAATATATATTTATGTATTTTTTTTTTTTTAAAGATTACTAGTAACCTGGGTCACACATTACTAGTAATCTCATTAACCCCTCCAGCTAAGCTTAACGCTTGTGTTAGGAGTGGGTTCACGACGGTAGTGCACTGGGTGGGGTTCGAACCCGCAACCACTTGATCGCAAGTCGTAGCCATTACGCTACCACCGCTTTGTAATAATAGTAATATTTAACGTGGTTAAAATACATCCAAACTTATTAAGTATTTTAAGAAATAATCCGAAAAAGTCATTTCTTCAGATTCTACATTATTAATAGAGACATGCGAATTGAAGCGCACGTTTCTCGTGTCTTCATGAAAATACGCAGCATAGGTACCTAATATGCAAAAATATGTGGCACAGTTAAAACACAAATGCAGAAAATGGAAATGCTAAAATGAACGTTCAAATTCCGTATAAAGTTGTCAACGACTTTTTGCAACAGAAACTTCAGTCTTTTAGTGCATTGCAACGCTTCCGATAAAATAAAGAATACTCGGCTTTCATTAGAAATCGGTATCTACTGATTTCTCTGAGGAAGTGATCAACTCCCAGCTTAAAGAAGATTTATAAAGTAGTTAAACCAGTTTTGCTTCGTATTCAAAATTGAATGAGAATTTACTAATGATACAAAAATAGTTTACTGTAGAACTAAACTACCTTGGAACTAAAACATTGAAATATTTAAATATGCGTAGTCCAGAAAATAACAATAAAATTGTGTTAAGTTTCTAACATACAAGCATTATCGCGCGGCAGTGCACCTCATATATTAAAGAGTTACATCATTTATAACACAAAAATGTTTTATTCGCTTGAATTTATGTGCCTAAAAGCTGAAAAGCTTTTTAATTTTAGTTGGTAAACAGAAAAATGTTTTTTGTACTGTAATCGTAAAGTATCAACTCATTAGTCTTGTTTAAACACCAGGCGCATTGTATTCTGTACGTGAGTTTACATTTACGTAAATTACCGCAACGACTACAGTTTCGAGGGCTTATCTGTAACAACAATTGCATTTTAATTATTTAGCGAATTCTCGAATGCAAGCAGCACCACGGTGTGCCGAGTGGCAAAACTATCAGCGCCAGACGCTAACGATTCGAGTTTGATCCCCGGTCACAAACCTCAGACTTTTTCGCAGTTTATAAACATGTAAAGGAAAACAATCTTGAGGAAACATGCACACCTTCGAGTTTTCGAAACCGACCGAATGAGTATAAAGTCTGCTATTTCACATTAGAACAGTGTGTGAGACTACGGTTTAATCTCTCTTACAGTGATATTAAATGAGGGTTATCTAAAATGGTCGTCGTTTCCATTCAAAGTCAAAATATCTTTATTTCAAAAATTTTTTTTTTTGAATATGTCTTTTTAGGGTTCGGTTCCTCAAATGGAAAAAATAACCCTTATTACTATAAGAGTTCCTTTTCACTAAGTAGTTCGTCTTTCTGTCTGTGTGTCTGTCTACCTGTTTGTTTGTCAAGAACTCGGGAATCCGTGAAGGCATCAAATTGAAATTACATCAAATACTTATGCTTGCGGTCCCTTGAAGCTGTAATAATATCAAGATTCTAAGTCAACGCAATCAAAAGATACGACCTTTCAAGCCTTTGATTTAACCAAATTTGAACATTTCGCATTTCTATAGGGTATTTCCCATTGACCTAGAATCATGAAATTTGGTAAGAAACAAGGTGAGAACTTGCTTGTTAAATTTCATGATAATATAGTTATAGGCTCAAGTATAGAAAAAAATCCGAGTCATTAATCTGTTGTTTTATCACATAAAAAAATTTTTTTTTAATCACAAACTTATATTTTGTAGTTGGAAAGTTGACTTTGTCGAATATCGATGTAAGGGAGGGTATTTTAGATCTGAAAAGTTAAGTATGTCTTTCGGAAAAAACGAGCTAAAATCTTCGAGAATTGATTTCGGAGATGGACGTACTTTCTAGTATCTAAATACAAGCTTGTTTGCTTACGGAACCCTCGGCGCGCGAGTCATTCGGACTTGGCCAGTATTTTTTAACTAAATATTAAAACAATAGGTTAATTTGTGCAAAGTAAAACTAATATATTAATATATATCAGCCAATGTCGATCTACATATAACCGCCCGTTTCCAAGTAATTGATCCTTGTGAGAAGAAAATCATTACCTAGATAAACACTCAGCGAAGTGAACTTGGTGCCTAAAGTGGGATACATAGTTATACTAAAGCATATTTCCACTACCTTAGACGTTTAACGATTACTTAGCTTAGCTTGATTGGCTAGACTTCAGTATAAAACTTATTAAACTAAACTGGGTTGATATCATCGCAAAGCATAGGTAATGTAAATTGCAATATCATTCAACTCATCGCCAATCTCCGTTTTCCATCAGGATAATTCACAGGCCTCGTCCACTGCAAATAAAGAAAAAAGACTCCTCTTCTAACGACCGTCGTACCTTGGAAATGAGCAATTTTGCACACAGGTGACAAAAGTGACGAAGTGGAAAATTGCTCGAGGATACATTGATTAAACAACAAAATATGTTTGATACGTTTAATAAACGTGAATGTTTTTCTTTAACGGTATTATTTATATTTAGGAACCATAGTTTTAAATCTTGGTCGATTATCGGTAATCGTCAAGAATACATAAGATTTTTATACGCTTCTTGTTACATTTACCTAGGGCACTTAAATATCTTTTTAAACAACAAAACATTTCATATTAATTCATAATTTTTTTGCGGGTAATGTTACGAAGAGCTGAAATTCTGTACGATATTGTACGAAATCGACTTTATTGTCCTAAATTACTTACAAATATCTACTTCAATGTACCTCGAAGACGAACATGACATACTAAGCTCTTAGTTACACCCTTACGTTCTACAAATTATGCCAAGAACTCTGTTCTCTCCAGAATAATATCAACCTATATAATACCGAATTCAAAGACATAGATTTATTCTCGACTAGTAAAATTGGGTTAAAGACACATATAACGAACACGATAGCGAGCACTCAAGCTAGTATGATTAGGTTAAACTTAATCAACTAAATTTTTTAAACTTAAACAGGTGGCGAAGAGTTGTTGTTATCTAAATTGTATTTATGTGGTTAAAATTATTTGGTTTCTCCTTATTTGTAGAAATTTGATTTATAATATTTATTGTTATGGACTATTGTTAACCCTAATAATTTAAAAATAAAAATAAATAAATGAAAGAAATTATCTTAGCTCAATACATTAGGACGCATTTAGATACAGCAAGTTTATATTGATAAATCCATAGATATTGCTAAAAAAAAACTCTGAGTAGAACATTAGTAGGTTGTATGTAACCAGCCTTTCTATAACATTAGAGCGTGTACTTTGACTTCAAAAGATCTTTGTAGGATGACATATCCGTTTCACATGTAGTCGTGAAAGACTCCGAGCGCTTTCCTTAATGGAACTTTGTATTGTACCAAAGTTTGTTCGACAAAAGGTCAACGAACAAAGACACAAAGATAGAACCAGAAGTACCTACGCTTCGTTTTTTTATTTGTAAATAGACTTTGAAGTAGAAACTTTTTGGTCAAATCTGACCGACTTTTTCGTTTTCACCAGTGTCCGATGCACATTTTCACGATGAAGTACTTTTTTATTTTCACTTTTCGACGGAATATCACGGCTTTGTAGAACGACGCCGCTCGCTTTTTACCTAAGAACTTTCCATTTTTTTTTTTTCATTAGACCTTATTAGGAAGGAATCTCTTATTCTACAGCTTCAACATCAAAGTGCACTTTCAATTGTGTCTATTAGTTACCTACCTGAGTATTTAGCATTTTACACAAAGTGTATTGTTTAATATGAATTTAATTATACTATTAAAAGTAACTAACAACATTTTAATCTAATTACAGTTTTTACAGTTGATGACCAAACCAGATTCGTTACGCGTTGTCTGTTTACATAATTTTAAACTGGGGATTCATATTTTAACATTTAAAATATCTTTCTTTGTTAAAAATATAAAGCACATGAACTTTCTAAGCTCACGCCTTTTCTTTGGAGAAAATCATATGAAAAATTCAAAAGCCAAAATATCCAATTCTCAACTCATTTATTTTCATTTTTACAGATGAATAATCTCTAAAAGACTATGTCTTTACATTTATCATCTAATAAGTGATAAGAATATACTAATATATTACAATACTCATTATATTATAGATATCATTGACAGATATTAAAGTTAACATCTGTTGGCGATGCGATGCGTGAATATGCAAAACTTACTCCACTTAGAAACAAGTCCTAAGATATCAATTAATTCAGCCAATCATAAGTTGTTATACTACTTATGTAATGTAATAATGTGGGGTTTATATAAGATCTTGTGAATTACGTTGAACTTGAGTTAAAATTGATTCGTGTATAAACCCAATTCGCGATTTTGTTTTCTTTTTTGGACCATACGTCGGACGTCACCCATATGTTATTTACATAGAATGCTTTGTATCTTTATTAAAAAATAATTATTCCACATATATCATAAAGGTAAAAATGATATGTAGATGTTTATAACTATTTTGGTAAATATATACATAGTTGCATGGTTAGGATTTTAAACATACATATAGGTAGGTACCCATTTCCGGGAATATTCAAAGTTAAATGAGCAAGCGGTAATCCCTCTAAATAGCCTACATCACCCTTGGTTATATACATAGGTACGTAATAATTATAACAAAACAAGATTATTTAAAAAATATATAACAATAATGACTAATAATTTCTTTTTCATACAATATAATCTCCAAACCTTTATAATATTGATCTAAATTTTAGTATTAAATTCTGCGAGCCTGTCAATGTAAAAATACGCAAATATGTACATAATAATATGTATTTGCCTAGTACTCTGATTTTACCTACTGTTTAGTTATTAACACACGTAACAAAAACTATATCTATCTAATACCTTTTAAACGAGGATTTCTTGTATGTATGTATATATATAATCTGAATCTAGGAAACGGCTGCAACGATTTTGATGAAATTTTGTATACAGATACAGTTTCAACTGCATAAGTTGTATTTCCTGTAAAAATGCAATTTTACAAAAAAAAAATACGGTTTTACAAAAAGCTACCGAGCAAAGCTCGGTCTCCCAGGTACTTTCTTCTTAAGTACAGAATACTTGAGTGCTAAACATAAAATACACTAATTATATTATATATAATGTGATAACACTGTTCAACACTAAAAATTTTAAATTTTTGGCTGTTAAAATATGATTACGAAAACAACACTAGATTTTTTTCTAGCTGCTCTTGTTTTTAAATTATACGCATGTATTAAATTCTTACAAAAAAGTATTTTTTACACATTTTATTTTAAAGAGTTAATGCTAATCTGTACCTCCTTTAGATCCTGACAAAGATTCACGGGTAATAGATAATCGTGTGAGTGTCCTATATTCCTTGATATCATCCTTAAATTATTCGTTTATCCTGGTGAAAGCTTTAACCCCGTTCCTCGCAAAAATCACCAAGATTTTCAGGAAATTGATCCAAATAAGAATGTAAATAATGAATTTTAATGCTCATTTTACATCCTAGATCTCTTTGAAGAAGAAGAATAATTTTGGGTTTCCAAAACTAATGATGTCTATAATGATCTCTTTTCGAGTTCATCCATGGATGCGACAAAATTGGGATCTTTGTAAACTGAAGTCCTTAACTAAGTCGTTTTTTTTATGATTGAATGGTTAAGGGCCTTTACCTTGACTAGGTATGAAATCCAAAAAATATGAACCGAACCCCTTAAATTTGAAACATTGAAATATAGGACAAAAATAGTATGATTTTTGAACTTACCTCGCCCTAAATACACTAAAATTGATATCAACATTTCAGAAAAAGTTGAAATTTGTTGACCAGTGTAATAAGTAATGTGCAACAGGAGAAAGGAATTTTAGTTTTTTGTAGTTAAAACATTGTTTCCGTTACATATGATGGTAAGTAATGAAATCACTAGGCACTTTAAACGTTTAACTTACACTTTTACCAAAAAGGAGCTTATTTAAATCGTTCTAATGATTTCGAATTTCGGATTTTAAAATATACCGAGCGATAATACTCCTTAATAATACCTAGATGAAAAAATTGCTTGTCATGCTTTTCTAACATTTTTTCACCAACTATAGATCGCGCGGTGGTTTAATTTCGACCATGGTTTTTTCAAAGGCCAGTATAACTTGAGCTGTCATTGTATTGATTTAGTTACCATGATAGGTAATCACATATACTGGACGCGTGTAATTTCATTAACCGTTTTTACGTAATTTGTAAGAGATACTGTTTAAAAATTTTAGCTTTCTGCACTTTTATAATAAACTATAAATATTAGAAAATTCACGTTACTAAGTTTGCGACATTTTCTTAAGAAGAGGTACAAAGATTTCTCTTCACGTATTAATATAATGATAAGATTGAGTACTGGAATTAGTACCTACCCCTACTACAAGACTGCAGGTTAAAGGAACAGTTATTTCATTTTCTGGTATAAGTGGATTGGGCAGTGGTCATGGAGATCGGACTTCCTTAAAATGTGGTATTACTCGATCTTTATATGTTCGGCTTTTAATTTTCTGTAACAATAACCTCCAAGGACTATTCACGTCTGCTTCATAGAGAAGCGTCCTAAAGAAGTTTTGATCCAATACAAATAACTCAACCGACTTCAGAAGGTGGTATATTTTATTTGGATCGTTTGGAAACGATGACCATTCGTAATCGATGACACTTTTCACTCAAATGCTAGATCGAACGGATCTGGTGAGTAGAATAGAAGATTTATCTCGTATGAGCCGATAATCTATAAACAAAGTAAGATCAAGTAGGTAGATCAACTAGAGGTACTGTAAATTAAGGCGATATGTGTATATTAGACCAGTAATTATTAGATAGATATATGCCGTTATGTAAGATTTTGTGAGGTATTTAATAGATTAATATTATACAATACTTACGGATGTAGAAATTGGCATTTAAAAAAGTTTTTTTGTAACTTAAGTTTTATTTATATGTATTTATGACACAAGATTCTTGTCAAACATATAACTAGGAATAACTATAAGAGTACTTAACCCTTATGTATAAAACAATAATGAAGCTACAACATTTTAACAAAGTGTTAGTATCGTCAGGCATAACACCTTTGTAAGATTATACACACGAATAGGTATACATTTATTTATACTATCAAAGAACATAGATTAAATAGCTACCGTTAATATGTGTTTATAGTAATATGTGTATATATCGCATATAGACAACGTACTAGAATCAAAAGAATTATGTATGACTGAGAAAATAATGACAGCATTGGATAACTTATGCTTAGCGTAAATCGGTATTTCGAATCAACCTTTTACCGAAATCAATATCAATGTTTTCTAAAATCTTTTAAAAAAGATTGATCTCAAATAATCAACACAGCAAGACAAGCACAGGTAGACAGTGCTTAATTTTACATTTTCTCGTGCCATATTATACTGTTCAATAACTTCTACTGTTGAAAATCTATAGTCCTTTAAATTTAGCACTTGAACAGATTTCAGAAGAGACAGAGAGTACTCTTTAATTTAAATTAATGTCGTTTTGTTTTAGGATTCCTCCTCTAAGATACGACATTTTATCCTAAAATAAAACGATATTAATTTAAATTAAAGAGTTATCTCTGTCTCTTCTGAAATGTGTTTCATATTGTCTAAATGTGGTAATAATCCTTATATATTATCACATGATGTTCTAGGCTATCACTTACAGCCTTAGAATAAAAACGTACGTCCTTTATTAATTAGACTACATATTATATTAATAAACAACAAAAATAAAATATTTTAGAATAACATAAATTGATCAACAATTGTATAAATTATTGGACCAATTATTTATCAAATGATAACAATTTAATACTTATTTGAGCAATTTCAAATAAAATTAAATCAAATTTCAATGTAGTTTTAATATTCAAATGAAAATATTCGAAAAACATGAATTTCTAATGTTATTTGGCAACGACGCAGTGGAATTATTTACAGTAAATACTCAGTACTCATTATTTAAGGCTAACTACATAATTTACAATGGACGACGAAGGAGGCTTAAAACAATGAGATTATAGTCTATGTCTATAATAAATAGTATTTATGGGTTTTTAACCGAGGAACTGCAACATTCACCCGCATTCATTGCTTACAGTTGATTGCACATTGCATCAGTCATATTTACAATCTAATTACTGGCAATTGCACACCGCACAATGTTCTAAATGTGAATTCTACATGTTTTTTTGTATAAAAAATTACGTGACAACCAAATTGCTATATGCATAAAACGCTATGTTCGCAAGGCTTGCAACACTGATCAGAAGCAAGTCGTTTGAAATGTACGTTCCCTTGTCTGGCTGACTGCATTCTGCCCCCCTGTAATCTAGGCAGAAGTTCTGTAACAAAACAACGTTTTATTTATTACAATACTGGCCTGAATTTGCTGATTCAATTGTGTTTCTTCCTCTACATATTACGTCATACGGAAGAAATGGCATACGATAGATACCGATATGTAATCACTTTTTCATTGAGAATCCACAAAAATGACACGTAATTCTTTTACGGGTGGCTATTGGTGAACCTAAGAAACCTAGGAAAGAAGTCCCTAGATACTCCGTCAGATAATGGTAGTCGACTCAGACTCAGACGAGTCAGTGTTTATCGTGCCACAGACAAAAGTGGGACAACGGGACATAAATGTACTTCAGTAGTTTATATACCATAAAGTATTTGGTGGCAAATAAGATTATACCCGACTGATAGAAAACAGTCACTGAAACTGGCAATCATTCTTTGGTGCACCACATTTTTCGCCAGCGGTAACAACATTAAAAAATTGTCACCTAATTAGTACCCACTACACTGTAGACACCAAATGGCACTAAACATGGGCACTGCAGTGTTAAACTCAACTCTCTAGCTCTCTAAAGCATTTAACAGGGTGTTTCTCTTTTTCTAGACTACTAGTTTATTTGGGAGGTATTTCCCTCAAAGGGATCAGATTTGAGCGGGAATTCCTTGTCAGAAACTTAGTGCAGGATAAATTATTGTTATCTTCTAACGATTACAAAATTCGTTACTCAGTATTTGAATTATTTTATTGTTTGGTTTTAGTGAACCAGACTTCGTTTATAAATATTTGGGAAGTGTGAAGTCACTATCGATGCTGACTATTACGACTATTAGACTTATTACGCTTACAGATAAAAAATATAAGAATGACATTTTATATTGATCTGTCTTTCTTTCTTTTTTCTTCTATTAATTTTTCCTTCTTTCTCTTTAAAGAATTTAAATCTTTCTCAGTCGTTTGGGCTCAGCGCAAAAAAAATAACAATCCTTTAAAGTGTTAAATATTTTAATATAATATTTCCAATAACTGAAAATAGTTTAGAATTAATAGACAGATAGATAGATAAGTCTTTATTGTACAAAAAAGAGATACATATAAGTAATAATTGATTAAGTATATTATTTCTTAAGCCTTGATGACTGTGATATCAATTTTATTTTAAATACATATTTCTAATCGCAACCCACGTAAGTTCAAAATCATAGTATAGTATATTAAACCCCGTATCATCACTGGATAATCCCATATTTTGCCGCGACAGCCGGACGGCCGCGTCATCAAGAATTTGCGAATGAATTCATTGATTGATTAATCTCTCATACATCTCATAAGGCACCGGTTAAAGAAAGTCCAGTCCCAAGTAGGTACCTTTATTGCATCATGATCTCTACTCACCTTAATAATATTAGAAGCCATTCGTTTTAGGAAGGTGCTAGTGAACATCGCTGCTTCATCGCCGCAAGACCTCAGCACCGTCTGCTCGGAACATAGCAGGTACTCTTGGAATGAACTGAAATTAAAACAACCTCATTAAATCATGTTCAAGATGAAACAATTCGTATTCTTGTGAATATAGAGTTGAAACTTTAATGTACCAGTTTTTTTATTCACAATTTGCATTGGAGGAGTCTAATGAATTTTAGATCAAGTACCGTTAAAGCTTAAAGTGTGTGTGTGTGTGTGCTTAAAGTGTATCATTATTCTCACGGACTAGTAGTTTTTCTCTAAAGACTGAGTTTACACTGTTTTTCTTAGCTTTCAAATGAGACTTGCATTAAATTACAGTAAAACACGAAAAAAGGTAGGTTATCAAGTGCGTGATAAAGATTACCGATAACTTAAATGAAAACTGTTTGCAGCAAAAAATATAGCTTTGTACATATAGAATATAGATAGTATAAATAGTAGTTATTAAACTACTATTTAAAAGTGTCATTTATTAGTAAAACCCGCTTTAGACGTTTAAGTTCTAAATGTCAAATTTTTCAAGGAGCTTATATGCATTTAATTAGATGTAATTAATAATGTAAGTATTTATGTTTAACAAAGATTTTGAACATTGAGAAATGCAACATGACGAACTTAGGGAGTGCGCCTTAGCTAAATTAAACATTGCCTTGTAGCGAAGACACAAATTAGTGTAAACACCATCCCTTTGATGTAATCATATCCACTTAGGTTTGCTTATTAGGTGCTATTCACATCTTCAATAAGATAAACGGTTAGCTCTGGAGGCAGTACCTAAGTAATACCACGCAGGCGTCAAGTCGTACAAGTTTTATTGAAGTGAAAACTTCTTTGGCGGCGTTGTGCACTTTTTAGGATGGGTAAAAAATGTTAAACTCGGGTCAGGACACGTGACCTGATCGAAAATTCGTAAGACGGAGCCGAGTTTCTTATATTTAAAAAAATAAAACATTCAAAATTCAAACATTTATGAGCGGCATGGAACGTAGAACTTCCAGTGTACCCTATGTATACATTTAGAAATATTATTACCTACTTTTTATTTTTAACCTAATTATATATAAACAGATGTGTGTGTGTATGTATATCAAAATACATTGTGAAGTTATGTTTTCACTTCTGACGTGCAGTCCTACGACTGACTGTTTTTTTTATTAAATTTAGTGTTAAACGTCCGATTGCAAATGTTTTAAGTGTCAACATTTGAAGAGTAGTTGCATTTAGGTAATGGGTAAGCGATTCGTGAGTACTGACAATATCTTCCTAATTTAAAAAAACCGGACAAGTGCGAGTCTGACTTGCGAACCGAGGGTTCCGTAAGCAAACAAACTTAAATGTAGATAGTACGTTCATCTCGGGAATCAATTCTCGAAGATTTTTACCAGTCTTTTCTGAAAGACAAACTTTACTTTGCATTCTTTCAGCCCTATATTGAAATAGTACCAACAATACTCGCAGTGGCAGATGACGGGATGACCTGACCTGTATTGCGCGAATTTATGAACAAACAAGTAAAGGACACAATAACCAAACAACTAGGGGACACAAAATACGTCCAGGTTCATAAGAACAATATGTGGTTCACACAAATAACTGTCGTAGATATAAATCGCAAACACAATACTCGACGCAACGGCTCTCAGACCTAACCATAGACCTGCACCATATAAGTTTTAATTGGCACAACACGGGAAACACTTTCGTGGTTATATGCGTTCCAAATATATGCAGGTCCAATGAAATTTGATGCACTTATAAAACAATGCATCATCCATCAATCTAGACTGTGCCGAGATTCATTTGTTTACTGATTCAAGCATTATGACTTTCATAGCAACAAAAACTTATGCTATCAATATCAAGTGTCATAGGATACCAATGAAATTAGCCCATCTCAAATATCGCCTTCGAAAAAAAATGAACCTTTGGTGCACCGCCTGATTATTATACAGCTAGAATATGCATGCCATTCTCATAATCATAATTTCTCAATTTATTGCTATGACTAATGCACCTATCTATCTGTCAGCCAACTGTATACCTACCAATGGTTAAACGATCAACGTACTATCACTCAGTATGTCAAAGGTATTTAAATTAGTACCAATTAAAGCAAATGAGAGTCATAGGTCGAAGATCTTTAAACTCCCTTTTATAATTTATTTTCAAAGGGGGTATCGTTCAGTAGTATAAACATACAGATACTTTTTTGTTCATATTATGTTTACATATTAGGTCTAGTACCCAAAATCTGCCTGTTTAGACTAGCAGTTCCCGCGCGGTTTCGCTCGCGTGTGCATCCTACTAATATTATAAACGTGAAAGTTTGTGAGGATGCAATGTATGGATGTATGGATGTATGAATGTCTGGATGTATGGATGTCTGGATGTCTGGATGTATGGATGTCTGGATGTATGGATGTCTGGATGTCTGGATGTCTGGATGTATGGATGTTTGTTACTCTTTCACGCAAAAACTACTGACCCGATTGCGATAAAACTTGGTATGTAGATAGCTGGAGACCTGGATTAACACATAGACTTTTTATCAAGATATGCCCACGGCACCGGGACTTACGCGGGTAAAACCGCGGGGCGCAGCTAGTATTAATATGTTTTGCGCGGAACTATAATTCTTTTTTCCAAAATAAAAGTAGCCTTAGTTACTCCTTATAATACCAGCTATCTTGCAGTGAAAATCCCGTGGAAACCGGTCCACCCGTTCCGGAGATTAGCCGGAACAAACAAACAGACAGACGGAGAAAAATTTAAAAAACTGGTTTTAGGTATCTTGCAAATAACTGTATGAGCTTAAAAAACTATTATTTTGACATTACAAACAGTCACTTAAATTTTATTTATTTGTATTGATGTATTGATGATTGATATATTTGATCATTTTCAAATACTGATTTGAATTATAATGTTGATTGGATGTGGAAGTATTATTATTAAACTTATTTTTTAAAGTAGAAGTGACCATCCCTTCTATTACAGACTACATATAGTTAAAAATAATATTTAACTCTGTTTTACAGATTCATGGCATGGATATTTATTTTTTTAGTAAAATCTGTATAATGCACGTATAAAACACAATAATGTATTTTGAAATTTGAAACTCGAATCGCCTTAAATAAATCGTATAGCAATATACATCAGTGTAAAGATGCTAATTGCAAGATAAGGGGTCTTGAAAGTTTAACGCACATTAAATCTAATGTAGGTACGTACCTATTAATATTTGAAGCTTGCACATTCCATAAAAATAACAAGTATTTGAAAACAAAGATAATATTAGCCGAGTGGACTCTACGAAGCAAATGTTGCATAGATAGAACATCAAATTGGCCTCCTTTCGTATGTCTTGAAACTTTAAACAGTTGTAAATTTAAAGGGGTTTATATAGACCGTAATAATCGCAGGTAAACACACAAAGCCATTTTGGAACTTATGGGCGTCGAAATACAAATGGGTCAAACGGATTAAAGAATTGTTTCCTTAAAAAGCATAGACATGATGTAATGTCAATAAGTTTTAGACAAACGAAAGTATTTGTATTGATAAAGTTAGGTGAGTACCTAAAAGTATTGTTAGTTGTGAGCATTTTTATTAAACCCCGACGTAACGAAGGGTGTTATAAATTTAACATGTGTATCTGTGTATTTGTCTGTGGCATAATAGCTCCATAACTGATGACCGGTTCGAGTGCGTTTTTTTTGTTTGAAAATTGACTTGATCGAGTGTTCTTAGATATAATTCAAGAAAATCTGTTCTTTATCAGCTCTTTTATAATCGATGAAGGGATTTTCGAGATTCGAGTTCGATTTTTTATCCCCGAGGATATTTTAAATTTTTAATTTATAATTATGACTTGATAAAAAAAATAGAATTTCTCCCTATTGTTCGCACATTAAAAAAATACCTACCTTCATAAGGTTGAATGCTAATTTCACTTTAAAAGAAATTCGCAGAAGAAAGTCCTGCCATATGCTAACATAGCTTAACGAATCATTAACAAATCATGAGGGATAAATTAAGTTTTACATTATAAGTCGTACCAAGTGCAAGTCCTAAATAAATATTATTCAAATCAAAATCAAAACCATTTATTCTAATTTTAGGTTGCTGGTTCCAATATCACATCCTATGGAGAACAGGCAAGAAATTCCAAGGACACTCTTTTTCAACATGCATTTTACAATTTTCTGGTTTCTTATAATGAAATGTAAGGACAATGTAGCATATTGTTCTAAAATATAAACAGTCGCGCAAATTACTACTATATCTACTTATGTAATACCAGTCCGGAGATGACCAGCCCCGATTATTACCTTCCTCTCCTACAAAAAAAAATCCTTCGGTTACAGAGTTGCATGGAACTTCTGACAATGTCATGACCTGGAGAAAGAATACACCACCAAAAGTACACCGGTATGATGTCTGCACATGTGGCTAATATAATAATATGTTAACCTTTAGTAGCTACTTATTTATTATATTCCTATCAATAATTCCTATCTTTTCTGGTTAAGTGATTGCATTATAAATCCCATGAGACAAAATTCTAGGTGAGGACATTTATGAAAAATTACTCAGAGAGCTACGTTTTATCGGTATTGAACATACCTTTAATATCGACCTTGTCCATAATAAACAGAGGAGGGAAACGTTATTGACATAATTGAAAAACGCTGATTGTATTGTTCGTATGAAAATACCAATACCTCCACGTTCCGTTCAAAATAATAAATATAAACATTAGCACGGAAATAAAATTTTGCAGCTTTAATTCTGCACCAGTCACAATCGGCACAGTTCCCACTAGTTCCTTTTTTTTTCGAGTGGAAATAGCTCTGTTTTTGTTCATCTCTCCATTGTGTCAGTGCATGACCAGCGATGTATAAATCCTCTGATACAACACGAATATTTTAACTAGAAAAAACTGACCAACGCACTAACGTTCTCAATGCAAATGTAATTTGCATATCAAAACGTTATTATGCTTGTATCATGTCGTCGCTGAAGCGTACAAAAATTAATCTATGTAAGAACTGGGACTAAAAATTAAAGAAAGAAAAAAGTTCATTTCTTCCTTTTCCATATCTAAAAATGGCCGACTAATTATAGATTAAATTGTATGGAATGACCGGGATAAGAATGTAATTAACATAGCCAAAAAATCTTAAGTACCTACACATTCAATCCGAATTGATTTTTAATTAGTGTTAAATGGTAGGGTGCTAAAAAATATGCATTGAATGGGCTACTTACAACACAAAAAGTACCACAGAATTTACGTAAATCCGATAAAATTAATGAGCGGCAGATCATTTAGGTGGATGCTATGAGAAAATATTCAGAGCTCTACGTGCCAAAAAAATATAAAGCAGTAAATATCTATTGAGAGTATATTTGCCTTTTATTCACAGTAACCTTGTCCGGTTACAATCTAAATCAGAAAAATTATATTACCAAATTTAAAGGGCAGCGATTCGGCGGCCGTTGTTAATTTACATGTAAATTGGTTAAGATAAGTATTATTATCAGTGGAAATCACGCCTCAGACAAGTAATTAGTTAGCAAGGCTTGAGGGAGTAAGTTCGATTTGTTGAATATTTTACTAACGCGGACTATTCAATATTCACGACTCTACCCGGCTCTTTGAAGTACCAGCACTCTAGGACTTCTCTTGATAATTTCCACGACAGTTTAATTTTCCAAATTGGAAATTAAGTGAGGCCTTATCAAAAGAGTTATCTACTTGTACAGGGCAGGGTCATAAAGTTGTATTGCAGGATTTGTTATTGTAAAAAATAAGAATGTATTTATAATGATGTCAGCATTGTCTTGTTTATAAAAAATATGGCGGACATATAAAACGAGGTAGCACAAGATTCGGCCCGGACTCAGATTACTGTATTGTTTTTTTAGGGTTCCGTACCTCGAAAGGAAAAAACGAAACCCTTATAGGATCACTTTGTTGTCCGTCGGCCCGAAGGTCTGTCTGTCTGTCACGACTCTTTTTCTCAGGAGGAACGCGTGGAGGTATCAAGCTGGAATTTATATCAAATACTCAGGTCTACTGTCTTTTGGAGCTGTGCAAAAATCAAACTTCTAAGCCGCACGCAATCAAAAGATACAGCCGTTTATGCCGCAAATTTCCACAAATTTTCGACACTCGCAAGGGAATCAAAACCTACAGGGTACATCCCGTGAACTCAGAACCTTGAAATTTGGTACGAAGCAACGTCTTATAGCACAGATAAAGGAAAAATTGAGAAAATCGTAAATTTTTAGTGACATCATTTAATAAAAATATTTTTAATAATTTAAAACTTACTACCCCTTTCCTCATGAACGCGTAGAGGTGTTAAATTGAAATTTATATCAAATACTCAAGTCTATAATACCTTTAAGCTGTAACAAAATTAAACTTCTATGTCAACGCAATCAAAAGAAACAGCAATTTAAGCCGCATATTTTCAAACTCGCAACTACTCGCAAGGGAATCAAAACCTAAAGAGTACTTCCAGTTGACCTACAATCTTGGAATTTGGCATGAAGCAATTTTTTATAGCACAGATAAAGGAAAAAATTGCGAAAGTCGTTAATTTGTTGTTATATCACATAAAAAAATAGTTTTTGTGATTACAAACTTATCTTTTGTGGTTGGATTATTAACTTTGTCGTACATCGCAAAGTTATGTTTGTCTTTCGGAAAAGACGGGCAAAAGTTTTTGAGAATCGATACCCGAGATAGACGTTCTATCTACATAACAAGTTTACGGAACCCTCGGTGTGCGAGTCAGACTCGCACTTGTCCGGTTTTTTTTATATTAAGCCAAATCCTTTTTTTTTAACGTGTGGAAACCCCCACTGGTCGTCACGCCACCGGGGCTAAGCGGTAGGGTGGCATGTCGAACTCGAACCGACTACAACCACACGGGGTTCCATTACAGTCCATATTGTCAGGGCCTCAGGTGTAAGGCCTTGCAAGGAAATCACTGTGAACCATGACAACATTAAGTCAAATGTGCATTATCTTCTGAGAAATTGGTTTTACCCGGAGACTTTTTGAAAACCCCGCCCGGACGCTCCCTGGAACAAACTAGGACAAATCCGGGGAAACCCCGACGGATGGCAGCCCTACGTACACCTAAAAGAATGTTTATAAGCTTTAACCACATAGAACCCAAAATCCCATCAAAAACATAACGCAATATATAAAAAACCGAAGTCTCGCAAGTCGCAACGCAGTTCTTCTACCGTAAAAAGTTTTGAGATCTAATTGTTACTTAATTTGTTAACTAACAACATTTTATAATGACCGTGTCAATATTAGACACATTTATTTCTTTAATAAATAAAATAACTTTGCCACCGACGTAGTATAAAAAATATGATCCAAACATTCCCATATTCACTATTTACCTACCTATTTATCTATCTTTTTAGGTAGTGAGGGTGACGAAAAAATGTTATGAAATGCAAAATTACTTTGTAATCTATTATTTAGAATTACAAAGTTACTCATGCAGTTTCTATATCCAGGATTGGACTGAATTGTGGTATTTTTAAGTTTTTCCTTGTTTTATAAACTAAACACTCATTGCGTTCTTTTCAAGTTTGTGTGTTTGCTAGAAGTACCTTAGAAGTTTGATGATCGGTGAGTGAGTCAGAGACAAAATTAAGAAATTTTGACTTTAATCCTAAACTACAGGTTCAAATTGAATGTAATTTGAGAATGTACACTTAGTCTTTGAAAATTCAGTCTTCTAGCTATATCCACAACGAAGTTACAGGGTAGAAAATATCCTAAATGGTTTCGAGTAAAGGATGTTTTGCCTTTTATTATTGCTCGACTTGGCGGGGGAACTAACCGTGCCCTCAGACAATAATCATATGTGCGAAATAAAAATGAATGACGTCATTTCCGACTTTATAAATTTAAATATTAGCTTAAAGTTTTCAGTACAACTATAGTGAGAATATAGTGAGTAGAAGTTGGAAGCACTCAGAGCAGTTAGGGTAGGAACGTGCATTTATCAGTATAGATATTACAGTGAGTGGCTCAAGTCAAATAGAAGCCAGAGTTGTTGGCAAGTCAAAGAGATGGGCGTAGCTACCTTATTATAGTAGTTGTAGAGTACGTTAGACTATTTTGTATTTGTAAGTAGGTACATCGCATTAATATTATAAACGTGAAAGTTTGTGAGGATGTATGGATGCATAGATGTATAGATGTTTTTACTCTTTCGCGCAAAAACTACTAAACCGATTGCGATGAAACTTGGTATGTAGATAACTGGAGGTATGTAAATTAAATCGGTTGTTTCAAAGCTTGAAACTTTAAGAATTTCGATTAAAATATACGTAGGAATATGCGCTAAAATTAATAATCAAAGGCGAGATAGGCAAAATGGATTAGCAATAAAACAAATTTACATTATTATTTAAAAAAAATCTTGCATTGTTAAAACAATCAACTTCAAAGAATAACAAGAACTTGACAATCATTATACAACAAAAAAATAAACAACTGAAATTATCCACCCGAAGCTTTAAAATATTCTACTAAACATTAAAACAAAAGAAAAATAAACAAAAGATTTCATGGTATTTACACAACCAAATTGCGATGTCAGATAACAACGTGAGTCTAAAAACCAAATCGTGTTTTATTTGCAATTTCCCAGATCTAACAAGCCCCCATACTGCGTTCTCAGAATAAATTAAAATTCATGACACTTATGCATATGCTATATGAATTGAACGTTATTAATTTACCATTAACATTTTGTGTTAGAGGGCGTCGATAATCGCCGAAGATCGTGATCTGCGAGCTATGGCTTAGGTACACTCCTCAATTAGGGTTGTCACCCGAATATATAGTATCGTACTATATTTTGATCAATTGCACTATATATATATATCTTACGATATATTACCTACGAAATGTTTAAATTTGTTAAAATCTAAGGTTTAATGGTCTATCTTTTTATTGCATTGACTTAGAAGCTTGATTTTTTTACAGCTTCAAGAGACCGCTGACATTAGTAGTTGATGTTCATTTCAGCTTGATGCCTTCACGGGTTTCTGAGGAATAGAGTCTTGACAGGCAGACAGACGGACAACAAAGTGATCCTATAACTGTTTCTTTTTTCCTTTTGAGGAACGGAACCCTAAAAAAGTCAAGGTGTCCATACCGTGGATGAACTTAAAACTATATTGTGAAATCCTTTTAATTGGTAAGACCATAGACGAGCATGATGCCTACTATAGCAGACAGAATGATCCGGACTACGACACCACTTCGTCATACGCATACACTAAAATTGCCACTGACACCACAACAATAAATAAGTGCAAAGGAAACCTGACAGCGATCCATAGTACAATTACTTAATGATCCCATGGTAGGGCTAAGGCATCCCTTTTTGGACTATGTTTCATGTGATGTATAATTAGGCTAAAATAAATATTAATAAAAATTACTTACCAACAAACAGTTCTAAGATGATCTTCATGACTTGTCGCAATTGCCGTGTGGTCAGTTTGATATTGATCTTCTTGCTGATGATTGCTCAACGTCATTAGAGTGACTTCGTATTTCTTACTACACGTCTCGTACTCTGACCTAACATTCTTAACGCAATCCGCATGTTTCAAATACTCGTCCTGGTACTTTCCTCTGGTACAAAGTTCCTGGACGACGTCAGTGATGCCAGCGTAAATTTTGCGGAACACCACCTGTTCGTGTTTCTCCATACACACGTTAGTGTAGTTGTCTATGCATTTTATGCCGATGCGAAGCTCACTGTAACAAGAATTATGGGTAAGTCATATTTATAGTTTAGGAAGGTTTTCGTAAGTTCGCATACGCCAATAGAAAGTTTTAACAATACTTTTAAATTTGTTTAGTGTTTGTGAAGTTATAAATATTGATTGAAAAATCAGGTATACTTAGCTCTGCTGCTGGTAATGATGGAAATATATTAATAACAATGCTTGTCTAGAAAATCTAACGGGGCAATGAAAGCGACGACGATTTTTTCCATTTTCTTCGTTGCTGCTAATGTTTTGAGGAGGCGAGAGTGGCTAAGGTTTCTCTCTCTCGATATGGAACAAGGATGGTTGAAAACTTTAAAGAAGCAGCTTCTATGTTGTTATCAAACATATGTGTGTACATATAAAAGTTGATGTGTGTGTGTGACTCAAAAACGGCTGGATCGAATTTCAGATTAATCTTTAGACTAGCCCAGCGGGAGATCTTGTAAAGTTTAGCAACGAACAGTTTTTTTTTTTTGTAAATTTTTGATACTCGTACGTTGCTAGTAATATACAAAACGTAAACGTGACCGACTTCAAGCTCTTCATATTCCTAAATTGAACAGCAAAAACATCACTATACAACAAATAACAAATGAAGTTGGAAAATACAGAGTATAAAATATAATATACTGAATTTGTGACTAAGTGCCTAATCAAATATTCGAATTTCACATAACTTCTAACTGGAACAGAGAGCGTGACTTGATTCGCATATAGGTTGACTTCCCAAAAACCTTATTACCTAGTTTAGAATTGCAGACGGAGAAGTAATTACCATTATCATTTTGGCTTCAACCCTCTGCCTTACCCTATACGAGGAACGTCACGTCCTTTAAGAAGTTTTGATATTGGACTAAGGCTTCGTTTCCACCAGAGATGTGCGAGGTAGCTCGGCGGTGCGAGGATGCGTAACGAAGCTGTGAAACGATGTGAGCGTTTCCACCAGAGATGTGCTAGGCCGCTGAGCGGTGCGAGGATGCGTAGCGACGCTATGAAGCGGTGCGCAAATGAGCAGAGCGAGGATGCGTAGCGACGCTATGAAGCGGTGCGCAAATGAGCAGAGCGAGGATGTGTAGCGGGCGTTTTTCAGATGTAAGGGAGCGGGGTAAGGTGTGTAGAGAGCGGAGCGCGTTCGCCATTGTCCGCTGCTTGCGTCTCAGTTCAGTTCAAATACTACACAATAGTATATATATAGGATATAGACAGGCAGCTCTGCTTTTTTTAGTGACAGCACAAAACGCTACCTGATGTCCAGATATTGGCAGATGGTTCCGTACAATACAGATTGACCTCTAACAAACACCGTCTAGTGACTGCTCTAGCAGTTTCTCGCTCGCGTCCTTCCCTAGCACACATCCTTCGCACATATTCCTCGCACACATCTCTCTTACACATCCCTCACACCCATCCCTCGCTTGTTTTGTACATAGGTACAAAAACCTCGCTTCGGTAAGCCGTTTCCACAGAAGCTACCCTGAGGGAGGCTAAGTAAATGAAGCGATTCTATTGGTTCTCAACTAACACATCCCTCGCTACGCATCCTCGCACATCTCTGGTGGAAGTGCAGCCTTACGCGACAGTCCAAAAAAAAAATTACTGAGATTTTACACTTACTTATCAATGATTTGAAAAGTGAGACAAAACCCTTTAATTGGACAAGCTCATTAATTCATCCAATATAATTCATCACAGCAAATCGATACATATTCACGTCCAATCGCGTGATTTTATTGTTTACTGACTGATCGCAGTCGGCATAGTGCTAGATTAGCCAATTCAGATGCTGTATGAAGCGCCGAGTGAAGTCCGACAACTAGTTTCAAATTGCTATTTACCGAAAACAAGAGCACTAAATTAAGATGAGCTAACTGCGTGCCGACCAAGCCATTCCGCTAAAGTTGCAGCGAACTCTTTAACAAAACTTACTCACTTTCGCTAAGTTGGTGAGCGTAAATGAGAGATTGCTGCACTACGATATCGCTCAATTGAGAAAATGAGGAATACGCCATTCTTCTACCGTAATTGGACATTTAAAGTTGGACATTTTACGGCTACAAAGTTTAAGAAGCCTGTTGACGTATTTCAAAGGGATCTGGGTAAAAGGCTTTACTCGGACCGATTCATTTTATCCATGTTGTTAAGTAACGCTGTTGCCTTGAATTAATAATACAGCCTTCAAAAACAACCGAATATGGACTCAAATATCAGAATAAATTCTTTTTTTATCGTCTGGGTTATAAATAGGTACGTGATTGGAAGTTGATTAGGTTGGATTATTCAAATAATGAGGCCGATTTTCGTCGGAATTCCATAATACGGATATACGTAGATTCGATGTTAAAATATTCACATTTGATAACAAATCTCGCATTACAACACAATACCGTGTGAAAAACTTACATGCAACTCTTGTCCAGTTCTTCCCTAGTAAGTGCGAAAGATATTTCTGGCGAGCTGAGTACAGGCAAAGCCATTGAACATCTCTGTAGCAGATCCTCCTCACGATTGCAGTGTTCTTTGAGTGCACCTGATAACAAAAAACAAACAATTAATAAACAAAGTCATGATACAAGAAATGGTTTAGGTATAGGATCGAGTTAAGGACAGTACCGTTAATAATTTAGGTTCTTTGTCTATTTAAATTGTATAATAGTAATTTTATTACAGATTCACAGTATTATTGCTCTTCTTGGTATTCTTAATGAAGTTTATCTTAAGTCTTTTTTTGCCTGGCGTTCTTAATGAATAACGCAAAAATCTGTAACTGTCTTATCCAGTGGAAATATCTAAATTTTTGGAATTTTGTTAATTGTTGAGAATATTTTAGGACAAATATTTTTAACGTACTTAATATACTTGTATTTTTGCAAAATTTTGGTAATGAAAAAAAAGGAATTAACAACATGGCATATTTCTCTTAAGTGTAACTCAAAAGCCTCGTGAGATCCACATAATGATCTGTCGGTATCACGAGGCTTTTTCAGATAAACCGGTTGTAAAAAACAAGCTTTGATAAGCGATATTTCACCAATGAGCAGACATCTCTAGTGCCCTTGATTTAAAAAATCTTAAACCGTTTAGTGAGATAATATTGTAGTTGTAAGGTAAACCGGGCAAGGTGTGTAAATGCTTGTATCTGTAGAGAAGAGGTAAGCGCTACAAAAAAAAAAATTCTCACGAGCCAGTGTATTACAAGTGTGTACAAAATTCAGTATATTATATTTTATACTCTGTATTTTCCAACTCGCCAATTTTTGTTGTTGTTGTGTTTTGAACATGAAAGTAAAATAAAAATGAAAACCTCTATCGCCAGAGGTTTTCGTTTTAATTTTCCTTTCTGCAAAAAATTTAAACGTTGTGTGAAAATAAAACTCGTGTCGGTGTGAAAGAGAAATTTATGGAAACTGTTCTGTTGTTATCTTTATACTATTTATTATTGTTTAAGTGCTTAGTGCCACCTCGACCATTTCTGGTCTTTTGTAGCGCTATCTTTATATTAAATAACATTAATAATTTCCAGAAAATAAAATTAGTGGGCGGTGTTAGGGCACACAGACGTTGGTTTTAACGTGAAATGTCTATGTCAGTGAGTCACTTTTAGTGTTAAGGATTGAAAATTTGTAATGCAAACAAGATTGTCTTCGTTTTGAATATTTGAATACAATACTGACACTGAATAGGTAGTACTATAATATAAATACCGGAGTCGGCGGCAGCAGTAAAGGTCTTCGCGGAGTCAGCGTTGTTTACTAACAGTGTCTTGGCACTTCCTAAACCACGCGCTATCATATCGTAGACGGGAGTTACACAATGCTATGGCAACTAGGAACGGAAAGGATAATTAGACTTTTTATGGAGTACAGTGCCATCGCAAGGGTACATATACGGACTTAAATGACTGTGTTACAATATTTTAATTTATGATTTTAACTAGCAACCTGCCCCGGCTTCGCACGGGTACTAATTATACACCTAAACCTTCCTCATGAATCACTCTATCTATTAGTGAAAACCGCATGAAAATCCGTTCAGTAGTTTTTCAGTTTATCCCGAACAGACAGACAGACGCGGAGGGGGACTTTGTTTTATAATATGTAATGATATGTAGTGAAGATTTTTATATTTTTATAATATATTTTTTTTCATCATTAGCTCAGCTACATGATATGATGATGATTCTAAACGCAAAAACCTCATAAAGTAATGAAAAGTAAACAGAAACACTATTCGTTCCTACAATTTTCGAGGGTTTCTCTCAATTTTATCAGGATCCCATCATCAGATCCTGACTTCCTTGACATGGGACCCTTGAGGTTCCCAATTTAACAAAAAAGAATAATCAAAATCGGTTCGGCCCGCCAGCCGCTCTGGATCCGCTTTTTAAATCTCTGATATCTTCTAAGATATTCATTTTAATAATATGCTGTAAAGGGCAATTTTGATGTACATGAAATGCACAACGTACCTCATGTATTTAATTGGATAATAAATAATAATGTATTGTTTAAAATTGTTTGACAAATAATCCATATTTTTTTTGTAATATGTAAAAGATAAAAATGGTTACTGTGGGTTATCCTTAGGAGATAAACATATACCATCGCGAACTTTTTTATTGATCTTTTTAAGATATACAATTCCGTAGTACATTAATTTGATCTATCTCGTAAGGTTTAGTCAGCGTTGCAGCGTTTACAATGTAAGCACACAAAAATATGTTTGTTACGACATGACATTACAAATCTTTAAATTTCTCGACTTTTCTCTACAATAACATGCATGTATACTACATATAAACTTTCCTCTTGAAACACTCTGTCCATTGGTGAAAACCGCATGAAAATCCGTTCAGTAGTTTTTTCCGTTTATCGCGAACAGACAGACAGACGCGGCGGGGGACTTTGTTTTACAATATGTAGTGATGTAGTGAAAATTGTTATTTGCCTCGCTAGATTAAATCTGTAATACCTTCGAAAATATTCATTTAAATTGCATGCTGTAAAGGGCCATATTGATATATATTAAATGTACAATGTATTTAAGGTACTTAATTGGATAAGGATTAATTAAGTGAATAAGCCATTATTTCTAGTAAAAAGTAAAATGGTTATTGTGGGTTATCCCTAGGAGATAGACATATACCATCGCGAACTTTTTTGTAGACCTTTTTCAGGTGTACAATACTGTAGTACATTATTTTGATCTATCTCGTAGGGTTCAGCCAGCGTTTGCAATATAAGCGCAAAAAAATGTGTTTATTTACGACATCACATTAGAAACCTCTAAAATTATCAGTGTTTCTCTACTATATTATGCATGTATTATACATATAAACCTTCCCCTTAAATCACTCTATCTATTAAAAAAAACCGCATCAAAATCCGTTGCGTAGTTTTAAAAATCTAAGCATACATAGGGACAGACGGACAGCGAAGCGACTTTGTTTTATACTATGTAGTGATGAGGGGAAATTATTTAAAATCCGCATGTATAAATCAAAGATATATCTATAGCAAAATATTGCATATTAGATTTCGAAAACCGTTTAAAATTCAATACAAAGTTAAATTGTTCTGACACAAAATAATCTTATTATTTAAATTATTTAAAATATTATCATAACAGTGAATTGAATTTTTAGATAATTAGAACTTATTAATATTGGATTGGCAACCCTCATTTAGCAAATGGCTTGTGGCAATGGATTCTCAGGCATTTTTCTATTTGCAAATAAGTTTTACTTGAATATAGAAACAGGAGATTAGTAATAAATATACCTACATTTACTTGCCAAGGCATAAAATTCAAAAGTTAGAACCAGTAAAACAATAAAAACATTGTAACAATAACCTAATATAATATAACGATAACATGTAAATTATAATAAATATAATATGTGATACACACCGTACTTAAATGTATAAGCAGGTATGTTTTGTTCAATTGTGTATACACTTATAGCTATTCTTTTTATATATTAATTTTAGTTATCTGGAAACCAGGTAGCGTTTTGCGATGTCAATAAAAAAGCAGAGCTGTCCGTCTATATCCTATACACTATTGTAGTGTTTGAGTTCCACTGAATAGAAATGATCGAGAGCGCCGGTTTCGCTCATATTTTTTTGGTAGAACCCCCGCCGCACGACCCGGACTGAAACTGATGATGAAAACAACGAGCTGACGAGCTGACGAGCTGACTATACTCGTATAATGACATTAGATTCGTGTTTCTGAGACTAATAAGCAGTTTTGTAAATATTAAGGTAAGACGATTCTTTTGGTTACGGTCCACTTTTCGGACCCGGTACCTACCCGTATGTTTCGGTGTGATTTCAAAGACACTTTAAAATTCTGATTGACTAGCTGTTCCCCGTGGAAATTTTGGTGAAATCTATCCCAATGGTATCGTAAATTTTTCCGGGATAAAAATAGCCTATGTGCTATTCCAGACTATAATCTATCTATGTGCCAAATTTCAACCAGATCTGTTTATTCGCTTTTGCGTGAAAGAGTAATAAACATCCATCTATCCTTCCTCACAAACTTAATTTAAACTTAACTAGTAAGTACCCAGAAGGACGTATATACATAACCATACTATGGTTATAAACAAAAAGTGTAAACAATGAAAATACACACATCATAAATACAAAAATAATGTGGGTAATACTAAAACAAAATGTCAATGGTGCTATTGGCATGTATTGGCATCGCACTTTCGACGAAGGCCTTTGTTAAGTAACGAAATTATATTGTATTCGCATAGCAATTTAGAATAGCAACTGTTGGTCATTAGCTATTGGTGTATAGTGTTTGAGGTTTTAAATTTAAATTATGTATGTTTGAGTATGTGTATAATTTTAATATATTTTTATTAGGAAATTATCGTTTTATTTGTATTACTATCAGATATGTTATATCATGTTAAGATAATAAATAATAATAAAATAAAGTATGCAACAAGTATGATCTCAACTCAACACAATATAAATGTTAGTCTTTTTTAACTGTATTAGCGCATACATTGACTGGCCTGTTGGTCTAGTGGTGAGTGATCCTGATTGCTAAGCCAGAGGACGTGGTTTCGATTCCCACCCAGGACACATAATTGTGTGATGAGCACGATAATTTGTTCTGTGTCTGGGTGTAATTTATCTATAATATGTATGTTTTTAGAAATATATAAGTATGTTTATCAGCAGTGTGGTTACCATAGTACAAGCTCTGCCCAGTTTGGGATCAGACGACCGTGTGTGAGACGTGTTGAGCTATTATTTTTTTTTTTATAGTGTGTACGGGGCTCACTGAAAGTTAAAAAAAAATAAAAAACGGAATGATATAGAAGCCTGTAATTTTTTTTTTTTTTGCTTTTCCAAGTAGTCTCCGTTCCTTTCTAAGCACCGTCGCATGCGATGGAACCATTGACTGAAGCAGTGAGCCCACTCTACATTAGGGATCTCTTCCACGCTTTTTTCAAATGCATCCACGGCAACTTCAGGGATCATAAAATGAATTCCTATAAGTTTCTTTTATTTTTGGAAATAAATAAAAGTCACAAGGTCTGTAAGGGGGAAGCTTCATACCGTCGATAGACAACTATTGGATAGTAACTGACTCATACCAATGCCTAAAGCTGCCCGAATCTGTTGGTGTGTCACCCTATCAGCTTCTATCATTGGCTGCACAGCACTCTCATTATCTTCAGTAGTCGCCGTAGAAGGACGTCCTTCTCGAGAATCATCAGTGAGTTTGTTTCGACCACAGTTGTAAACAGTGGCACGGGATGGGGCTTCGTAATGAAATGCCAATCCAAGTCTATCGTAACATTGTTGTTGAGTAAGACTGCAACGAAAGTCTTATAAAATCATTGAGCGAAAATTTTCTCTAGTCAAATCCATTTCGATGCACGACAGACGTTTTTTAAATTGCCGCCAATTTGTAAAAACAAATGACATATGAAATCATTAAATATTTACAGATTCCCAAAGGATTTCTTTCTGGCCTATTCTAGAAACTTTCAGTGTGACTCACGTAAATGATACGTATATGTTTACAGTAAATTTTTGGCCTTTCTTTTCATGTACAGATAAATTAGATATTAAATATGTACAAGTACATAATTATGGTGTTTTTTTGTATTACGTGCTAGGACATGTTGCTAAAATGTGGTGTTTTAAATTCATTTGACAAACGGGTATCAACTGGATAGATTATTATATTATATCTTTGGATAATTTGATATATAGCGGTGGTATAGCCTTCGTATCTGATATATGTGTAACCGTAATTCGTGCACATTTCGCATCATGCACTGTTGAATACATACAATTATTACATTCACTTTTTTCGTGAAAGTAATAATTATGTGTATGTGTGTGTGTGCTTGCATGTACTTGCATGTGTGATATTTGTACATTTGTTTAGTGTCATTATTGTTATATTATATACTGTAGTAGTATGTTCATGTGGAATCAATAATTTCATAATTTTATTTTGTGAGGTTTATAATACTTTTAAATTAGACTCGGCTGCTAAGCCTATAGTTTAATTAGATACATAGACTTAACGAGTGAATTGTATAAAATATAAGAAACGGACCTTGGAATGCAACGAACGAACCCATGACCCTACCCATAGCCTCCAGGAATTTAGCTATCAAGAACAACGCGAAGGTATTTTTCCGAATCCACTTTTATAAGATAAGATAACTTTGATAATATAAGAGAAGGTGCAGTACCAATGCACAACGGGGCGTTTTCTTGAAGTGAAACTTCTTTAGAATAGTTGTGATTTGAATATTCGATGAAACGAAAAAGTCACACTAAAAAGAGACAAACATTTTCATAAATAGGATTTAGCCTGCGAGATAATGAAATAGAATACAAGTATACAGTGTTTCCTATAATCTTCGTATGCTAGCAAGTGTCTTTGCGTCTGCGTACTACGAAGCCTTCAGAAAATGCATCATAGTCAACGTTGTGTATCATTCACGTGTATCATTTTTGTGCATTTGCATATTAAAATTCGTTGGTTAATTATTTTATGTTAATTATTTTACACATCTGTGTTAATTTGACCAATAACTTTTATGTAAATTATTTAAAATTAAATTTATTCTACTTTTCTGAAGTTTCACTTCTGCCCTGTGTGAATTGCAAACACACTTTTTTTGCAAGAAAATCATATAGTTAGTCTTGGCTACATTTATAGAAGGCAAGTTGTAGCCGAACCTAGTACTTAATATATTGAAATCATCTTGGGCTTGCTTTGTAACTGTATGAATTATGAATATTATTGCCAAGTAGAAGAGGGAAGTATCATCCGCGTATAATGTGACATATAACATCCCCTGAAAGACTAAGTTCTTTGATATTATTAATTATGTAGATTAAAAATAAAAGGAAGTCAAGGATCGAACCTTGGGGCACCCCATAATTATGAAATTGGGTTCGATGTGCATTTGGTGTCAAGAATTTAAATAATTTGCGACCAATAAGAGAGGTACCGTACGACTGCAATAGATTTAGAGCGGATCTTCAGATTCCTGTGTGATATAGTTTGTTATGAGCAAGTTATGACTATTTGTGCTTGTTATCAATATTACTTTTAAGATTTGTTATTAAATGAACACAGGCTGCAAGTACTTGAATGAAAACCGTATTGTTTACTTAAATAAAATAAAGTAACTTGTATAAACTCATACGCGACGTTCCGTTAATAAATCTGACGTTATAATTTTTATTTTTATTTTCCACTTAGTTTATGTGAGATAGGTGGATAGTAGATTACTATGTAACTTCTTTAAAGTATTTTCCCAGAAAAGGTGCCCCTAGCACTTAGTTATAGGTAAAGTTTAAATTAACAAAGTCTCTTCAAAGTTCCGAACCGTATAATTTAGAGCCTACACAGAGATTCCTAATCTAGGTTTCTTATAATACACAGGCTTAGTCAGGAAATCTTTACAAAACTTAATAAACGAAAGTGTGGTGTTAATCGAATGTCTACGAAACAGACCATTTCATGTATTAAAGTTTTAGATCCCATTTCAGATACTGATCAGATATAAAATAAAATAACTTATACCATGGGATACATGTTACAACTTGTCATATTATTTACTTTAAAAAAAAACCCTGGTACAAAAACCCATAATTGTTACAGACAGTCACGATCATAAGCTTGAGATAAATATTGCAAAACAAAATTTTCTGATTTAAATATAGCTCAAACTTTATTTGAACAATCTATTTTCGCCTGTTCTTCACCTTACAATTCTAGTTGGCGAACAATTGATTGATTTAATAGACCACCTATTGGAATCCAGTGATGAACTATGGTTCTATTACTCTGAAAGGCCGCCGCGGCGCCGTTGAATACTAAATCAAATGGCCAAAACATTTTCGAAATTTCACCTATCTTTGTCCATTATATTTCTACGTAAAATATTAAGAAAACATATAATATTTTGCAAATTTATACGTTAAACCAACCGGTACCCAAACGTTTTAGAAACAAGATGCTGGATGCTTGTCAATTATTAACTAAACAATTGGACATTATTTCCGTTATTTTCTTAACGTCAAAAATTAGAGAATCTATACTAGGTCTGTAATATGGAATAAATACATTCATCTATCGCAAACATTATTATACCAGTTCATCTATCTTTCCATAGTTTGAAAGTTGTTTGTTAGATACATTTTAGTTGTCTGATGCGCAACTGCGCGTCATCCACGCCACGCCTGTTCGAACTTCACGTGGCGTGCACGGCAATCAGCTGTTTACTCACGTGTGATTCAATTGGAAAAATTTACAACATATATGTATATTGAACGAGGTCCGATACATTTGTTTCTTGCTTTTAATTACTATTCACCAATATTTTCAATGCATCGGAAAATTAGTGCTACGTATTGTGTAGCTAATTCATCAAATTAATTTGTGAGTGGTAACATGAATACTAAAATACTGTTGCACACATTTGCAAATAATTAGTAATAAAAAATGGTCTCAAACGTCACCTGACTTCGTGTTTATCCTGTCAAACAGGTAGTTATTTTTACCAGTACCGTTCTTAGCACTATGCATTCCGATGGCGTAGTGGGGAGCCGAGCCCACCACGCCGGTCTCTGTCATTGGCTCGCTGATATCGTACGATGTTTTTGCATGTGTGCGTGTCGTGTAAGTATTTATATGCTCTCACACTTTGCTCTCACTCATCGAAGCATAATCGGAGACCAATTTAAGAAGTATGGACGGACGGCGTAGGACCGGCGCCTGATTAGATTGCTGCGATGCCATAGGAAGACTCATTGTTGCCTTGACACGATGATGTAGTCGCTCCATTTGTTTTGATTCATCGTTAACCTCAGTATTGTGTACTATAATAGGCCATTGCGTAACGTTTCTATTTAGCTGACTTGGTAGGAAAGACAGTTTTGAGTTTTCACACGGTAAATGAAGCTAATGTTTAAGCTTTATTTACGTGTGCCTAGTCTACTATTAAAACACGTTGGCAAAAAAAAACACCAAGACACTTAAGATATTCTCTATTAGTGACAGTTTCGTGGTGATGATAAGATTTTGGGAACCTTCTAGAATATTGATATTGCTATAAATACTTATCAAGATGAATGGGGCACAGAGGCAAACAATAGCGAGCGTAAACGATAAAGGACCCTTTCAATGCAGCTGGTGACTTCATCCTATGAATATTCAGAGTTTATGGGAATAGGTGGTTGATTTATGAATTGATTTCGAGATTAGAAAATGAATTTTAACAACTATTTAATTATCTACAAAAAAATATTATTCGAAATGACGGTATGTGTGTGAGATTATGTAAGTAGGTACCTACGATAAAAATGTATTTATGTAAGTTGGTCTTATTATTTCTTACTAAGAGTAGGTATATTAAAGTAGGTAGTTTTTATTAAATCTTAAGCAATGTGGTTATTGTATCGTCTCCTGTCTTTTATTTATTAGTACACTATTGTATTAGGTAGTAACCTGCAATGATAGTTGTATGTGGTAAATAAATAAAAAAGAAAAAAAAAAATACTAGCTACCTGGCCACGCGCTGCTGTGACTAAGTAATTTGCAATAAAATAATATTGTGACTATAAATTGAGATAAAAACTATCTTATCTCTGAAGTAGGGCCAAACTTCACACAGTTTGCAAAATTTCATAAAAATCGGTTCGTTAGTTTAAGAATTCATGGGGAATAAACAACGTGACACGAAGTTTTTATATAAGATAGAAGATTACGGAGGAAGGTCTACCTAGACTTACTGTTTCTAGATAGGTAGGCAGATAATTGATAGGTTGTGATATAGAATAAAAAGATACTCTATACGGCGCACTGAAAATAGGATACAGAGAAACAATACATGTAGGTATGTATATTTAGGGTGCAAATAAATATAATACAATAAGCAAACTACTTAGTAATCTGTGCCTTAAGTGGCAATGGACTGGCCACGTATGCCGAAGGACCGATGGCGGTAAGAGCAGACTTAGAGTGGAGACCGCGAATCGGTAAACGGATGTTACGACACTCCTTTTCACTAATAGACAGAGCGATTCATGAGGAAGGTTTAGGTGTATAATTTGTTAAGATTTTGTGTAAATTGATTGAAATATGTAGATGATTGTTGAAGATGTGTCTGCTACCCGTGCGAAGCCGGGTTGTTAGTATTTACTAAAATTATGGTATCCTGTATATCGAAGGCGTAAGGAATAGATTTACAACTTAATTTATTTGGAATCTTGCATAATAATTCAAAGTATTGTCTTAACAAGCAAATGTGTAACAGAGTGGTATTGGATCTCTTTTTATTTTCTTTTATAAAAAAATTATTTAGGTACAAATATTTTATATCGTCCGGTGAATACCACCTCCGATTTACAAGAAATAGTATTTATTTTGGGTGGGTAAACATTTTTACCGCTTTTTTTAGGACTCGTTCTACTAAATTTGCATTAAGGATCCTTAATGCAAATTTACATAACTAAGATATATATTAATAAGTCTCTATCGGTCATCGGATCTCGTCTTTCAAATCCATATTGTTCTTACGCCTTCTTTTATTACTTGTACCCTTTTTGTTTGTCTTTAAAAAAAATATTGTTATTTTATACTACTAAGAAACAATCCTTGATTCTTATTCAATTATTGTAATATATCGTTTTATGCGCTGATAATATTGATTATTAATTTCGTGTACCGACTATTATCCTTCAATAATTTTGCTCTACTTTGATCATATCAAAAGTTTGCAAATTTAACGTTTGTTAAAGGATTCAAGATCGCCTTGACAGTTAATCCTTTCAGAAGTTGTAAAATTAGTTAAAAAGGAATAGCATGACGCAGAGAATAATGAAAATTTTGATTATTATAAATTTTAAGGAAGTCTTACATCATTAATGGAAGTGAGTATTACGCCTAGCTATCAGAATGTGATAATGACATTGATAACAAAAGTAAATAGTACATCTATTCAATTGTACGCATAATACGTTAGGTGTATCAAACTGATTCACTTACTCAAATATTATACATGTATGTTATTTACATAAACCGTTACGGGAATCTTTTTGTCTGCGATATAAGTATACAAACACGTATGACATTGAGTGTAATTGTAACAAGTAAAAATCCTGTACCTATTCATACAATCCATCTACTGTTTTGCAAGATAAGAGTTTAAAAGATAAGATGTGTCTATGGGATCCAGTTTTTGCGAATGCAAAACAGACAAAGATTAAGAAAAAAAGTATTTTAAATACTATTCAATATTATATAGCTCAAGGAGATATTGAGTACAAATCTAATAATAATATTGTCTAATGGATCAAGGAATGTGCACATTCAGAAATTCAGTCTTCAGTTGTAGCTTACTTGCATAACATATTGACTTCTCGATAAGCTATACGGTTTAAACAAATTATTTTAACAAGATGATGTAACAGCATGAGAATAGCTTTATCGTCTTAACTAGACAACATATCGTCACTGCAGGGTTATCTGTTTTACGAATTCAATGACTTTTTAAATTCACTATCGTTATTGTTATTGCAGCGTAATCGTCCTAGGCGAAAGGATCTACATCGTATCGACACGATAGATAAATTTCGACTACTTGAACTAATCATGTCGGGCAATATTAAAAGAAAAGAAACGCTCTGGGCAAAGGAAAAACCGTGAGTAACTGCATGCAACATCCTTAAGTGGACCGGTATCATCTCCTTCAAGCATCCGCTGCGTCTCGCACAAACAAGGACAAATATAAGAAACTGACGGCCTACCTTCAGGAATGAAGAGGTACAAAAAGAAGAAGATGGATATGGGGTTTCATGTCTTACAACAAATAGTGACAATCAATTGAAATTTAAATTTAAGAAATATCATGTCTTCGGTCTTTGTATGTGTTGCTTTGCACATTTTTTAAACAACATATAAAGTAAGTAAGTGGTAAGTATTCATATTTAATGAAAATGTACTGTTTTACTAACCAGTGTATTTGGTGCCCGACTAGTTTCGGGTAATCGATTTCGAGCAAAATCCATGCCAAACTATAGTCGGCCATCCCCGAAATACACACGTAAGTAAAATCTTTAATCAATTTGAATTCCATTTTCAATTTTAATTGGGATCTTGTGCTTCTTGTTAATGTAAAAAATATGTGTATTATATTAATTAAACCAATTGCAGAGCTGAACAAACACAAATGTTCTCAGCCCAATTATTCTTGAACACGATTCGGTTGTCTCCTAATTAGGTACACAGGTAAAACTAACTAATTTTGGTACAGCATAGATTGATATATTATATTCAAATTGATAGCACCGAAAAGAAGATATACCAATATATGCATAGTACATTATACAAAAAGTTATGCGTTACTAGTGTCATGAGCCTAAACCAAAGAGTAATCAAATACTACTAATCCTAAACAGTCAAAACAACTAATAGAAGTCTTTTTTATAATCAGATCTAATAAGGTTTAACACTTCTTTTTAAATCAAACATAGCACCTACATCGAAACTCTCGACTGGAAAACAGCATTCAGCTTTTTATTTTGAAACATAATTTAATTTATTTAAAAAAAGGTATAACTGACTTCAATTCACCTAAACATGACTTAGGTGAATTGAAGTTGGTTATACTTTTTTTAACTGTAATAAGCTATATTCTTCATACCTTAATTTTCTGCCCTTAGAGGTGAAATCTTTCCTTCATATTTTAACTACGTTGAGCATAACCAATACAAGTTCAGTATAAAATCGGTTCAAATACACACAAAAAAATCAGTCGAATTGAGAGCCTCCTCGTTTTTGAAGTCGAATTATAATTTGATTTTAAGTGGGTCGGTTTCTCAACTGCTTATCACCTGTTATAAAATATTGCTTTTCAAGATGCAGGGACTTTAATTGTTTAGGAGTTCTCCTGGTACTTCACCTTATGCATTGGGACGTGCCTAAAAGTAGTTGCGGTGGCCATCTGTGGTCTCAATCATCTGTCCAACTTCACCAAATGACAGATTCACTAGTTTCTACCAAAAATACCGAAATCGCTATAATTTTGCCTATAATATTTGAAGAGTTCCAGATACATCGGTCCAGCCGTATTGTTACACATAAAAAATCATTCCGACGAACTGAGAACCAATAACACAATTCATATCATTATTAAGACAGTTATTATATATATTGGCCTTAGAGGTACGTAATTTCACTAATGAGTAAAAAATTTCTGCCACAAATAATATTTAAAAAGATAGGTGGAACACACATTTTTAACATGTAATTACATTAAATTAAAGTTAATCGTGGGAGAGCCATGCTTCGGCACGTATAGGCCGGCTCGACAGGAGTGATACCACGGCCTCACAGAAAACCAGCAGTGAAGCAATGCTTGCATTGCTTTTCGCCGAGTGAGAGAAGTTACCGGCGGCCCTAACCCTTCCCCGTCTTCCCCTCTTCCACCCTTCCCCTACTCCCACCTTAATGCACTTATGACTCTTGAGTTGCAGGTGCCCATGGGCGGCGGTAGTCATTTACCATCAGATGACCTGTCTGCTCGTTTGCCCCCTATACTACAAAGAAAAAAAATGCAACTGTAACATCTGTAACCAAACAGAAAGACGACAGATTTTTCGAGAGTTTTCAGCAAATGATATAAGATTTTGGAAAACTCGGTTGGACGACTTCTGAAGCCGAGACAAATAAATAAAGCTTCATCTTTGAAGTATAGGGTACTATAAACCTTACTAGCAGCCCAAGGAATCTAGTTTTACGTAGGTACCTAATACCTACCTACAGATAAAAATGCTCTGAGAACTCAAAGTAATATGATATTCCTCAAAAGCACAATAACTTCTTTGATACTTGGAATTTGAATACATACATTCGCAAGCAATAGCAATTTTAATACCCACCTATATATCTCAAATGACATCTCATCATTTTATATGAAGCAAGAATCGTTCAAACGCTTTTGAATAGTCGTTATTGAACTCAATAAAACCGCTCATCCTCAACAAATTAAGTAAACAAATGTGTAAAAATATATTTAAGTGATGTCGGTTTCAGGAGCCACAGGAGCCTATTAAGAACCTTCTATGAAATTGCTGTTTTAAACATAGCCTTTAATAAATTTATTCTTGAAGTCCCCGCCTAGAACACTATTTGTTAATAGACTCTCCCCCACTCAATGGCAACACAGGTTTCATGGTTTTATTAAAGTAAATAATATGAAAGCAACTCACTTTTTTATGATTACCTTTTTTTTATCTTTTACTTTTTTATTATGAGTAAATATTTTCAAATAAATCGGGTTTGGAAGTTGGTGAAAATTCAAGGTTCCAATACACACATGGACGGCGCAGTTGATATTTAATAAAATAAATAAAATCGATACAAAACAATATGACTCAGTATTACAACAAGTTTTCGCTGATATAATCGATAATACCTTGCCTTTTTTTCTTTAGGAATATTCCCTAACGATAGACGTAATCTAAGATAAAAAATCGCAAAAGTTAATTATCTGGACATACGACAGCTTTTACGATGTTTTATCAGTTGTACTCACACAGATAAACCGTGATTAAAATCATAATAAAATTCAGTAGATTGTAATATAGGTCACATTATTACAAGTATTACATTACATTACAACAATTGACGCAAATAAATCATATCGTTTTAATATACGATAAAAGGATAACCTGCCAAATCTCTGCCGGTTAAACGTATAACGGCGCTGAAGAAATCCACATAGAATGTTATTATGAAGACATATCAATGTCTTGGAGTATAAAGGAACGAATGATCGCGAAGCAAATCGTCCGTCCCGCTGATGTCTCAGTGTCGCACCGGTCATTTGTCATAGCGCTCGGATGGGGTAACTTTTTGTTCAGACCGCTTAGTTCATCCTAACTTTGAAAGGAAAACGAGCCTTATTATCACACCCCGACACTAATGCGCCCCATTTTCACCGCTAATCGTCTCGTTTGCGAATAATAAAGTATCTAAATTGCAATGACGGGTGATTCATCATTATAGACAAACATCGCGCACACTAACAGTACACTACACATCTGTATCTTAGTGGTAATACTAATCGTTTTGCAATAAACATAATACCTATTGTATAAGTCTAGGTTTTAAGGTATACTCACGTATCAAATTTGACCAGAAAATGTGTAAGGTAGCCTCTTGCGGGTAATAAATTTGGATAAAACAATTTCATCTGACTCGAATCGCACCCCAAACTATGCGGCTTACCTCGTAAATCCCGATTAGCCTTCTGGTAACGGAATGAATCAATAGATTATCTTACAATAATTTTATTGATATTGATATTTTATTTGGATGATACTACATTGATTGTTTGTAATTTTTAAGGGAGATACATAATTATCTATGTACCAAACGTACCAAAAACCCGAGTATTGTTTTTCCGAGTAGATGCACAGTCATTTTTAAGACCTCTTTCCTCAAAAATCTTGACATGAAAAAGCCCCAACACTGTACTGTAAATCTAAGCGTTGATAAACGAACCTCCGAACGGTAACTTACAATTTCTTTTATTTTAACTTGTTATTTTTTTTCAGAGGTCCTTAACCGTATCGGATAGCCAAAATAAAAATCTGATATAAAATTTGAAATGATTTTGGATTGGCGCGGTGTCGAAGACACCTTATGACAAGTTTTTATTATTTCTATATGGCTGGAAGGGTTGTATAATGTTATTTTTGTTAATTATAATTTAGTTTTCACATTTTTAATTGAGTTAAAAGTTAAAAGTTAATTGTTTTTTTTTTTGTTATACAATGATAACCTAGAAATAAAGACAAATCAATACCTATCTGTATTTTCCTATTACAATTGCTTAGTAATCTAATATTCGTAACTGATACTATCCGAAAGTATAGGATAATCCGAAATAATTTCATATTCGTAACCGTATCCGAAACCGGTACGATATTATTCATACATCTGTATCCAGACCCGAAATTCCATATCCGTAACATCTTTGTTTTTTTTAAAGCCGACCCCAAGATTGAACCAAATATTTGTCAAAAAACGAAACTTATTCAGTTTTAGGAAGCCATCAATGATTCCAGGTTATTGGAGTCACTTTTTCAAACATTAAGATCTTTCTGATAGCCGTGTTGTTTTAAGATTTTGTACATAAGTACAAGAAAGTATTATCCTCATTATTATCGAATGTTTAATGAATGAATGAACATTCGAGTTTTATAATTTAAGTCCTACAATAAGCATTAATTCAAAATTTAAAATATCCCCTACTCAAAAATCCCTTCAACGATTAGAAAAGAACTGATGATATTCGAACGGCTAAACAGATTTTCTTGTGTTATAGCTAAGAACACTTTTGACCAAGTCACCTATCAAACAAAAAAATCAAATCAAAATCCATCTATCCGTCCGGCCATCCGTTTATTGGTAATTGTCACAGACAGATACACAGATACACACGTTAAATTTATAACACCCCTATTTTTTTGCTTCGGGGGTTAAAAACTATTGTTGAAATTGGGATAAACGATCTTCGTGTCACATATTAGAAAAAAAAAAACCAACACAAATTAAACCGTCCCCAAAAATTCATTATAAATTGTCTGGAAACTCCAATCCATTCGAAGTATTTTGCTCAGTCATACATACTCGTAACATAAATCCTGATAAAATAAATATTTCATCAACACGTCATGAATAAATTGATATTGGTCAATTCAAATATTATGGGCGATGCTTAAGCGAATTCATTCAGAACCATTCATTCTTATAATGTAAAAAAATAATGTATTTATTAGTATATTTAATAGAGTTACATAATTTTTGTAACGCATCAGAAAATGCTACGTGGATTGTGCAGCGCGGTGCAAATATTTCGTGAATCGCACCGAAATGTACAAGTTCTGTGATAACTGAACAGATGTGTACCTGGATGTAAAAGGTATAAATTCTCAGGAGCTTAGCGACCCGTGTTCATATTGTTACAAGACTCACTTTCAGCATGCTAAAGGCAACAGACATTAGAAAGAATACATCGTGGGGAACAATGAGAGGTGTCAAGGGACACCCGGATGGAACGAAGTTCCTTTCGATTAATTAGTGAAGGAATTGTAATAAAATTTCATTTCTTTTACTATAGCAAAAAGTGTCTTTACAACTATTGGTCTTAATTTTTTCCGTCTAGCCCCCTTTCGCAATGCCCCATAAGGAACTTCGTTCCAAAAAAATAACAAAGTCGGGTATGAATCTAGATCTAGGCAGCTCTTTGAACCGAAAACAGGTATAGAATGTAGAAATTACGTGATATGGTCTAAGATGTTTTAACATAATACCAAGTTTATTATGCTTAAATTTTGAATGATATATTAAAATGGAGTTGTCAAATCATCATAATATATTTTTATACATTGATACCTGTTTTCTAAACAGGTTTGAAACCAGTTTAGCGCTGGACCTCGTTCCAGCTTTGTTAAATTTTACACGTGTTAAAGAAAGTCAAATGCTTTTGATACATATATACAAGAACAAAAATAGTAAGGCAGTTTTAATCATCGATACTATAAGATTTAATTTACTAGCAAGAATGCGGCAAGAATGCTCTCTGATGGATTTATTTCTTTGAAATCCATATTGACTTTGGGTTCTGATGTTTGCTGAAACAACACAATAAACAAATTCAATCACTTCTTTGATTATTTTTTTTTATTAATCCGTTACTTTATTTAAACAAATCACTGATGCACAAATTAACTTTTTGCTATCTAGAAAAATTCATTCAATTATTATAATGCCGATTGGTTACGAAATCCGTTAGCTGGATTATTATTCATTCCCTAGGCATGAGGCATGTTCATGAATGTTCGAAAATTCTTCGTCTTTTAGCTGCAATCTAACGCAGCCTATAAGCATACGCATAAGCAGACTGTGATATTTAAATCTGATAATTCAAGTTTATTTAGTTAATTGCACTATGTTTGTGAGCTTCATTCGAAACAGGGTTATTTCCCTGTCAAAATATTATGAACGAGTTTAATTTAATTATGAATGTGTTGAGTGGAAGATACTCACCTGCGAAGTGAAAAACTAATGCTAATGAGGGCTTGTAATGGTCACTAAGAGACAAATGATCTAGGTCGTACAACTCTTTCCGTCACCTAAAATTAAGCGCGATAAGGTATATCAACGTTGCTTCAAAATATATTAAATTATTTGTGACATATAAATAAAAGACATAAACGGATTTCTAACATTTTGACTTTTCTTGTAGATACCAGAAATATAGTATTGCAAAATAGCTACGTTCAACTTTGTAGTATATAATTTAAACAATAAAAGTAATGCGAGTTAAAAGTAAATCTTTTAGTTTAAACTCATATCAGCCAACGGAAACAGCATTCAGCTATTTTACAAGGAATTGTTGCACACAAACCATTTACTATTAATATACTACTAACTGACTACTATTATTTGATCAGACATTAAAATTCATTCCTTGGGCTTGCAGTTGAAATCCAATAGTTATGCTAGATTTACCGCTTCAAAATTTTGTTTGATTACGTAAAGGCTAGGAGCGCCAAATTGACTGAATTCACGGCGCAGGCCTGGTGTAATTTTCCTTTTTGCACTCTCCAGAATATCAGTATTGAGGGCTACATGTAGGTATGTACGTATGTAGGTATGTATCGTATGTATTCTATTTTAACTAGTCATAGATATAGATAACACTTCCTGGCCAACTATCTTTAAACAATACAACTATAGGTTAAAAAATCTAAAAGAAACACGCTTAACAGACCCTCGTCACCAAGGATTCAACTTTTCATCGATTCGTAATCGTTAGTCGTATATTCGACTCGTTAAAACCTAGCTTCTTGTAAATCAATTATCTAAAAATAACGCGCTAGTCTTATGAAGAAAACAACTGTTACATAAAACTACTGTTTTCATAAAGCTTGCAAAGGCAGGGCAAAAGTAAACAGGAAATAAGCGACAACACACCAAATTGTCGCAGATCACATTTTCATCATCTGAGAAGGAAATTAAACTGAACACTGTCACCTAAATATCTAACCTCCGAATAAAAAACAAACAACAAGATTTTAGTTGGACTAGTTGTTTGAGACGGTAGTCAGCCGTCTCAAACAACTAGTCCAACTAAAAAATCCGTCTGTCGTTGTACTCGTTGTGACCAATTTTCTTAACTAATGTTTGAGAAATGTGTAACGAGCACTTCAGTTCTGTCTTGGTAATCGAGATAGCATTAAGTCAGGAAGACGCCTCTTTTTACTAACTGCTATCTCGATTACCACAGCAAAATTTTGACACATATTTTATTCATTTAACCGTAAGTCCGAGCAAACATTGATTCGAATAATTGTATTTTAAATTTACTATTAAGGATATAAAGTATTTACACGAACGAATAAAGCCGAGTCAAATGGGTCATCATCGATATTCATCACGGAGCTATTGAATCGAATAGGGCATAATTGCGCGCCACTAGCGCAGTACTGGAGAGGAAAAAGCTGCATAGCATTATTTATTGAATATTACTCTTTGAAACGATTTTTCAGGCTATATTGATTAATAGCATTACTGCTTATGACTAAGTAGCTTTCGAGCTCAACTTCGTATAATACATATATCAAACTAAGCAAAATAAATACTCTCTCAGAACTTTGTATGTTCGGGGACAATTACATATTATAAAACAAAGTCCGTCACCGCTTCTATCTGTCTGTCCGTCTGAACGCGATAAACACAAAAAGTACCGAAAGGATTTTCATGCGGTTTTCACCAATAGACGGAGTGAATCATGAGAAAGGTTTAAGTGAATAATTCATTAGGGTTTGTATAAATTGGCTGCAACGGAATTATTGCTCTGATACCATTACGAAGCCGGGGCGGGTTGCTAGTGTATAAACTCTATAATAAGATCATTAACTATTCGTATGCAAAAAAAAAAGGCACTGAACCATTGGTCCGTTACTGCACGGAGAAAGGTTGGACCAACAAACGCATCTTTGCATTATAAAATACTTAACGGTAGAGGCTTCTATTAAACGGAATATCATTAGAATTTATAATTACACACATAGTGGTTCATAGAAGAGGCGTTCAATTTCGCGTTTATGTTTAATTATTTTAGTTTAGTTTATGTACTGTTATTTTAAGGATGTGGTTAATGAAATAGAGTCCGTTTCGACCGATTTACAAAGGCCATAGTAACGAAACTCCAGGAAATCAAATATCGTATTAAGAGCAGCCTGTCCGCAATTAAATGCACAAATTAATAAAGTTTGTAGTTTACTTCTCGGTATTTAGTTTTTATTTTTAACACGCTTTATTAACTTCACTTGTAGGTAACCGTTATATATTAGTAACGTATGGACCGGTTTGACAAATATGTCGCTCGGAAAAATGTGGTGGTGTGACTACTTTACTTATACAATATAATGGCTATAGACCAATAATTATTTTTAAACCTATAAATCCATTTTGTAAACAGTATTGTGACGCAAGTATTTGTTGAATAACCGATTGGTGTCATTGTGAAGTGGGTACATATATAAATTCGTTCACGAATCATATGCGAAAGGATCAGATATTTATTTACCTAATCAACATGTTAATCATCATTGTCATGGCGCAGCTTACAGTAATATTGATTATGTACTGTTAAGTAGACTCATTTTAATTGTTTTAAGTTAGAGGTGTTTTTTTAGAACTGTTTTTCGTGGCGTCACACAGGTACGTAGTTGTTATTAAATGATGAAATACATATAAAATGTTCTTCCTTGATCTAGAGAGGGCACAGAGAGCGGTTTTGAAGGTGATCCATTTTAAGCCCCGGTACTATCCCACCACTCAACTTTATGAGGACTGTCAGGTGCTCACTGTGAGAAAGCTTTACATCCTTCGTAGACGTTCAAACGTACCCTACATTAGAAATACTGGTCAAAGTCGCTCCAGGACTGCAAAAGGTCCAAGTATCGGATGTAGAACAGCATTCGCAAGACGCCAGTATTATGTCACACATACATACACTTTTATCAAGCTGTTCTGTATCAAATTTGTGAATATCCATTACTTGAAAAAATGTAATGTGTAGCTTTTATAATGTTTATATATATTTATTTTTGTTAAAACTTTATATTAATGCACGCTTGTACGACAAAATGAAATCCACCTTTCTAATATCCCGGTTGACAATAAATCTTCAATGGAGAACCAACTAACTCCTATCATACAAGCTTGTTTAGTATAGGAGATAGGTACATATATTTACTAAGATATGCATCAAACTGTGCAACCGTATCGTGTATATTATTGTAATTTAATGTAACTGAATAATGTTGTTGCACTAAATGTGAATATAAAAGTATTATTATCATTCTCTATATTCATCTTAAAACTTATCAATTACATTTTTAAATATGTACAAAACAAAATATATATATATATATTTAAAAATATAAAAAATAGTAGACCATCGGATTCGGGTACAAGGAACAAGATACCGGTGGTTAGGGCTCCAAAGACAGGAACCACCTCACTATACGAGCCGTGTCGAGGAGAACTGCCTTCTGCATTAGTCCCTTGATCCAGCCGTCTAACGCGAGCCTCTTAAGGTGTTAATCGAGACTTTTAGCTATCAATCCATGGGCAGATATGACAATCGGAACAATGATCGCCGAATCTACATTCTACATTTCGACAATCTCGTGAGATAAATCCAAATATTTGATTTGTTTTTCTTTTTCAACTTTCACGAGGTTCTCTTCGAGAGGAACAGCGATATCGACAATCATTGCGCGGCGCTCTGATCGATCTATCACCACTATATCAGGTTTATTGGCAACAATCGTTCTATCAGTGATGATAGATCGATCCCAATACTATGTGGCACGACCATTTTCGAGAACTGGGTCGTGCACATACCTGTAATATGGCACTTCTGAATGCACAAGATTGTCTCTAAGGGCAAGTTGTTGGTGCACAATCCTGGCCACTTAGTTATGTCTTTGCAAATATTCACTTCATTCATTGAGGATATATTTCCGATAGTTATTCGTCATATTATTATTATCGACGCGACGGTGCTTGCTTATGTCACAATCATATGTATTCCATTTCCCAGAGACTTTGATAGCCAGGTGATGAACTCTATAAAGATGGTAAAAATGCCTGTGCCAACATGTTAAAGAAATGTGAGTCTTGAACATGGGGTGAATGAGAGCATTGCAAGTTGCTACTTTTATACTGATTGATAAATTTTATTATAATTAATTATCATATATTTTGCTTTAAAATATAAGTTAGTTAGTATAGTGTGTATTGTAGTTAGGTTTTTATTAAAAGTTAACATTTTAATGTTTAATTTCTCCCGAAAATTTCAAACTCCAAACATTTCATACCTAATTTCCTTCAGAGATTGCAATTTTACGATCTACCAACCCTACCAGAAATCCAGAGTTTAACCTAGGATAGTATACCTATCTCCGAACACGAACGCAAGCTGACCCAGGGAAATGAGAACTTTTTTGCAAATATCTTTAATGTGCTTTAACTAAAATACATAATACAACACTTGCTGGTGTTGTATGTATGTATTTTAGTTTGAGTAGTTAGTTGTACACCTGATTGAATAGACATGTTGTTCCTCGATTTTTATTTCTATTATATTGTTATTTATATTTACATTAGAGTTGGTGAAAATCAAGAACAAAAATTGTGAATTTCATCATTCCTTATCATTAATTGTTTCTAATAAAGCTACTGCATTTCACACACACCATTTTTTCACCAAAGACACAAACGGACATTTATCGTATTCACCAGAGGACGTTTGCATTTGTAATTTTATTTAGATATTATTTCGAATGTAGTAAGAACGACAACAAACGTCACCGACCGTGGGCGTTTGGACTTGCGCCCGCAGACGCCATCACCACGCCTCAGGTCATAAACAACTAAAAAAAATAGCGACTAATGCTGATTATAGTTCCGAACTAAATTATTTAGGATAGAAATAATTTTATCAATTCAATATTATTGAAGTTACATATCGCATGGCCTTATGAATGCATCATTAGGTACATACCGAATAGCTGTGTACTTTAAATGTTTATTACCTATTACAATAATTTGCTAATATATTTCACATAATTATGTAGCATCCAAAGTATGTACGATGAGCTAAGTTATAGTAAGTTAATACTTAGAACTTGCAGAACACTGGTACCCTGACGGTAGAACTTACCTGTTACAGACATACGTAGACGCTGGTCAATATTTTATCCTGGACCTACGTCAAGAGTAAAATCAGTAAAAATAGTTGACATACATTTTTTTACATTTTATGCACAAGTGTATTGTCTTGGAACGAATCCAGAAACGCCCCTCATATACGAACGTAGACACATAAAAGTATATTATTAAATTCTCTCAGATCTGAAATTGGGCGGGAATGAATTCTAAATAGATAATCTGTACGTTCCACGTGGTCTTAATGCTTTCCAAAGAGAATAATTATTAGATTTTTGTCTTTGATGATATCAAATAGCATATTTAACAATAATAATTAAATTAATTGCTCAATTTCATAACAATAGAATACGTGCTTTTAATACCTACAGACAGCGAACGATTATCTGCACCAGAAAAAAAAACCTTATAACCTTCCAACATTGTGAATGATTTTATTAATTTTAATGACGTTTAAATTATCACTACATCACTTACTCCAGGTACAATAGGTATGTAATCTCCGGTAACCTTTGACTCGGTTGTGGATTCAGAATTCAAGATTAAAAAGGATCATGAAGTCAATATTGACACCATAACCCATTCACATTGAATCCACCACTTGCCTGCAACATTGTATAATATTTATGTTACAGGCAAGTGGTGCCAAGTACAGCCTAGTCTTACTCTTAACGAAACATTTAAAACATTTAGTGTTTCGCCTTTATTTGATTTGGGTATAAAATTATATGGTGTTAAGGATCACGTTCCGATTCCACGGATGGCACCTATCCCAAGAATTAGGCTATGAAATTCAAAAATATATTACTACACTAGCTGTGCTTTGCGCGGCTTCGCTCGCATGTACACATTTATATTTTTTGCGGGGAACCTTTCATAACACCAGCTATCTCCCAGTAAAAGTCCCATAAAAATCCGGTCCAGCCGTTCCGGAGATTAACCGAATAAGCAGACAGACAGACAATTTTTATAATTATTGTTTTTTAGGATAAATACCGTGTAAACATTCAGATGCATTTGGTAAAAAGCTGTTATTGTGACATTACAAACAGACACTTCAATTTTATTTATTTGTATAGATTAGTATAGATAGATAACTGATTATCGTATTACGTTATTTTACGGTAGTATCTACAAACATGTAATATGGTACTAAAGTCTGTTCTTGAAATCAAAACTTTTTAAAATAACAACATGGCGGTTTTTTGTAATTGTTTGACGAACAAGGTACCTGAAAATTAGACTGCGTTACGATTCTTTCCACTATCTATTATGATTATATTATTAACCGTCACAGATATTTACGACAAATTTCATTCTACTTAATTTTAAAGAATAAACTTTTGTTTACTTATGGTTTTTATTTTAGTTTTATTGACTGAGGTAATATTTTTTATACTAATGAAAAATAGGAAACTGAAGTGACATATTTTCAAGATTCGTGACGGATAGTAGGTACACAACATGTAAGTATTTTAAGTAGGTACGTAGTACCTAGATTCATCACGGCGTATCACAATTCACTCTGTTCTTGACCTTGAAACAAAACAAAACAATCAATCTTCACCGACTTATTGAAAGTTGCTTGCAAGCTGCACTACCTTGCCAGTTTATATTTTAAAGTTTTAAACCAAATACGTGTGTTGATAATTTAATTATTAATAATGTTTATAATTAATTGCTCTAATATAGTCTGCACATAGTAAAAAATCTAAAATATCTTACCAGTGGCACTTAGCGAAACCAGTACGAGCAGACAGCTTAATTTAATTATTTCATACATCTTCAATAACCGCCTTGAATCACTTTCTTCAAAACTACTTTTAGATATTATAGTTCAGGCATACATAAATAAAATGTCTAAAAAATAGTAAGTTTTCACTATTTAGTTTGTACAGTATTTTTGTAATATACAGACACAAAAACATACACTTTAATTCATGACTAAACCGCAGCAACAAAATAGATGAAATTCGTACTTAAATACGTAATCATTTGTTAGTTTTCAGTGCGACACGTCCGACGATACTCACAAAATAACTTCAACTATTTCTAAAGAATGAATGATACCACGATCCACGGCGGGAAATGGAAAGGTTGAACGAATGCCGGAATGAGCTAAAGAAATAAAGGCCAACTTTTTACGTTGGCTCCAAAGTTTGGGTACATATAATTCTGTCATAGTAAAGTCTAAGTGGAAAAAATTATTAAAATAATAATAAGAGTTTTACATTTTAAGTCTATCAGTAATTGAAAAAGAGATCTAATCAAAATGTAGTACCTAACATATAACTTCAAGTACTTAAAATAGAAAACGACCGAAGAAAATTTAAATTGGAAAGTACATGATTATGGGTTAATGAGGTTAACAATAAAACAACAACTGGCAAAATAAATAAGTATCAAGTATTATGATAAAATATTGTATCCAGCCAAACAAAGCTTGGAAAAAAGCACTTAATAAAAAAATGGAAATTAAAATTTGATAAAATATGTATGAAGTCTGTAAATCATTCCCTAACACACAATATTTTACCTGTGCATTAAAAATTACATTGACAGATCAACTGTCTGACAGCGACAGTCGACATACCTATTTGACAATACTCGACGGGTGTTACATGCTCTTTGCCAAAACTTAGAATAAGGGATAGGTCCATTTGCGAATGTGGTCTTGATGAGGGAAATGCGGATCATATATTTTTTAGCTGTCCTAAGACAAGGTTCCCTATTTATGATGTTATTCCTCCTCTTATTCCCCGCCCCACGTCCCTTAAATTGATCCTATCACTTGTCTTCACCCCTTTTGTATATATATTAGGCAAGTATATTAATGTAAATAAGATTAAGTTGTAATTTTGTGATCATAACATAATTCAATATTTATTTTTGTTTATTTAATACTATGTATTAATTTCTATGTATTCACATGATCGGCTCTTTTATTCATGCTTTAATTATGCCTGTAGAAGTTTAGAATTCACGATTATTTATAGTCTCTACATCTCTACAATATTTTTTTTTTTCTCTTTTTTGGCTCTACCACAGCTCTACATAAAATCCTTTGACAGTTTGTCCTCCGTATACCTACTTGACATTGGCAAAATTGTGGTAACTCCACAAAGCCACAATCCAAAAGTTGAAGTTGACAATACTTGACATTAGAATTTCACAATCCAAAAGTTGAAGTTGAAGTTGACATTAGAATTTTGAGCCCGCTATCAGGATAGTCATATCATATTATTTATTGTAAATAATTATGATCTCGAGCAGTCATTCATTTGTTTAGTTTTTTGCAACATTCAATGAAAAACCATTTGGTAAACTACAACGCTTAGTACAGACAACACAAATAATTCTTTATGAATAATTTTATTATAAGAACTACAACATAACCTACAGAATGGCAAATAAAATTCTAGCGAATGTTTTACGAATAAAACCATCTGTCATGTTATTTAAGCGATGGGAAAGTTCAGAAAAACGTGTGGCAGTGTACGACCCATTTGACTCTCTGCCTAAAAAGAATAAAAAATCTTATTTGAAGGTTATTAAAATATTCGAGGGTCGGGACACTAGAAGACGCGGTCATGTTGAATTTATTTATGCTGCTCTTGCTAAGATGAAAGAATTTGAAGTCCAGAAAGACCTTGAGGTGTATAAGGCATTAGTGGATGTATTGCCGAAAGGAAAGTTCATACCTCAAAATATATTTCAGTCTGAATTTATGCACTATCCTAAGCAACAGCAATGTGCTGTTGACTTACTTGAACAAATGGAAGATAACAGTACTTACCGTTTTTATTTTAATTTGCTTTTAATTTTTATACAGACAGCTACATACTGTTAGTTTAAGCTAAAGCATATAACACTAACATTAATCTTTTCTTTGAAAGTACAGAAGTAATGCCAGATTCAGAAATGGAACAAATGCTTCTTAATGTGTTTGGCACACGAGGCATACCTCTTCGCAAATTCTGGCGCATGTTGTATTGGATGCCGAAGTTCAAGAACCTGACTCCTTGGCACTTGCCAGATAATTTACCTGCTGATACATTAGATCTAGCCAAACTAGCTATTCAGAGGATAACATCAGTGGACCCAGATACTAAAATTGATATTTGGCAGGTGAAAGCTTTGCTCTTTTTTAATGACTAAATAAATTTAGGAATAGTGACAGACTGAAACTGGATTTACAGCCAGCTTGAATTCATGTCAAAAGGAATAACTTTTCCTTTTTTTTTTTGATAACACTCAAGATCATCAGTAGCGGCTGAGTAAAAACAAAAGTAGTGACAAACAGAAAATAAGTACTTCAACTGAAATACATACATGCATTTTTATCTCTTCATGCATTAATCGTAGCAAACAACAGCATATATATATATGGCTGGCTAGCGACAACAATGCAGGAACACTACAATGGATGGAGCCCAATATTGCCTGAATACAAAGTTTTGGTTTCAGGAACACGATTTTTTGGTTGAAACTAACTGAAACTGAACTTTCGGTCTGACTTTCTACTTTAATTAGATAAAAGTATTGAATTCTGTTTCTTTCTTTTTTGTCTTTTCAAAGATCTGCAAACTCAGTTTTCTCTTTTTTGAAGTTACACAAAGTTTTTAAAACAAACAAACACCAACAATAACTAAATATATAAACAACATATGTTAGTAAGCAGAGATTTACAACCTTTAATGAACTTAGGGATTGACTACAGAGTTAATACCAATGGTTTAAAATATTTATTTTGCAGTTCATCTGTGTATTATTAATTAACAGTAATCTATTGACTTAAATATAACTTTTGCTAGACAGAAGAAATAGAAGCTTGTTTGGACAAGACTTGGGTGGTTAGTGCACAGAGTGTGGCCCAAAAAGTATTGCTATCAGAGCAGCCTACAGAAGAACCTTTGGTGGTGAAGGGACCCTTTGATGTTTACTTAACAGACCAAATTGTAAGCTACTTTATGCTGATAGGAAAGACAAGACCTGAACCCAAAGATGATACAGACCTAGACGGTAAGATTAATAAAAATGTATATAATACTAGCAGCGCCCCGCGGTTTCACTCGCGTAAGTCCCGATCCCGTGGGAATATCGGGATATAAGATATATCGGGTAGCCTATGCATTAATCAGGTCTCCGGTCTATCTACATACCAAGTTTCATCGCAATTGGTTCAGTGGTTTTTGCGTGAAAGAGTAACAAACATCCATCCATCCAAACTTTCACATTTATAACATTAGTGGGATTTCATACTATATTAGCTTTTGCCCATGGCTTAGCTCACATGAATGTAGACTTTAGCAATCAAGTCAGACATCATTAGGGAACACCTAACCTAACAACATGTGTGCAAAGTGAGTAGTTACGGTGTGAAAGTGTAACACTCAAACAAACTCACATTTGCATTGTTTCAATATTAGTTGGGATCAATTTTTTTAGTATTAAGCAAGATTTAACAAGAATGATCTGAACTTTTTTTCTGGATGAATGATGCCCCATGTCCTCTTTTGTATTCTTGACAATGTGTATGTAAAATTACATTATAATTGGTTGAGTAGTTTAGGTGTAAAATCATAATAAACAAACTCACTTTTGCGTTTATAATATAAGTTATGATTAGGTTATTACTATTTAACATAGCTAAGATTCACCTTTGATAAAAGACTTTTCTATCTATACTTTGTTTGAAAATTTCAGATGTTTCAAATATAGACAAACCTCCTGGTATTCCTGGGTTTATTGGTACCCCTAAGTTACCTGCAGTGAGATACAAAACAGTTCATGAACAAGACGATGGCACTATTGTTTCAGTTTGTGCTACAGGTAACAGATATTATTTAAGTACGATTGAAAATGTGCTAGAGTGGGGATTAGGCAAACATAGTGTAGAGTGCTCTGTGGCATGATGGACCAACGACTTGAAGAAGGTGGCTGGCAGCAGATGGATGCGGTGTGCCCAAGACCAGGATAGTTGGCACCCCTTGGGGTAGGCCTTCGTCTCGCAGTGGACAACGATAGGCTGATGATGATGATGCATGAAAATGGATTAATAGATTACAATGATTCTAAGAAACAAATATAGTTTAATTTAGGATAAAAAATTTATAATCTATTATAATGTGTATAAGTACTCTCATACAAAAATATTCTAAGACCCATCTCATATTCTGACATATTTATAAAAAACCTGTACATGAAACTGTTATATAGTTACATAGACATATACTATTATTTTTCTACAAATAACCATAAACTTAGTACATAAAACTAAAATCATAACTTTATATTTAAGTAAAACACTGAAAAGCTTACTCAAAAATTCCATCTACAAATAGAAAAGAGCTGATGATCTTCAAACGGTTGAATAGATTATCTTAGTTATAGCTAGGGACACTCAACTCAACTCACCTTTTAAACAAAACAACTAAATCAAAATCAGTCTATCTGTTTAGGTGCTATGATGCCACAGACAGACACATATACACAAATACATCCATGTTAAACTCATAACACACTTCTTTTTAATTCAAGGGTTAGTAAAAAATGAGTTATAATGATGTTACTACTACTGTTCAAAACTATTACTATTTTTCTCCCTCTTGATGTACAATTACTAAATATATATTGCAAATTTTCTCCTATACTATTCTAATACTTTGTAAAATAAATGTTTTTTTTCACATTTCCAGGCTCATCATCAAGAGACTCATTACTATCTTGGATTAGGCTGCTAGAAAAGCATGGTAACCCTGTGTTATCAAGCATACCAGTCATATTCACACTTACATCACCATCTAATGACATAGCTGTGCAAGAAACTCAACCAGCAGCTCAAGAAGGCGACAAAAGTGAATAATAATGATCCCTGAATGTAAATATAAATATATTTAAGTATGTAGTTTAAATGTAGTAAATATGTTTTGTTTTCAACTGATTTTCTTTTGCAAAGACCAATGATTTGTTATGGATTTCTATTAAGAATAATTACTTAATGTTTGCATTCTATGCTATGCAATTACATTGACAGAAATTACATATATACTGTTTTTTGTATGAATTATTTTTGGTATTTTCACCCTTCGAGGTCACGAAAACTTAAAGATTCAAAAAAGTATACAAAGTTAAGACCTAAGTTTTACTTGTACTAATGAACCACTGAGTGGAAGTTTTATTCAATAAAATGCCGATGTTAAATAAACACTGAGACACCTAATTATTGCCAACACTTGCTACCGGAGAGGGGTACCCTCACACTTTAAAACCACGATATGATGGTTTTCCATGATTCTACACGAATCAATTGGTGTTAATCAAACCACAGATAACATAATACTATACTAGTAGTAGATCAAACTAACTAATTAAAACGTCTCGAATGCCGAGCTTCTATTGCAGGAATTTATAGTTTTTCAAACTGAATTGAAAACAAAATGTTCAAAAATATTTCAAATTATTACTAAACTTTTAATACTTACTTTTGTACAAATCACACACAAATGAGAAATCTAATGATAATGGACATGACACAAATGTAATGTATTAAGTATGTCTATTTCTTTGGTATTTGATATATATAGATTTAAGAAAAGACAGTTCCGAGGGGTGGCGCGCGGCTCTCCGACGCCAATTAGAATCGCCGGCTTTTCACTTCGCTTCTGACCAGCTGCAACTGCGCACGTGTACATTTTATAATTTGTATTTACGTCAGCACAATATTAAACGACGGTTCCTGTTTAATACAGATGGGACCCCAACAGTAACACAATTAGGTGCAAAATGTTTGCAGTGAATATGCAATGATCAGAAATGGCTATATTTCCAACTGCACGTTCAGTGATTGATAGGAGATTGGAGAAGAATAAAACATTGAAGAACTCAAATGGTTTATTTTTTAAGTTAATCATTTCATATTAATATAATATTTTTTCGAGATATAAAAAATTTAATGTACCAATCAAATATAATAATAATCAATCAAAATAATTCATATGTATATATTGAAATAGTATACACCAAGTCAGTGTTTTTACGAAAAGTATGTACTCGGACCATGATATAGAAGCCCATAGAACCAGTATTATGTGCGAGGATGCACAGCGAGGGATGTGTTTGTTAAGAACTACTAAAATTGCTTCACTTACATAGTCTCGCTCAGCGCAGCTCCTGTGGAAACGGCTTAGCGGAGCGATGTTTTTGTACGTACAAATCGATGATGAGGTCGATGTGTATTGTACACATTCTCGCACCGCTAATTTGCGCACCGTTTCACAGCGTCGCTACGTGTCCTCGCACCGCTCAGCGGCCTAGCACATCTCTGGTGGAAAGGCTCACATCGTTTCACAGCTTCGTTACGCATTCTCGCACCGCTCAGACACCTCGCACATCTCTGGTGGAAACGCAGCCTGAAGCATTTTTTTTTTTCAAAATATAAAAAAAATTAATTATCGAACCCGGCGTTTTCGTCAAAATCAACATTTCACTTTTTTGCAACGCGGATGTGTAATCTACGCCTACTACGCTACGCGACGAATCAGCTGATATGAGAGGTCGATGCCCCTTACTTATTTTACCTACGTTGTCTCATGTCATGTCATGTTTGAAAAATGTTTGGCACATATTAAAGTGCCTATTTCTTTATTTTTAGGTGTTTTTTTTATGTAGAAATATTCTATATCATGAACCGAGTACATACCTTTCGTAAAAGCACTGAAATAAATTAGATGAGTACACCGTGATTGTGTATAATATGTATTTATATCTATTTTTCTTAGCTCAATTTTTTAGACTTATAGGTTATCAGTACTTGGTGACAATAAGCATTCTGTTTAAAGGTAGACATTGGTATCTTCCATAAAGCTATCAATAAAATTTACACCTGAGTCTCAACTAACATAATGTGATAAAACTGCCTCCTCGACTCGCCTAACTAACAACATCCACTCATGATTTTAGAATAATTATTGTTATACTTAGACCATTTACATAGTACAGGACTCACTGATAAACTGTACTTCAACCTTTTCAGTTTCCCATCTCTTAATTTTATGTAAGCCACTGTTAACACATCAATAACTTTGTTCTGTGAGCTACTCACAGAAAAATGAATTTTGGTTTTGAATTTTATTTTTTTCAATGTATAAGTACGCATACAAGTGTTAGATTTTCAGTCTATATAAATTTGTAAATATACAGGGTGTATCTGACTATGGAACACTTACTTAAAACACTGAAAGGGCATGAGGCAGAGGACTCTAGCATGCAGTTATAAATAATTTTTAAAAACCTATGTTTAAAAGTTATGATCATTTGAATTTCTAGATATTATCACCTCCATTTCTCATAAAAGTAGGTGGAATGTGTAAAGTTAAAGATTTTAAATCGAAAATATTGTTATTGGTGCCGATTCAGTAACATCACTCTCTAAATTATAATCTGACAAAATTTTCTTCATATAAGATGTAAACCTTGTACACTTTGAAACAAGGTCTTATTTCAAAATTTAACCAAGTAGGTAATATATGTCGCTATCGAAATAAGCAATTTATTTGTCGACTATAGTTTGACACGCTTAAATAAACTTTAATACCACGTAGCGAGAGCCGCTATTCGTTGAATGCCATCTCTTTTGCTCTGTGTTTTTAGTAGCCGTGTTCACAGGTGCCGTTTAAAATAACGTCATCGTAGTTCGTTTTGAACAAGTTTACGGCATACGGCATTTGAATAATCGGGGACTATCGCCGCGTGGCAATTATACGGCATTTGAATAAATGGGGACTCTCGTTGCGTGGAAATAAAGTTGAGTTTACGTTGACAGGTTTTAGTGAAATTTAGTGGCGCTGAGAAATAGATGCCAGTAACAAATAGATAATTAACAAATAGACTTTGTAACGAAGACAAGGTTGATTTCATATGAAGAAATTAAGTCAGATTATAGTTTAGTGAGTGTGTCATAGAATCGGCACCATTGAGAAAAGTTGTAAGTTAAAAAATGTTAGCTTTTATGGATTTGTGAAGGTTTAAAAAAAAATTAACTACATGCTAGTCATGCCCTGTATAACCTTTTGAAAATGGGAAATCATTACATCCATACATTAACTATAGGCATATATGTATTAAGATCTTTTTATTCTGTTTTTTTATACAACGTAATACTTTTTAAACTTATAAAATATTCAGTATTATTTACAATAGAAACAGTTGTCCATCAGAGTTAGGTTAACCACACAACATTTTAGGTCCATTCATAATCCTCATCCTCCTCAAATGATATAGTTCCCCACTGTCAGGTGATGTTGTGCCAGTCTGCCTGAGGCAGCAGGTACGTCTCATTGGTGCTCCGAATAACTGTGATACCAGCTCCATAATACGGGATCACATAGGCTGACCCGTCTGAAGGCCCCACCACCTTAATAATTTAATTGATATTAAATTTATTTGTAAGACATTGGATTCAAGTAGAAGAAAGTTATTTTGTTTGTTAATAGAATGGTATTATTATCTCTATATCAGCATAGCATTATAAATTGTTGTATTTCAATTAGGTATGTTAAAGTTAGTTAAAAATAGGGAAGTTAATCACAAATTGATGTTACATTGTTGGTAAATTGTTAATTGTGATGTTTAAAAAAATCACTTTATTCTAAATCTAAACCATAATATTTTTAATAAAATTAATTTAAAAAGTCTTAAAAAGTACCAAGTGCCAGCAAACATCGTTATCATCATCATAATATTTTCAGCAAGAAATATTAAAATCAAAATAGTTTTCGTGTGCATAATTCTGAGACTTATTAGACAAATTGGAGGAATATAAAGTTAAAACATTAAAATTTTAGATAAGTTTATCCATATTCTTCTCTTCTAACAATATTCCCTTGCAAGGAACACTAAATATGCCGCCCAGAGTTCACACGCATCCATGTTGACGAGTGACAGAGGTGCACAAATGTAGATGATAAGCTGCATGCAACTTAATGAATGTTGCATAATTTGGTGCAAGTCGATTTGAAAAGTGAAGATGCACTGGTATGGACATAATAGATTATGATATGCTATATGTCATATTTGACAATTCTCTTGTACTGACACACTGCCAACTTATTCACAACTAGCTTTTGTCCATAGCTGTAATGTAGATTTTGTGCATTCCTCGGGGACAGTACTTTACATGTATATAGAATTTCATGATAAGTTTTTTTTTTTTTTTATGGTGTGAAAGTGTAAGAAATAAACAAACTCACTTTCACATTTTTAATAATTAGGATTCAAAGAGGGACAAGTCAGTAATGTCATTACAAATAGTAAGGAGGGTCACAATACGTGTCATATATTTACCTGCGCGGCAATGAGTATTATGTCCAGCAACTGCCCAAGGAACATAAAGCCTAATGTGCAGAGCTTGGCAAGCCCAATACCAGGATAGCCAAGGTAGAACCGATCTAATCCAAACATACCCAAGAACACTGACAGCAGGAGAGCAATCTCCAATGAGTACCCATTTCTGTAAGTGTAAAATTCAGTATTAATAATCACTTGTTACATATGTAGGATGTATAGCAAATTGAGATAAGGCACATTCTTTAAATAATATGAAACAACACTTACGTCCATTTACATGGTAGTCTTCTTGTAAATGTTGAATTACCCGTTTCATTGCATTTAATATCATCAGCAGCTAAACATATGACTGAAAGCGTAAACAATACTAAATTTATATAATTATTTTTGTAAGTTAAGTCAAATGGTAAGCAACAATTTTGAACTACATCTTGCAAAGTACATAACGAAAAAAAATAAACCTCACCATCTGCTTCCCCTTCTGATGGAATCTCCTTCCCTTTCATGCATCCTACAAACTGTTGAGTATCTGGATCGATTTGATCTTTATGGGGGTGTGGACAAATATATTGGCCAAGCCGCAGTGTGCTACAATCTACGGTCACTGTTTTATTACTTTTAACTTCATCGGAAGTCTCAACTCTAGAATATAAAAACAGAAAACATATCTGCACAAAAAAAATTCGAGACATATTTCACGTTTTAAGACAGGTATATTTGGCAGATAAAGTTAAATCTGAATATGTACAAGAGTTTCCATTATTTCATTAACTATTTTTGTACAGTTTATTATATTTTTTCTTGCTCGAGGTGAGAAATTATCGGTACGATAACAAATAATACAAGCACTTGACTTCATTGACTTGACAGTTGACACTGACAGTAGTGACAGTTGAGTTTGACACAGGGCACCTTTTTTTTCTTTTTTTTTTGCTAAAGAATGATTGCAATCGGACTACGCGATAACGAAGGTGAGGTATGGTGGCCGAGTGTACTGCGTGGGAAGATCCGCGCCGTACCCTCGTCGCAGAGATCGGAGGAAATCTCTCACTGTCAGTCAGCTATTGTTCAAAGTATGGTTGGCAATGAGAGTTGTTGGGACGCGGTGATATCTTTCTGCGAAACAGTGATGTCGCAGAAGGAGGCTGCGGAAAGGGAAATGGAATTATCAACTACCCTCCCGATCCGCAGCAGGCACACCGGGCGTCGCAGAAGGGCTGATAATGCCCTCTTTCGGCTCCCCTAAATTGACCCGTGAGGGGCGGATTTGGGGAAATCCATCTCTCTGTAAATGGGTCCGAGGTGGCAGCGCGACGTGTTCGACGCGCGCCCCTCTATGGAGGATGGAGGAAGCGAGGGGGGATAATATTTAACCCCCGCACCCCAGGTGGAGGATAGTCCATGATGGATTTCCCCAGTATAAAAAAAAGGGCACGATTGAGGTAATAATACATTCGTTCCGTTATAGACTTACAGTATACTGCCGCAATATGGTTGTCTTAAGTTGGCGGGGAGAAGTCAATTTTTTACATTTTTTTTTGCTCTTTCAACTGTTCGTTAACTGTTCTTAACTGTACGATCAAAATTTTTATTTGTTTGACCTTATTTTTATTTTTTAATAAAATAAAAAATTACCCTCAAGTTGGCGGGGAGCAGTCGTTTTTTAATTTTGTTTTTGCTCTTTCAACTGTTCGTTAACTGTTCGTCATTGTTCGACCAAAATTTTTATTTGTTCGATCTTAGATTTTTTTTAAATAAAATTTGTTCTGTGTCTGGGTGTAATTTATCTATAATATGTATGTATGTATTTTTCCAAATACATATGTATACTTATACATTTCTATATTTAAGTATGTTTATCAGCAGTCTGGTTACCATAGTACAGGCTCTGCCACAGAAATCTAAATAAGGCAATAGAAATGGTATGTAGCGCTGGGATCTATCAAAAACGCATGTCGCCAACTCGGTGCTACATTTACATACACAAATAATAACTACACAATCACGCGTGCATATGCACCGAGAATGTTATCCAAACTGAACTGAGCCTTATGAATATTCACTAAGATTGATATTACGTCGTATTGGGCCGCTCACTTCACACAAGGATAATAGATTCTGCATTTGTGGTAGTGATTGCGTAATCTACACTAGGGCTTGACTACGGGTAATACCAGGGAACCAAGGAATAATAGAAGAAAGTTATTAGTGGGTCCGTACTTTATTGTTAAATTTAATTTATTCTTTACAAAAATTATAAAAAGATGAATTATTAAAAATTACTGTCCTGTAAAATGAAGATATTTATTCAACAACTGTCTTTTTGGAACAATTTCAATTGCATTTTTGGGTAATAATTAAGGCGGATATCACATTTAATTAAATGAATGACGTGGTTATCAGTCGGGGACTGATCATATTGATGAAAATGTATGTCATCAAATATAAAAAAAAAAGTGGCATCTATACTTTTAATAAAAATGTAACAGGTTTAATTCTGTACATTGAAGATATCTTGAAATTTTTTTTGGGGGCACTCTATGATCGATACTGAAGCCAAAACTATAATTTTTTTCATTTTTGTCTGTCTGTCTGTCTTTCTGTCTGTCTGTATCAAGGCTGAGCATCACGCTGAAACTACTGAACGGATTCCAATGAAACTTGGCATAATTTGAGTTCATACTACGAGGTAGGACATGAATACTTTTTATCCCGAAATTCAGGACGGTTTCCTTGAGAGGAGGATGAAAGTCAAAATGTGTACTTCGTTGTAATTCGTTATCGCGTAGTCCGATTGCAATCATTCTTTAGCAAAAAATAAATAAATCTTTAAGTCTTAAGTATTGAGCTTATTTACATAAACTATCAAATTTTAAATAAACTTATTTTGAGTAGGCACCAAATAATAAAATGATTAATTACCTAAGTAGAGCCATGTCCTACATAGGTACATATAAAATTTAGATAATTTATAATTAATCAGTTTGTTGAGTGGCGTCGACTGAAAATTAGTTTATAAAACATTTGATAGTTTATGTAAATAATCTCAATACTTAAAACTTAAAAGGTTTGTTTATTTTATGCGTTTTAGTTCTTTTCGTTGGTTTGTTAAAAATATTTTTTATAAAACCACTCAATTTAATTAACTAATAAATATTAAGAGTCCAAAGTATCGATTTTTACCTGTGCTAAAGTAATATTATTAGTTACATTAGATTTTACCTGCAGATAGTCAAGTCTGTTTGAAGGATTTTGAGTGAATGTATATTTTCAATTGTAGGATATCATAGGGGGATGTGCTTTTCTGTGGTGATTGTTTAAAAAAGCAGGAGTTTTTTTTCGTTGTTTGGTGATCCCAGAGTAATCGGTAGCTGGTTCTTGACTATGCCAACGAGCTATTTTGCCTCTCGCAGCCATTATATTCATAAATATGTTTCAGGGCATTAATAATAATAATAACTTCACACACCTCACACACGGCCGTCTGATCCTAAACTAGGCAAAGCCTGTACTGTGGTAACTAGACTGCTGATAAACATCCTTACTTCCTTACTAATATTATAAATGCGAAAGTAACTCTGTCAGTCTGTCGCCCTTTCACGCCAAAACTACTGAACCGATTTAAATGAAATTTGGTACACATATAGTCTAGAGCCTGAGAAAGGCCATACGCTACTTTTTAATACGAAAAAAGGGGTGTAAGGGGTTGAAAGGTCGGGATGAAAAGTTGTATGGAAGTATAGTCATATTTAGAGCTAGAAGCTTGAAACTTATTTTTTAGGCTGTAGATTCGATATAAATACTATACAATTCCACGCGGACGAAGTCGCGGGCACAGCTAGTCCCAAATAAGATCCTAGAAATTGTTAAATTATGACAAAAATACGACGGCAAAATTACGACCACCATTTTAAAGTATTTACTTACTTTTTTATTAAATCGGTTAAAACAATATAAACCTGAACTTTCTACATTGAACAAGTTCCATGTGTTAATTGTAGGTACTGCAGATTTTAACAGAGTACGTCGTTTTGTTGATATATTGAAGTCATCCTCCGTAAAATGAATCGAACAAATCCGACTATAAGTGTGTAACTTCAAACGTAGGTAAATCCATTTTATGTCATTGCGAGATATAGGTGAAAAATCAATTCTTATCAAGATTTAGACTTTTATGGGAAAATTTAATTATATTTGAGGAAATAGGTAGATAGTAAATAATTGAATTCTGTAATCAAAATATAAATACACATCCCCGAAAACAAGAAAAATGCGTATTTACTCTGGAGTTACCCTTGTTCGTTAGAACAGGGTGAGATTTAGTCATTATTGAAAAAGCAAGGCGAGGAGTTAACTATGTACCTTAGTTGAGAATACAATTTTTATAAAGTTCCACCATTTAAGTACCATTAAATTTACTGTAAATTTAATTAAACACGTAAAATCCGAGACATGCGATCAGAAACTTTTGACGTGTCTAAGTCAACTGACGGCCATGTTGCATAAATAGAGCTTGCTCATTGGTTCAAATGGATTTGCCTTCATCAGGTAAAAAGGTCCTAATGGATTTGACTTTGTTTAATATAATTTGTAGATTTTATTTGCATTTTTCTTAAAATTTAAAGGGATTTAGCTTTATTTGGTAAGATAGGTAAAAATAAATATTTTTCAGCAGTCTCGGCGTACCAAAAAGTCAATTCAATTCCCTTAAGAAAACAATTTTCATGTTTCATTTTTATCTTTTAATGTAAAATTTACAGTTTGTGAGTACTACTATAGGTACCCTAATGTCGTTTAGCACATCACTAGCTCGCGACGATTCTTTGTGACCGTGCCAATACAAATGCCAAAGCAAACACTATAATTCATTGCGTTATACATTTCTTTTTGTAAAACCAATTGTCAGATAGCATCCAACACAACGGGCAATGTAGTAGTAAGTACAGGCCACAAAGCCGCAAATTATGCTAGTCGTACTATTTATTGGTAGAGTTATGTTTTAAAATGTACTTTTATCAAAAACATCAATAAAACCAAAAGAAAACACTTTCCGATGAAAGTTATCCAAATGTTATCCCTTGATTAGTGTAATTACACGTAGTAGACGATTTGCCGCAGTGGGTAATGCTGCAAAACACCATTTTTACAACCGCACTTGCCGAGACAAAGCTTCACGAGTTACTGAGTGTAACATTTCGCACTGGTGGCGTCTGAGTCACCAGCGCGGCGACAAGTTTACGCGTTCATAGCACTTCTATTACCTTATTTAGATTTCTGTGGGCTCTGCCTAGTTTGGGATCAGACGGCCGTGTGTGAGATGTGTAGAGTTATTATTATTAGGTACATTGATCAATGAAAACAACAAATATACTTGTATAATGTATATATTATATGACCTTTGTTGAATACATTAAATAAAAAACAGAAGTAAAATTATTAAATAAAAATTGTACCTACTTACCTATATTTTTTAACTTGCAGATACGACCAGTATCTGTTAGGTAACGTTGAACAATTTACACTATTAATTGGGTAATGAATAATACATTTATATACGTCACTGAGTTATTATTATACGTACTTGTTACTGTAAAACCTCGTATACTTATCGGTCAATCTCAGACGCTACTAGTAAATTTTTAGGTTTACCAAAGTGAATTGGTACCTATGTTAAATATATAGTTTTCTAATAATATAAAATAAAGCAACTGTTTGGACTTTTACCATTTTGGTAAATGCCTGATTCAGGTAAAATGGTAAACCATGTCAGGTTGTTCATGTGCAGTAAGTAAAAGAAAAAAACCCGACAGCACTATTTATGGAATAAAAAAAAAAGATCCTTTTTACTATATTTCCCTTGTTTCCCCCAAATTATTTTTTAAAACTTTTTGTAAGTTATATTTTCCACCATACTGTACAATAATCGAGATTTTAAAACAGGTAAGAAGTTTATTAATCTTTTTATGAAAATAAAACACATGTACCTAGGACTGTTGTATACTAAAACATTTGAAATAAAAAATAAGCGTTAAGTATTTAATAATTTTTTTAACACACGCTTACGGCTTATAAAAATTAACGATTTTCTCCTCGGCAATTTTCATGATTCTAGGTCTATGAGAAGTGCCTTATAGGTTTTGATTTATCTGCAATAAGTTAAAATCGGTTAAAATAAAAGATTTAAATGGCCGTATCTTTTCATTACATTAACTTACAAGCTTGATTTTTTACAGCTTTAAGGGACTATACTTATTCCTAAGAAAGAGGGTCTGGATAGATAGACAGACAGACGGACACCGAACCCTTATAAAATCACTATAAGGGGTCCGTTTTTTCTTTTGACGTACCTAACCCTAAAAATGTTAAAAAATATTTATATATTAATACGTGAAGCGAAAACTTGGATCCCTTTTTACGAAAATTGGGCGGACGGAGGAGTATGAAATTTCGCACACTTATAGTTTATACAGAGAAGAAGTGACGAGTGCTAAAATTTTTTGAACAATATTTGCTACAAGGTTAAAGAAAATGCAAAAACGGGTACATACAGCTCTGAGTGTCCAGTATTTATTTTGACCTGTCATGGTACAAAAGTCTATACAATGACAGGTCAAGTAATATTGGCCAATGAAATAAACCATGGTCGAAATTCGACCACCACGCGATCTCTAGTATGTATAAAAACTCGAACTTCACTCGTGTAAAAGTTGTTTTTTATCCCTCAGAAACAGTTTTTTTTAAAGGTACCATGTTCTTCTATGTACATCCGACAATGTGTACCTATGCGAAATTTCATCAGGAACGGTAAGGTAGTTAAGGCGTGAAAATAACGAACAGACAAACAAACTCACCTTCGCATTAAGATATTAGTTAGGATAGAGGAGGATTAGATAGGAGGATACAGAAAAGAAAGAAAAGGGACAATAGTGGAAATTCGAAAGTTTGGAAAATTGGCAACAAACATTGATTAAAATAACTTTATCCTTTGAAGTTCACATAATATTTCTCTGCATTACTCAAAAGCTGACTGGTACGGAATGATTTACCAACATTAAATTAAAACAAATACAAAAGATCAATATGACTTTTAATGTTAAAACTTAGAAATATCTGGTTTTATTGGAAACTCCTAAGACTTAATGACGATCGGACTTTTACTGCGACATATACACATATTATGTATATATTTTTAGATCTTTGCTATCAGTTTATTTGTGTTCGCAATGGATGAAGCTACAGTGTTAGTTGCGCTGCTCATTGTAGCATTAATCATCATAATTATGCTCTCCATTGCTGTGCATGAGAAAAGCACCAACGCAATATGTCTGTCAAGGACAAGACTCGAAAGAAAAACTGTGATAGTGACCGGGGGAACAGCAGGAATAGGTCTCGAGATTGCAAAAGACTTGGCTCTCAGAGGGGCTAGAGTGATCATCGCGTGTCCCTTTGAAGATGAAGGCGTCAAAGCAAGAGATCAAATAATAGAGGAAACTGAAAACGATGATGTTATTTTCAAGCTTTTGGATTTATCGTCTCTAGATTCTACTAGGCATTTTGCAGAAGATGTTTTAAAAACTGAAACGAGGTTAGATATTTTAATAAATAACGCTGGAGTTGGAATACCCACAGACCGTCGTACAACAGACGGAATGCTTTTCATTATGCAGGTGAATTATTATGGTACATTTTTGTTGACTCTTTTGTTGTTACCGCTCTTGAAAAGGACGGGTAAGCCTGGCGAGCCCAGTAGAATACTGATCACTACATCAACAATGCATTGGTTTGGTTGTCATGTTGACATTCAAGAGTCAAACAAAAACCACTTATTTTCTTTCCTTTATAAGATACGACTATATTCAAGTAGCAAATTGTACTTATTACATTTTTCAACTGAAATTACGAGGAGGTTAAAAGGATCGAATGTTGTAATTAATAATGTGGACCCCGGAACGGTAGGAACTAGAATATTTTATTCGATTAACAACACGGTTGGGTCTGTATTGATCGTACTTTGTTTGATGCTGTTCAAAACACCTTGGCAAGGTGCTCAAACGGCATTACATGCGGCTCTGGACAGATCTGCTGGAGAAGTTAGTGACGCATATTTCAAGAATTGTAAAATAAACAATACAATAAGGCGCACTAATGTCAAAATAACGAAGGCGATTTGGGAGGAATCTGTACAACTTGTTAAGTTAACTGACGATGAAATGTATGAGTCCTTCAAAATAATTTAAAATTGACTTGTGTTTATCAAACTTTGCAAGTGAACAATTAAAATGGTTGTTTTTTTTATTTCCCATACTACTTAATAACCGTAGACTATGGTCTATTCTTCTTAACAAACGTAATACATAATAAATATGTATATACCGAATACCGGTTTCTCAAATAAAAACAGTAAAGTATCGAAACGAAGTTCCCCTCGCATAAGTATTTAATTTATCAATATTTAGAGTGAATTTCTTTTAACAAAACATTTTTTTACTGTTAGGTACCAAATGACGCAATTAATACGTTTATATAAATATGTTGATAATAAACTCATAATTAAAACATTATCTTAAAACCGGTATACTTGTTTACATCATAGAATATATGAATGATTTAAACATGATGTCAAATGTCAACATGCAATTAATGTCATTATTGCTATTAGCAATTAATAGTTACGGCTACAGAGATTTTTATAATGTTGCGCAACCTCAAAAGGAAGAAAGGAAGTCTTATTGGAACACTTCGCTGTGCGACTGCCTGTCCGTATGTCTGTCTGTAAAGATTGTAACTTTTTCTCAGGATCGGGCAAAGGCATCAGTTGGTATTAAGATTAAATACAAGAATTCAAATACAAGAATACAAGAATTAAGGTAATAAATAATTTTCAGTAGTAAAATTAGTTTTAGGTAGTGTAGACTCAGTGTAGTAGAGAACACATGTGATTAGCATACAATAGAAATATTAAAATTAATTTTATAATTCTATTGTATGATAAACATTTGTTCTTTTTATTTTACTGTAATGAAAATAAAATAATAATGAAACATTACAATTTTGTCTATTAATATTTTTACAAACCTATTTATTCACCTTACCTACCAACGTAAGGTAGTTCTTTTAATTTAAATAAATATGATTATCATCATCACATACCTAGCTTTGTCCCAATTTAATTTGGGTCGGCGCAATATGTTTTATTCTTCCAATTTACTCTATCATTCATTATTTCACTGCTTGCTCCCTTTCTAGCCATATCTTCTTTCATAGATTCTGTAAACGCCGTTTACCCTATAGTTAGATCATAGTTTTAATTCACACATTTATAGGATAAAGTTATATATATAACACATTTCTCCCCTTAGAGCGAACGGGTAAGTCACCTCCAGATTCCATCCGTCTTTTCTTTGATCATCCTATACTCTTATACCCGTCAACTTCTATTCTTAAAAAACTCTCTTCATTATATTTTGCTCATCACTCTATAGTACATGCCCATACCACACAACCTATTGCTCCTCAACTTTTCACCCACTGGAGCTGACTGTCATACTGAACTTCGAAGTTTAAAATAGTGTAGGTACTGGCATTCATAAAGTTTAAAAGTACGACTTATATTTAGAAAGTACGCTATGAGGAATTATTTAATTGAGAAAGTTCATAATCGCGATGTACGGAACTTTGAAAAGACTGCCATACTGAACTTCGATGTTTAAAATATCGATTTCTAAATACCGGCCGCAACGTTGCGCCATCGTTCAACTCGACAAAATTTACATCCCTATCACCTGGATAATTGGTAATCCACCACTGTGCGGTTCTCCAGTTTTTTTTTGCCTCGCACAACCAGTCTCTGGAACAAATTGTCGCCTGCGGTATTTCCGGACCGATACGACCTTCAAACCTTCAACGCACTTGTGACTCTTGAGTTGCAGGTGTCAATGGGCGAAGGTAGACACTGACCATCAGGTGACCCGTCTGCTCGTTTGCCCCCTATACCATAAAAAAAGCGGTATAATATCAAAAAAAATAATCTATTAAGTTTATTATGACGTCATTTGACTGCTTACTCCCTTTCTACCCATATCTTCTTACACATCGTCCATCCATCTTTTCTTTGGTCGTCCTCTTCTCTTGTGCCCGTCAACTCCCATACTTAGAACTCTCTTCACCACATCTTAGTCATCCCTCCGCATCACATGTCCATACCCTGGTAACCTATCGCTCCTCAACTTTTCATCCATTGGTGCTACCGCCAGACCTGTCGTTTTAGTTTAATAGGAAATTTGGAATCACAAATTGTTCCTGTTACTTGCCGCCACTTCATAATAATAATAATTTATTGGCATCAAGAACACATTACAGTTACATACATAGGCTGCACTAAAAGTATCGGGAATGGAATATTTCCACTATTCCTATCATATTAAAATCTTTTTAATTGAAAACTCCTTGGTTTTAAAAATCGAATACCATTTATTTATTTAAAAAAAAGATTATCGGTCTTCTCACAAGGTCTTTTCAAACTTGTTTAGTCATTGAGAAAATGGAATTGACTCGAGAAAATTCAAGGGCGATGATTATTTTTTTTTTTATGACGCTTTCGAAGCGGTTTAACACAAAACCAGTGTGTTGACCGGATGCTTTCTGCATTTGGTGATGAAGCCCCATCCAAAACCACAATTTATCGCTGGTTTGCTGCACACAGAAATCATCACTGGATGATCCCCGTCAAGGTCGTCTAAAAACTGCAGTCACCCAAGAAAACGTTGATGCTGTGCGTAAGCTGATTGAGGAAGATCGACATCGACACATTGGCATGAGTCAAACACAAATAATCTTGCATGAACAATTAGGTGTAAAAAAGTTGTTTTCCCGATGGACCGCATTTGCTCTGTGAAGAGCAAAAAAGCGGCTCGCGTTACTTGGTGCGTCAGAACTCTCGAAAGATTCCACGCAGGATCCTCAAATCCTGTATACAACATTGTATCAGGTGACGAATCCTGGATATACGCGTAGGAACCTGAAACAAAAAACCAGTCATGAGTTTGGGTGTTCGAAAATGAGTTAAAGGTAACTAAAATTGTTCGTTCACGGAGTGTTGCAAAAAAAATGGTGGCCACGTTTGTCTCCAAAACCAGCCATGTTGCGACTATTCCTCTTGAGGGACAAAGAACGGTTAATGCAGAATGGTATGCTAGCATTTGTTTGCCACAGGTCGTTTCCGAACTCCGTAAAGAGAACTGCAACTGCCGCATCATCCTCCATCACGACAATGCGAGTTCTCACACCGCGCACAGAACAAAAGAGTTTTTAGAGCAAGAAAACATAGAATTATTAGACCATCGCCGTACAGTCCCGACCTAAGCCCTAATGATTTCTATACTTTCCCTAAAATAAAGAATAAATTGCGTGGTCAGAGATTTTCATCACCTGAAGAAGCTGTGGACGCCTACAAAACGGCCATTTTGGAGACCCCAACTTCCGAATGGAATGGTTGCTTCAATGATTGGTTCCATCGTATGGAAAATTTGTCAAATTTCGCGGAGAATACTTCGAAAAGCAATAAATACATTTTTAAATAGTAATGTTGTGTCACTTCCTTGATTCCCGAAATTTTCAGTGTAGCCCACGTACATACATCATATAAGAATAGGAACAAAAATGAATAATGCTTATTAAACAGTGGTCCCCGTGGTAGGAAATCCTGTGTTACGGGGAACAGCGTTCCGTGTTACATAAGCTGGTAGTGCCTGTAAATATTTATATATATATACTTCATGCACCATGTATTGACTCGATGCTGTACAGCCCGGTCTATTTCACCATAGCTTTGTAAATACGAACTAAAAGCGACACTAACTGGTTTCTATGAAAATGATTCGAACAGGGTAACATTGGAGCGAAATGTAACCCTGTTCGAATCATTTGCAAAGAAACCAGTAGTGTCGCTTGCATTTTGCAGTCCGTCTTGGACTTCTACCTTAACCGTGTCGCCGCGTCGTAAAGTACAGCTGTGTACCACAGAATACATAATAGTACTGTACTAAGCGCGCGCGGCTTTTTGGGGTCGTGATTGATAATCGGCTGGCGTGCGGAAAACTAGTGTTACCAACTCCAAAAAATATTTACCCCTAAAATTTAAATCGAAAACCCCTAAAAATGCCATAATTCCCTCAAAAACTAATAAAATAAATTTACATACTATTAAAAATCTTTAATTATACATTATTCAATATTTCCAAAATAATTTCATTTTCTGGTTCTGAATGTTTTCGGACACTTGCATTCTGAGAATTGCTATGACTATTATCCAACGTAATCAATAAAAACAGTCTCACCAACGCTAAGTACATTTCTCTCCCCTTCCTCTCACTCATGTCTAAATAATAGGAACGACTTGCACAACCGAGGCCAAGGCACAAGACCCGTCACGGCGAATTGGCAGACAAAGTAAAATGGCATGGCTGTCTCTCATAACCACACAAACAGACATACCTAAAGAGTAACACATTCTAAATTATAAAAAAAAATTAAATAAATTATAAATGCAATATAAAATAGTACGACGCATGGCAAAAATCCAAAATAAAGCAAAACGTGACCAATGGTGACCTCTTACTCTAATACCCGGTCAGGTCACTCACCCACACCTCTGATCACAATTATATGATTGTTTCTGTATAAATAAACTATGAAACTACACGTGTTTTTTCCGTTACCTTGTAAGTCATAAACTGGCTTTATTAAAAATAATTGTACTGTGGTGACTACCATCAAGAAACAAGCATGATTTATGTTTATTTATTTAAAGAATATATTAAACGTTAACTATGAAAATAGCACGCGCGAAACATTTAGGTACGAACACTTATTTGGGTGTATATTTTCCTTATCATAACACTAGTCAATTCCTGTAACAATTAATTAGCTTTTAGAAAATCAGTGTTAGTTCTGTCACAGATTAATAAGTAGTTACTACGTAAGTTCTGTCTCATTTTCTTTTACAATACATTCATTATTTCCATTTTTTTTTTATTCAAACATCAGTTTCTGTCGAGTTTCTTCGTTTGAGTTTCTATTTTATGTTTCAATTGTATGTTTTGTGCTCTTTTTTTTTTTTTAAATTACCTATGTATAGCCATGTCTATTTCTACGTAGGTACATATAAAATTTAGATAATTAATCAGTTTGTTGTTTTGCGCCGACTCAAAATAAGTTTATATAAAATTTGATAGTTTATGTAAATAAGCTTATGACTTAAGAGGTTTATTTATTTTTTGCTTTTTTTAGTTATTTTCGTTGGTTTAATTTTTTGTTAAAACGATTTTTATTATTCTATTAAGTGCTGATTACACTTAGTTATAATATTTTAATACATTAAACATATGTTATAAGAGTATTTTATAAATCTGAAGAGTTTGTTAAAACACGCTCATCTTTGGATCTAGTCTATTTAGTAATTAATTATCTTAATATTTGTTATAAAATTATAAAGACTATCAGAATAACTTGAGTAAAAATATATATATATATATATATTTCTCTAGATTACTTAGTATTTTGCTGCTTGCCTACGGTACAAACATTGACACTTGTGTTGTGAACTTGTTGTGACTGAAGTTTTAGCGGGCGCGATCCTAGTTGAAACGTATGGCACCCAGTACAAAATCACCCTTACTTCCTTTTTGCCACTTATCTTTGTTACGTGACAAAAAGTTTGTTACAAATTGTAACAAAAGGAAATAAAACCACATTGTTGAACATAACCTCAAACGAAGTAAAAGTCAGTAAAAGCTCCTTAGATTAAATTTTTGTTTGCCTTTGATTTCAGTAAGAATAAAACAATTTTTCAGTAGATAAATAGTAAATAAATAACTTAACGGTTAAGTAACATACCATCGCATAAAAGGAACGTGGCGTTACAAAATAAATAACAAAAATGAATTAATTCAGGGACGCCTATTTTAAGACTAAGTTAGACTAAGTAAGACTTTATTGTTTTCATAAATCATACAGGATTTAGAGAGTCCTAACCTTTGATTATATACATGTCATGACAAGTAGGTATATAATCAAAGGTTCTACCATGCTAAAGTTAATTTTATGATTCAATTGATAATAATATGCCTTACAAAAAAATAAATCCTTTTGTAAGGCACGAATCTTTGAGGACATGTTATTATATTTAATTAGATGGGCGAAATATTATATCCCGAAACGAAATTGTTAATTTTTGAAACTGTATGTCTGATTATAATTGAGTATAATTCAATTTTTAGGGTTCCGTTCCTCAAAAGGAAAAAAAGGAACTCTTATAGCATCAATTTGTTCTCTGTCTGTCTGTCTGTCAAGACCTTTTATTTAGGACCAAGAACAAGAACCCATCAAGTTGAAATTAATACCAAATACATAAGTCTGCGGTCCCTTGAAGCTGTAAAAAAATTAAGATTCTAAGTCAACGCAATCAAATGATACGGCCATTTAAGGCGTAAATTTCCTTAAATAATTTCCTTAAATTAAATTAAGCCTTAGATTTCACCAAATTTCAATTCGTAGGTAAATCAAAAACTATAGGGTACTTCCCATTGATTTAGAAACACGAAATTTGGTAAGAGACAAGGTCTTATAACACAAGTAATGAGAAAAATACGAAAGTCATTAGTTTGTTGTTATATCGCATAAAAAAATAGTTCTTGTGATTACAAACTTATATTTTGCGGTTGGATTGTTGACTTCGTCGTACGTCGCAACCGCAAAGTTAAGTTTGTCTTTCGAAAAAGACGGGGCAAGTCTTCGAGAATTTATTTACGAGATGGACGTACTATCTACATATAAGTTTGTTTGCTTACGTAACCATCGGTGCGCGAGTCAGACTCGCACTTGTCCGGTTTTTTTTTATATTACCCATACCAGTTTATCGCCATTGACACAGTAAATATTTTGAATGTGACATTGACGTCTCCTCGTTGCGTATAACGTAGTTACGTATTCATATTTTGTATGCCAGTTTCTTTACATTCGGCATGGATGGAACTACAGTTTTAGTCACGTTGCTTATAGTAGCTCTAGTTATCATAATTACGCTCTCTATTGGAGTGTATGAGAAAAGTACGAACGCAGTATGTTTCTCGAGGAGAAGACTAGAAGGGAAGACTGTTATAGTGACCGGAGGAACGGCAGGCATCGGACTTGTTCTTGCAACAGACTTAGCACACAGAGGAGCTCGAGTGATCATAGCTTGTCCTTTCGAAGATGAAGGCCTCGAAGCAAGAGCACAAATAATAGAAGAAACTGAAAACTGTAATGTTATTTTTAAGCTTCTAGATCTTTCGTCTATAGAATCTACAAGAAAGTTTGCTACAGATATTCTTAAAACTGAAACCAGGTTAGATATTTTAATAAATAATGCCGGAGTTGGAGTCCCAGCAGATTTTCTCACAAAAGATGGTATGAATTTTATAATGCAAGTGAATTATTACGGGGCATTTCTACTGACATTATTACTACTACCACTTCTGAAGAAGGCTGGAAAACCCGGTGAGCCAAGCAGAATATTGACTACTTCATCATTTTTGCATATGATCGGACGGGTTGATGTGAAGAAGGCAAACAAAACTAACTACTGGTATAAGTTACAATTATATGCAAACAGCAAATTGTATTTAATATATTTTGCTAATGAACTTACACCCAGGCTACAGGGTTCAAATGTTGTTATTAATAATGTCGACCCAGGACTTGTGGCGACTAGAATTTATGATTCGCTTAACAAAGCATTTGGTACTGTCTTGAGTCTACTGATTTTGATACTATTCAAGACACCTTGGCAAGGTGCTCAGACGGCGTTACATGCGGCTCTGGATAAAAAAGCTGGAGAAGTGAGTGGAGCATATTTTAGAAATTGTAAAATCAAGAAAGCAGTGAAACGTGCTTACTGTAGCAAAACTGCAAAATTAATTTGGGAAGAATCCGTGAGACTTGTTAGATTAAGTGATGAAGAATTAGACGAGTGTTTTAAATCTGTATAAAGTTGTCAGGAACGGGTTGGTCGAAATCTATGTTTATTTCTTTGTTTGATGTTCATTCCACGTAATGTTATTTATATTACGTGGAACGTGTAGTAATAATAGAAGCATTGAATTTATAATGAGAACGTCAATTATTTTTAAATTACTCAAATAGGATGTAAATTTTATAAACTATGTGTACATTGTCATGAAACAGACATATGAATATAAAATATAAGAACGATCTTGATTATAAGTATTGTTTTGACATAAATTACGATATAAGTACATAATTACTAGAGATGCGCCGAATATTCGTTTGGTATTCGGTATTCGGCGTATTCGGCATCTTTTCCACTATTTGTATTCGGCCGAATTATTCGGTTTTATTGCCGAATATATTCGGTTCAAGCTTTTCTATTTCCTTGGCTCATGTAGCCAAGGTGTAAGACTCAAAGACAAGACTTCTTATGTAAGATTTATGTTATACTAGCAGCGCCCCGCGGTTTCACCCGCGTGAGTCTCGATCCCGGGGGAATATCGGGATAAAAAGTAGCCTATGCGTTAATCCAGGTCTCCAGCTATCTACATACCGAGTTTCATCGCAATCGGTTCAGTGGTTTTTGCGTGAAAGAGTAACAAACAACCATCCATCCATCCATCCAAACTGTCACATTTATAATATTAGTGGGATTATGAGTCAAAGAAAATATATTTATTTCTTAACCTATAGTTAGTATAGTCAACATTTATTTTAAACCTTAAATGAACATTTAATTTAAACCTCAAAACAATATTTATTTTTAAACTTTAAATCAACATTTATACGCGGCAAAACAATGTAATGGAAAACCGAATAATTCGGCCGAATATCTGGTTCGGTAAAGGTAAAGTACCGAATAATATTCGGTATTCGGTTATTCGGTGAAACCACTATTCGGCGCATCTCTAATAATTACATACGGATCAACAAATCAAAATATATTTATATATTTTAATATTTACAATCCCAAAACTAGAAAGAAACTCAAGTAGGTAGATGATATTAAAATACTGTAGGCAGCCCTTTCGCGTGTTTACGTACGTAAGAACAGCGCCGAGTCACAATACTGGCTAGATAATATTACCGTGACACAACGTTAGGGTAGGTGTTATGAAAGTGGTTCCGGATGTCTTAATGAAAGCTGTTCCCGGATCCCTCCTATTTAAGACGCAGTACGGCACAACGTGTGGTTTTAGTAGATTCGATTCCGACACACCGCCCCACCGAAAACCCCGGCGGGGTGAGGGCTCGAGGGGGTTCCCACAGGCACAAAAAAAAAGAAAGGTATTATGAAAGTGAACACACTCCAGAGACAAGTATTTATCAAATGTACATAGTTATGATACTTTACCAGTACCATGGTAAAGTACTGGATAATAAAATTTTGATAAGGCTTTCGACCGGTAAGCCAGTTGCACGCACGAAAAAGCATGACTCATTGTCACGTTCCGTCTGAGCCGAGCGTGCAAACAAGAGCGCGATTCATTCATTGATTTCAGTTTATTTCTATAACTAATTCGTGATTATATTTAAACAAATTATTTAAATTAAATTTGCAAAAAAATAATGTTTTTATCCAGAGTTTAAAAAATAGTATGGCTCACCTTTAATTAGTTATTAATTACAATAGCCACATAGAACATAGATAACAGATTTTATTATTTCGTGTCTGATTGAAATGGACACAAATAGCCGTAGGAACTTTCTTAATGTTTAAGAAGCAGGAGTACTTATAACTATTAGAGCTACTAAAATTAATTTCAATCCAATAAGTGTTGATATTTGCTATAAAAGTTAAAAAAATATTGATTTATAATAAATGTTACCTAAGTACTTTACTAAGTACATAAAAACGAAAGACAATCTCGCTCTAGGCTGATCAAGGGCTGGGGCCCAGTGCTGTGTGCACCTACATATGAATTTCTCAAGAACATGCATAAATACGTTAAATGGGTGTATCTACCTGACCTAATTATTTTTTCATTTTTTATTAACATCTTACCATATGGACCATAGGGTACCTGGATTGTAAGCTAGGTACTACTTAGGGTAGGTCGCTAGTACTTAGGTACTAGACTTTATAAATACATGCTAAACCTGAAGTGTAGGCGAGCCTATAGATTTATAGGCTGCTCACTGCCCATATTCGAATTGGTGGGTAGTTGAAGGCTAAACACAAGAAAATTTTACTCTCACTTTAAAATCATATTTTATTTAATTTTTAAAACTTATTATTACTTTTCATGAATAAAATAGTATACTTATAAACAGTACCTGCCAGTCCAGTGTTATCTCCACACTTTAACTGATTTAAACACAACACTACAATCAGTCCCTTAAAAGCCATGGATGCTGAATTATTAAAGATGTCATTGGCAGAGATGACTGCAGCTTTCCATAACAGAATGGCCAGTTTTGAGGCCATGTTACCGGAGGCCAACACTACAAACACAGCCTCCACGTTGGCAGCCGACTTTGCTTCATTCAAGAATTTTATCAAGGAGACATTGAGCACCCTCCAACGCCAAATCGAGCTTGTTGCAAACCAAGTAGACACCATGGAGACTCGCAGCGGCAGGAAGATGTTACTCCTTCATGGTGTGCCCGAGCAAAGTAAAGAGAACACTGTAAATGTGCTGGTTGATCACATAAAAAAGGAAATGAAATTTCCTGACTTCACAGCCACTAATATCAAAAGGTTTCATCGCATGGGACGCTCTTCTGGTGGCACTAAGGCAAGGCCAATAGCCATCAAGTTTCTTAACAAGACAGCGGCATGTAACTTTTATGGCAGCAAGAGAAAAGTTTGGTGTGTCGCGGTGCTGGACACAAGAAGGATTCATTTACATCCTTGGTTCTAACGACGTAAGGCATCGGATCGTCTCTTTAGGAGAACTCCACACGATCCCATTAGAAACCAACAAGCCATCCGCACCCACGAAAGTAGGTGTAAAGCCAAAGCGCGCCGTCAAAAAGTAATCGCATTGTCCTGTTTGTTCATATTTCCAAGTCACGGATTCCAAGTATGTATGTTTATAATATGTATAAGTAGGTATTTCTATATACTTTAGCAGGTAGTCTTTTCTAAATTCTCAATACCTACACGTTAGTTGCAATCTACGTAAGTCTTTTTTAGTACTATTAATTATAAACACTTTTTTCTCTAGAGACAATTACCTTCTTTTTGGTATGACATGACGTTTGATATCTGTCAATTTGTCAAATACTTTTATTTTCCCGTTGCCTACTGTTCTGGATATGTGTTGATAATCCATAGTCTATGTCATAGACAAGTGAAATCATTAAAATATCAACTTTGTTACATAAATATATAATTATCCTGTTGTTAACACAATCTTGAATCGAAATAAATATAAATCTTGGATTAGTAATGTATAGATTAGGCACATTAATATTTAAAATACATACTTGGACAAATGTAATTTAAGCGAATGTGAATATTACTTTTAACGTTATTCCGTTGTGAATATTTTTTTTTTTTTTCTTTTTTATGTAAAAACACAACTGGTAGGTGGATATAATTATATATATATATATATATATATTTCTTTTTTGCTTAATATATGCACATATTCGCTATTTGGAAAACGTATATATTGTTTATTTAAACTAACAATTTATGACCGATCTAAGTGATAGTGATACTGAGAGTTTTTTTTCTGCCAGCAGCAACAATAGTAGTTATGTAAGCCTTCCTTCCTTAAGTAATACTCTGGAAATCACATTTTCTGATGTTCCTAGGAATTTTAATGTGGTACATATCAATGCTCAAAGTGTTCCGGCACATTTTCCAGATATGCTGGCGATTCGACTGTGAGAATGTACACGCAGTTCTGATATCCGAGTCTTGGCTCAAACCATGTCTCCCCTCCGTTTTGTATTCCCTTCCTGGATTTCAACTAGTCAGAAATGATCGCGTGGTTGGTGGTGGTGGCGGTGTTGCCATATACCTTCGCTCCTATATCCCTTACATTATCCTTAATATGTCACCACAACCACCTCCATCTAACGCCGGCGAGCATCTCTTCTTAGAAGTGGAACTCCAACATACCAAAATAAGAGCAATTTCTGAATCCTGTACCCTCTCAATTCTTCCTTTAAGTCCAACTCACCATTTTCCTAATGCTGTCTTATCGCTTCTTGACCTTATCCTAGTTTCTTCTATAGATCAAGTCGCAAAGCATGGACAATGTCCTGCAGACGTTTTTTTTCTTTTCACGATTTACTCTTTCTCTCCTACACAATTTGCCCACCTAAATCCAAATCCAAAATCCTGATGCAGCGCAATTTTGGTGGCATGAACATACAAGTTCTCCGTGAAGACGCCGGCAACATTGACTGGTCACGGCTGCTCACTTCTGGGACGGTAGATGAGAAAGTAGAAATTTTTACTTCAAATCTGGTTGAAATATATGACGATGAAAATATATGGATAAAATCAAGCATGCTCCTTCTCCTTGGCTAACAGATGATATCCGGTCGCTTATAACTAAGAAAGCTGCAGCCAGATTTAAAGTTAAAGTAAGACCCACATCTAACAACAGGGCAAGTTATACTCGAATACGAAATCACTGCAATAAGGTGTGTAGAGATGCACAACGCCAACACATTCACAACTCGGTTGAAAACGGTGATCCAGCAAAAGTCTGGAAATTTCTTAGAACATTAGGGATTGGCAAATCGCGACAAGACACCATCCCTAAAAATTTAAACGTTGATTTATTAAATCAACATTTCTCGGCCTCGTCCCTTTTTAATGGGACTATCAAGGCAAACACAATTAACTATCTTTCAGCCTTGCCAACCCCTAGCTATCCATCATTTGTCTTTAGTCAATTCACTACTTGTGATGTTAAGAAGAGTATTATGTCAATCACATCCAATGCAGTTGGAAGTGACTGTGTCAGCCGTAATATGATCCCTCCTATACTTGATGAGATTCTTCCAGTCATCTGTCACATCCTAAATTCTTCTCTGTCCAGTGGTGTATTTCCATCCTTATGGAAAAATGCACAGATCATTCCTCTACCTAAAAAAAATAAACCTACATGTTTCTCTGACTATCGGCCCATTTAAATGTTACTATTTCTGTCTAAAGTACTTGAACGTCTCGTCCATAACCAGCTCAGTGTGTTTCTTCACAAAAACAACCTTTTGAATCCTTTCCAGTCAGGTTTCCGGCCTGGACACAGTACCAGCCTCAGCCAGCAGTCTCAGCCTTGGTAAATATTACGGATGACATCAGATACGGTATGGAGTGTGGAAGTCTGACTGTTCTCGCACTACTAGATTTTTCCAACGCTTTTAACACAGTGGACTTCGACATTCTGATTAACATAGTTCGCTCATTTAACATATCTCCAATGGTGATTGATTGGCTTCGAAGTTACCTGTGCGGCCGCCGACAATGTATACGCATTGATAACACCCTCTCTTATTGGTGTAATACATCGGTTGGTGTGCCCCAGGGTGGCGTTCTATCTCCTTTACTCTTCGCGTTATTTATAAATTCTATCACAGATCAACTTCTCTCCTCTTACCACCTTTATGCAGATGATCTTCAAATATACTCCCAAGCACCATTAGATAACATCGCTAATGCTATTGAGATAATTGTTGATTATCTGATCTGAGATCTGGCAAAAATTAGTGCTTGGAGCGAATCCTACGGCCTCAAAGTGAACCCCTCGAAGACTCAGGTGATTATCGTTGGGAGCACTAGAAAGATTTCGAAGATTGACTGGTCACATATTCCTCCGATTCATTTTAATGGCGCTAATATACCCTTTAGTGAAAAAGTAAAAAATTTAGGAATACTTATTGACTCAGAGCTATCCTGGTCTCCTCAAATGCAGGAAATAAGCCGAAGGTTATTCACGTCTGCAAGCTCGTTAAAAAGATTGCGAAATTTTCTACCAACTGCCACCAAAACTGCCCTTGCAAATTCACTACTCCTTCCAATTCTTGACTATGCGGACGCCAGCTATCCAGACCTCACTGAGAACCAGTTAGATAAACTAGAGCGACTTCAAAACTTTTGTGTCCGATTCATATTTGGACTGCGTAAATGTGAGCATGTTTCTGAATTCCGAAAAAAGCTCAAGTGGTTACCTATTCGTCTTCGCCGGAATGCTCATATTCTCTCTTTGCTATACAGCTTACTGTTTAACCCTCATACACCTTGTATGTAATATCTTTACATATATTCTATGTAATATCTAATAACTAGCTATATATATATGTAAATATCTATATATATATTCAATAGTACGCCATCAACTAGTATGTTTTTATTTAATATTTCTGTAAGTATTTCCATCTAAAGGTTGTCTGGTAGAGATCGCTATTAGCGATAAGACCGCCCATTGTACTCTAATATTTTATATCAGATCTATTTCCAGTGTATGTTATTAATGGTGTACAATAAAGAATATTCTATCTATCTATCTATCATAGAGATAAACATACTAGTTTTTTTACCAGCTCCCATTTTTAGTAGGTAAGTACTTAGGTAATCTACCATTCAATTTTTTTGTTTAGGTAAGTAGAATTGGCATCTAAAATTTCATATGAACCAAAATTTGTACTCATGTCATCCATACTTCATTTTGCTTCCAAAAAAGAAAAAAAGGCCAAAAAAGTATATCACGTGCTATCAAAAGTCATATAATGTTATGTTTGCTAGAATACTGGTTATGAATAATACTTACCGACTAGAACAACGTTTGATATGGGACTTACTAAAATACCAAACCAAACAAGAAAAACAAACTTCCATTATCATGCTGCTTATATCACAGGCAACGTACAACGAACATAAATTATTCGGCAAGCAGCTGCAGGTGTTGTTTGGTAAACAAAACTTGTGTTTAGCCTGACTTACTAATGCACATTACTCTCGGTACAATTATCCTAATGTTAGCGCCTCTCGCTTGCAGATTGGACTCATTACATGGAGATGTCTTGTTTTCGTTTTATTTATGTGAACGACCAATAGTTAGGAATTTAATTTCGCTTTTTTGTGCAACGGTCGCTTTAGGTTTTGGTTAAATTTATATAGGTAGATACTCGAGCTACTTAATATGTACCTAACGTTCTGTTAGCAAACAATTTTCCAACATTCATAAATGCAGGATTGGAGTAACAAATTGCACAGAATACATAATAGTACTATTAGTAACAGTAAAGTACTATTTGTTTGAGTTCACCTACGTGCTTGGGTAAGTAGACTAATAGTCGTAAGTTTAACTTTTTTATAATTATAACATAAACTAGCAGCGCCCCGCGGTTTCACGTAAGTCCCAATCAGGTGGGAATATCGGGATAAAAAGTAGCCTATATGTTAATTCAGGTCTCCAGCTATCTACATACCAAGTTTCATCGCAATCGGTTCAGAGTTTTGGCGTGAAAGAGTAACAAACATCCATCTATCCATCCATTCATACTTACAAACTTTCGCATTTATAATATTAGTAGGACTTAAAATGTAATCAACCCCCGACTCAAAAATCCCATCAACGAATAGAAAAGAGCCGATAATTCTCCGAACGGCTAAACAGATTTTTATTTGAAATATTTTAATTAAAGCTAAAAACATTCGATCAAGTCATATTTCGAACAAAAAAACTAAATCAAAATGGGTCCGCTCGTTCAGGAGCTATGATACCACAGACAGACACACAAATACACAGATATACACGTTAAACTTACAACACCTCTCGTTTTTACGTCGGGGGAAAAAAAGAACCTACTACTCCCGAAGGGTAATTATAATAAATGAAGGCGAAGCCGAGGGCATAAGCTAGTATTTTATAATAAGTACTTATGCATTTTAAAATTATTGAGCAGTTATCTACTTGATATTTTAACCTTTATCTCTTTTCGAGCGTTATTTTGTGTTTTCTATGAATTTTAGTGTAGGTTTAGGCAGTATTTCGGTCAACGGTCTGCTGTGCAACCGTCTAATTGTGAATATTGTAACAGCCTCTGTACAGTGCTCTGTGATCTGTGTTGATAATATCCTATCAGTTGTTCCAGTAAGTAAGGTCAGTTCATTTAAACATCTGTCTCGTGTCCGGCGTTGAGGAATGATCAAAATAATTAATTAAATAAACAGTACGTACAAATTACCTTAAAAACATATACCAAAAATTCAATAAATTAGAAATCAAAATCAAAACATAAGTATATCGTAACAGCCTCTGTTCAGTTCAGTGCTCTGTGGTCAGTGTTGATAAAAATTCCTAATTCTTTCGTTTTATAATTCAGTGTAAAGTAAAGTAACTCTGTCTAACAGTGGTGAGCGCCCGTTTTTTGGACGGCGCCTACATAATTATCATAATTACTTACCTCTTAAACAGACACATAATTAAATACCGAAGTACCCACGTTCAGTTCAGTTGTTCCAGTAAGTAAGGTCAGCTCATTTAAACACCTGTCTCGTGTCCGGCGTTGAGGAGTGATCCAAATAATTCATTATAACTACAGTACGTACAAATTCTCTTAAAAACATATATCAATAACTCAATAAATTAGAAATTCAAACAAGCATAAAAATACTTCACACTTTCCTCCGCTAGGTGGCGTTGTAAATGCCCGTCCACGCACCCATTTTTGTTATTAGAGACATAGGATCTGTGTAGTGGGGCACGGAGAGACTGGTGGACGTACAAAACTTCGAAAACCCGTATCTCCGGAACCCTTTGAGATACGAAACCGTGCTTGGTATCGTTTTGAAGGGCGCAGGGGGATCTTTCTTTCTGTTTGGTCTACTTAGCTGACTGAACGGGAACTCTCGGGAGGTTACTAGAGTAATATTACAGCTTTCCTAAAAATAAAATACGTTCCCTTACACGTAACAATATGGAAGACCAATTTCAACTTTTATTTGAAAATATGAAAATTGAAATGCAAAAACAAACTGAAAATAACCAATACAATATTGGACAAAATGGAGGATAAACTTAAACCTATCCTAGAAGAAAATAATATATTAAAACTCAAAGTGGAAAACATGGAAAAAAGGATAGAATTTTTGGAGAGAGACAAAAAAAGCAATAACATAATAATACACGGGCTGAAAGGGGAGGAAAAGTCTACACGAGAGTTATTTCAAATAGTGAAAAAATTTTTTTCGGATGAATTAGACATTTCGCTAGAGGACTTTGAAGTAAATAAAATTTATCGTATTGGAAACACGCATAAAGATGGCAAACCGAAGCCTACGCTCCTTTCCTTAGTGAATAAGTGGAAAAAGAGTGAAATTATGAGAAACAAAAAGAAACTGAAAGAAATATACATAACAGAAGACTACTCAAAGGAAGTTTTAGAGAAAAGGAAAGCATTAAAAGTCAAGCTAATCGAAGAGAGAGAAAAAGGAAATTTCGCCTATATTAAATACGATCAACTTATTGTCAAAGAAAACAAAAACATTAAGGATAAAAGGAAAAGGGAAAATTCAACGTCCCCGCAAACGCACTCACAGCCCAGGAAACAACAAACACTGACCGCATCAAAGAATAGTAGAATAAATGCATTTGAAATGATGAAGGTTAGATCTAACTCTTTCCCAAGTAAATCAAGTACAAAGGAACAATAGCAATTAAGTACCGACGATCGGAACCAACAAAAAAAGAAGAAAAACTATAAAACCACAGAAACGAGAAACCCTCCCCCAAGCCGATTGGTCACCGTGGGGGAAAACGACCGCTACCCTCCAAATACAAATGATAAGAACACACAGCTATTAAAAGTGTGCACCTTCAATGTTAAGTCTATAGCATCAGCCGAACGATACATTGAATTGTGCCACGCTCTAGGAAAAGTAAATTACGATATAATAGGACTAGCAGAAGTGAGAAGAAGAGGATGCCAAATTGAAGAACACCGAGATCACATATTTTGCTATATAGGAGAAACACCTGGACTATACGGAGTAGGATTTATAATTAAGAAAAATCTCAAATCAAATATAATAAACTTTATTGGAATATCAGAACGAGTAGCCTTGTTACAATTAAAATTTGATCAAATTAATATATCAATAATTCAAGCCTATGCTCCAACAGGGAGCTCAAGTGAAGAGGAATTATGTAAATTCTATAAAGATTTAAGTAAAGCTCATGAATTAGTTGACAAAATAGTCCTCGTAATCGGAGATTTCAATGCTAAGATTGGAAGACCAAAAAAATCCGAGACACTACTAATGGGAAAATATGGATACGGAAATAGAAATGAAAGAGGAACGCGAATGATCCAATATGCCTATGAAAATAGACTATCAATTATGAACACATATTTTAGAAAAAAAGAAAATCGCAGATGGACTTGGATCTCCCCAGATCAAAAAACTAAAAATGAAATCGATTTCATAATGAGCAACAAACCAAATAGAATAACAAACGTAGAAATACTAAATCAAGTAAAATTCCAATCAGACCACAGGCTGGTAAGAGCTACTTTTAAATTGAGTGCAGCCAAAAAGAACAGGAAGACCTTCAACTCTATTCCTAAGTCCATAAAAAATGATGAGGAAGCCAAATATTATGCTGATAACCTGAAACTCAACATTAACAAACTTAATACTCTAAACGAAACACAAGACATACAAAGTTACTACAATAAATTTGAAGAAATTATAAAAAACAGCCTAAAGATAAAACAAAAAGAAGACAAAAGTAGAAAGAAGCACAACAAAGTTCTGACAAAAACTACTATAGATCTAATAAATGAAAGAACTACACTATTAACTACCAAGAAAAAGACTAAAGAAATGAAAGAAAACCTTAAAGAATTGTTTAAAAAGACAAATAAAGCTATAAAGATAGACTACAACAACTACAGGAAGAGAATCATAGAAAAGAACCTTAATACTTACAGGAGCTCAAAACGAGCCTACAAGGAATTAAATACACACAAAAACTGGATACAAAAATTGGAAGGGAAAAAATTAACAAGAAACAGGCAGGAAGTACTTAGTAACGCCACAGAATTCTATAAAACCCTTTACGGCAAACCACCTAAAGATACGAGTGGAAAACAAGACGAAGATAAAATCATAACGGAACCAAACCACAACATAGAACTAATAAATGAAAAAGAAGTAATATCATATTTAAATAAATTAAAATACGACAAAAGCCCTGGACCCGATAACATTAGTAATGAAGCACTGAAGATAGGAGCACCTATTTTCGTGACACATCTTACAGAACTTTTTAATATGGTGCTTAAAACGGAAACAGTACCTACGCAATGGTGCCAATCGCACATAATACTTATCTATAAAAAGGGTAACCCGCTAGACATCGGCAATTATAGGCCAATCAGCTTACTATCAAGTATTTATAAACTGTTTGCATCTATCCTGCAGAGTCGCATTACTGAACAAATCGATAAAAATCAACCGATTGAACAGGCAGGATTTCGGACGGGCTTTTCAACACATGACCACATACACGCAATAGAACAGTTATTGGAGAAATTCACAGAATTTAATTACCCATTGTATATGGCATTCGTGGATTACTCAAAGGCTTTTGACAGTATAACTCACAATTCTATTTGGAAAGCACTAAAAGCAAGCAATATAAATAATACATATATAAATATTCTAATAAACATATACTCAAAAAGTAAAAGTGAAGTAAAATTAGAAAGAAGAGGTGAAGAAATAGAAATAGGAAGAGGAGTAAGACAGGGAGACCCTTTATCGCCTAAACTATTTATAGCAGTACTAGAGGGTATCTTCCAAAAGATCGACTGGAAAAACAAAGGTATCTGGATAATGGATAAACACCTGACACATTTAAGGTTTGCAGACGACATTGTGCTTTTAGCAAAAACATCAAAAGAATTAGAGAACATGATACAAACCTTGAATAGTGAGAGCAAAAAGGTTGGTCTGGAAATGAACCCAAGCAAAACTAAAGCTATGACTAACAACTATAAAAAACCAATATTTGTAGATGGAAAAGAAATAGAATATGTAAACGAATACGTCTATCTTGGTAAACAAGTCTCGTTCAGTACAAACAGGAACGAAGAAGAAGTGGAGCGAAGAGTTACCATTGCATGGAATAAGTTTTGGGCACAAAAAGAAATTTTAAAAGGAGACTACAGCTTAGATCAAAAAAAGATGATAATAGATACGTGCATATTGCCAAGCCTAACTTACAGCAGCCAAACGTGGGTCTATACAAATAAAATAAAAAACAAACTAATAACAACACAACGAGCTATGGAAAGAAGCATCTTAAAAATAAAGAAAATTCAAAAAATTAGAAGCGAAAATATAAGGAAGAAAAACCAAATTAACAGATGCTCTGGAATACGCTTTGAAGCAAAAATGGCAATGGGCTGGACATATCTGTAGAGTAAAGGACAAAAGATGGACGCTGCAAGCGACAAAGTGGAAGGGACCGCTAGGGAAAAGACATGTCGGTAGACCAAAAAAACGATGGGCTGAAGATATCGCGGAGATCGCGGGAAACGAATGGATGGAGATAGGCCAGGACAGAGATAGATGGAGAAAAATGGAGGAGGCTTTTAGCCGAAAGGGGTCCGAAATAAAGTCTTGATTAAAAATAAAAGAACTACATAACACTAATAACACACATATGTAATGTAAACTTTTTCGGAATAAACAAAGCTTTATTATATTATTTATTATGAATTTTAGTGACAAAAGATACAATAATTATAGTTTAGTAAAACTAAAAAATGCACTGAAATCGGTTCATCCGTTTGAGAGCTACGATGCCACATACAGACACACAGACACATCAAACTTATAACACCCCTCTTTATGCGAAAAAAATTTACTTCCAAGATTTCTTTACATACTTGGTTAAATATTTACAAGTGAAACTAAAAAAAGCGTTTTAAAAAACAATGATTTTTTATACATTTCATAGAGTAAATGTACTTACATAAGTAGATATATGTTCAAATTTATAAAACTACATAATAACCTCATATTGACACCCTATTAGACACCGGCCAACCTCATAAAGCACAACACCACTAACTAATAATAACACTCACTCCACACATCTCACACACGGCCGTCTGATCCCAAACTAAGCAGAGCCCGTACTATGGTAACCAGACTGCTGATAAACATACTTATACATTTCTAAATACGTACATATTATAGATTAATTACACCCAGATACAGCACAAATGATCATGCTCATCACACAATTATTTGTCCTGGGTGTCCACGACCACTGGCTTAGCAGTCAGGATCACTAACCACTAGACCAATAGGCCAGTCAAAACTATCTTGCTGACGGGGCAGTCCTATACGCGACCCTAATTTTGTAAGAGTCAAAATGGCGGGTGTACCTAGGTCTGCCATCACTTAAATTGCCGACGCCGGACAAAAACTTACAAAAATCCGGACACCTGGGTGAAATCGGGATTCTTTTCTTCTTCTTCTTTTTGAAAACCCCGCCCGAACTTACATGAATTGTACTAACAAAATCAAGACACCCTTTTCTGTCTTGATTTTGTTATATTTTCGTTTCAATAGAGGTACAATTTTTTAAGTATATGTATACTTTAGTACAATTTACGTACATTTTTTCTGTACTATATGAGATTGGATTTGTTATGGTACATCCGCCGTTTTGACTCTCACCTAATTTTTTAAGAATATGATCGACAGCTGGTGTAACTCCATACATATATTTTAGAAAATGATTATAGTATGTTATTATACTATGTGTAACAACCACCTACGTGCTGCACACATGTTTTATGGAACAAAAATTTTCACGAAGCCTTTCAAATGCAATTAATATAGGTTGAAATACAAAAGTGACTGCTGCAAAGTTTGTGAAGAGCTGACGTGAAAGCTCTCTGTCAACATAAGGGCCGGGTGTTACATTGTATGCGAGTGCAGCCCAATTTTTCGAATTAAATTCAGTTTTCAACGAATTTGAAGTATACTCATCTTTTGAAGTGTGTGCCTATATACCCTGAGTTACGTATACTTTATGTATAGCCAATAAATAGTTGAGTCAGACCGAAAATAAAAAATATAAAAGTTTTCCTTCGGAAAATGCTTTTCTTCATAGCCTTTCTAAACAGCGTGCTTTAAATTTTCTTGACAATTTTAATCCTTTTCTTTTATTTCCTTGGGGTCGTGGTATTACGTAGGTTCCTGATAGTATCGCAAGCAGAATTTTAGTCATTCCTAGCTCCTCCCTCTTGTCAACGAAAGTTAACAAAGCTCTCTTTTTTCGCTTTCTATTGTATTTTATGACCCGTGTCTATGACCAGAAATAAGTAATTTATAAATGACATAGGAACGTTATTTTTTCAAGCCTATCTTATATTATTAGAAACGTATAAAAGATAATTTAATATTATATTATCAAAATATAAATAATATTTATTTAGGTAGGTCTGGTACTTTTTTCACTTGATGTATTAAAATAAATAATAATTTAAACAAATGGTATAAAATGTAATTCGTTTAACTTTATTTTTGTTAGTATTTTAATTGACCAGGCGTTTTTTTCTCTTAAGTTAGTCCAAACAATTTTACGGAACAATAAACTTCACCGGATTCACAATTTAGTTAGGTATCGTTCATTGCTAAAAGTAGGACGCACAGAAGTTTTTCAACGACAAAGTTTTTAAAATTTTCCTTCGATTCATTATACATTCAGATAACTCACTAACAAACTGTGAGATCGCGCAGTTCTCATCCGGACATCGGAGTTACACTAACGAGTCAACTTTAACTAGTCCAGTGTAGCTTGTGATCGAATTATAAACTAAAAGATGCCAAGTTCCTACTAAAATATGAGTAGTCAAGTGAGAACTCATAATAAGTATTATTTTTATTATATAATTGTATTTTGCTGAAGTATTTATTTTAAAAAGCGGCAGCCTAATAGGTTGGGGTGATTTTTGTCCGAGTGGTTGCGGATTCGAACTCCACCCGGTACCGGACGTGAACCTACTTCTAACACAAGCATTTTGGCTTAGCTAGAGGATTAACTAATATTCTATGACTAGAGAGAATATTATAGTGTAAATCACAGAAGTTCTGGTGGTAAGGTGGGTAGGTGTTAATAATATTAAATGAGAACTTTTCACTCCGGATAATAGCCACTACTCATCGTAGGTAGTGGAAGGTATTATTATTACGGAATGGGTTCCGGTCCTCAAAAGGAAAAAAAGGAACCCTTATAGGATCACATTATTATCTGTCTGTCCGTCAAGACAATTTTTCTCAGGAATCCGGGGGATGGTCCTGAGTTGAAATTAACATCAAATACTCATGTTATGTCAGCGGTCCCTTGAAGCTGTAAAAAATCAAGCTTCTATGTCAAAGTAAGCAAAAGATACGGCAGTTGAAGTATTAGATTTAACCACAGATAACATAATACTATACTAGTATTTAACCAAATTTGAACATTTCGCAGGTAAATTAAAATCTGTAGGGTACGTTCCATCGACGAATCATGAAAAACTTTTCAAAAGTTTGGGCGAAAAATCCGAAAGTCGTTAATTTACTGTTTTATAACAAAAAAATACTTTTCGTAATTACAAATTATATTTTGCAGTTGGAAACTTGACTCAAGTGTATATCGCTGTATGGGAGAGTATTTATTAGATCTGCAATAGTTAAGTTTTGAATGATTCCCGAGATGGACGTAATATCTACATACAAGTTTGTTTGCTCACCGAACCCTTGGTGCGCGAGTCAGACTCGCACTTTTCAGGTGTTTGTTTGATCAAGTCAGTTAGACCTCGGAGAATTTATTAAAGAATTAAGTAGTTGAGTATAGATATGAATGCCTATCAACTTATGTCATTAAGTCTCATCATTATGACTAGTAATAATTATTCTCGCAAAACATTAGATAGCGTTTAAACTTACTTGTCTTTGTAGGAGTATTGCGCTCTTCAGTCGATTTTTATCTTAAAGTACATCCTATCCTAAAAAACGTTGTTGCTCCGGCTTTTGGACACCTTAATATGCGCGTCTCCTACTTACGACCTCCGGCTGAGACTATCCCTCAGCGACTGACTCGGCACGCTGGGTATTTTTTCCGTAAAAATATACCTTGTTCTGTTCTGCGTTCTGGGCCAGGGTACAGGTTAAGCTGATATGAAGTCTTTGCCACACTCGAGACCAGGTAGGTACTCATGACGTTAAACCTACTCGAAACACTGCTCGTTTTTAGTTTAGTGGGAGCGGTTATTCGGAATACGAGCAATGATTTGACTTTTATTTATAACTTTAAGAAAATCTAAATTGACATACACGCAAGTACTATTGGAGCCTTGCCCATTGCGTACGGCATAACACTCAGAGTTCGTTTACAGGCCTCTGCCATACCTCGCCCATCTCTGGATACCCTTTTTTATTGATAATTGGAATAGCCGTTTATGATCCATCTCACCTGCCGATGAAGACAAAGATGGTACACGCCTATCTAAAAAACCTATTCACTCTACTCTTTAACGTTCCAGGACTATATATTATTTGACAAATAGACGCAGGCAGTCATCCCAGAATTTGGCGACTCGAACCTAAAAGGACCTGTCAAAGCGTTTAGTTCGACTTTTTGGTGTGTGGTGGTGGCAATCAAAGGATGGAACTTAAGTACTTTATTAATATTGAGATGTCTAGGTACTTAAAGATAGGCCTTAAGTACGTCAGGGTTACAGTTATATTATTTTGCATAAAATGTTATAGGCTGATTCTTTGGAACACAGTTTAAGCATGTTTTTCACTGAAGAACATCAAAATATTCTCAAAATAAAAAATAAATTTCAGGCTTTATAGTAAACATTTAATGCCTATCAAGGCCTTAGTAGCCAATTGTCATTAACGAAAACAAATAATAATTAAGTTTACAGATAACAGTCAAAACGAATTAGTCTGGTATGTCCCCAACCCGATTTTTCTAGAATTATTTAATCTTTGGCGATATAATTGATGAAATATACTAGCACAAGTAAGTCGCAGTGATATTTAAATACACGTTTCTTGGTATTTTATTATTTAAATAAGAAATAATTGTACACTTTCGTAATAACACTCCTTTAAAAAACATCCCTAACTAAAATAATAATTCACCTGGCGCAATTTCGGTAACGGATTCTTTAAGGTACACACAAAAATAAAAAAAGTATTCCATCGTATTCCACTTCCATGAGTCCAACATGGACTCGTGGAAGTGTCCCTGCGCACTGTTTGATCTGGCGTTTTGTCACGTAAGTTGCATAATTAATCTGACTTTATTTATAAATTCTTTGTTTTTACTTACGTATGTTCTCACTTACAAACTATAAATTAAACTAGTTTGCCCAATTTCGAAATATAAATAAAACAGATGTTTTAGAACCACAAGTTATCAGGTTTGTACTAGAGTTGTAACTAAACCACTATTTATATTAAATTGCGTACTTGATAACTTGAATATGGAGTACGACCAGGGGCGTAGCTACCGCCGTATCAGCCGTATCAACGATACGGGGCCGCCGGGCTACAGGAGCCCCTAAAAGGTGTGTAAGCAAAACTTAGTAAAATGTTATCCACAATGGCACTTAATCTCGTACTTCCCGGGAAAAAAAACCTATATAAAAAAACTGTCATACGTGCATAGAGTTTTCACTTCAGAAATGACAAAAGTCAAAAAAAGCAATCTCTTTTTAAGGTTCCGTACCTCAAAAGGTAAAAAAAGGAACCCTTATAAGGTTACTCTCTTGTCCGTCTGTCCGTGTGTCACCACCGATTTTCTCAGGAATGGGTGGACCTAGCAAGTTGTAATTTATACCAGATACTGAAGTCTATAGCCCCTATTAGGTGTATAAAAATCGAGGTCCTGGGTCAACACAATAAAAAGATATGGGCAAATTTAGATTTTGGAACTTGTAAGTACTAAAATGTACCTTAATTTTCAACTTTTTTTATTTTCGGAAAATTTCCTTTACTTGTGCTATAAGACCTTGCTTTTGACCAAAATTGACAATTCTAGGTCAACCGGAAGTACCCTATAGGTTTTGGGTCGAAAACCAATAGGGTACTTCCCATTTACCTGGCATCATGAAATTTGGTAAGAAGCAAGGTCGGACGGCACAAAAGAAGGAAAAAATCCGAAAGTCGTTAATTTATTGTTATATCACATAAACAAAAAGTTTTTGTGATTACAAACTTATATTTTGCGATTGGATTGTTCACTTTGTCGTACATCGCAACCGCAAAGTTAAGTTTGTCTTTCGAAAAGGACAGGCAAAAGTCTTTGAGAATTGATTCGCGAGACGGACGTATACAAATTTGTTTGCTTACGGAACCCTCGGTGCGCGAGTCAGACTCGCTCTTGTCCGGTTTATTTCCCGGGTTAAGCGTGCGCACAAAAGTTGGCAACATCCTACATCGGTTATTGCGGGATTCCCCCGTTTAAAGCATTTTTGTTTCTTTTGTGAGAAATCTTTACCCTTCATTTGGGCCCCCCAACTAATTTTGATACAAAGCCCCTCCAAGGCACGCTACGCCACTGAGTATGACGAATCTAGATTACGACAAATCTGGAGTACGTCGAATTCGGAACACTAATAGGGAACAAACGATTTTAAATAGTTTAGTTGAGGCCCTAGTTTATTTTTTGCCCCAGGGCCTTTGGTTACCTAGCTACGCCACTGCGTTCACTACACTTAATGAAAACGAAATCGCTTTCCGAAAACGGTTTGATGTTTGCCTTACCGCGTTTGAATATACCTACGAGTTGTAACTCGTATATTCAAACGCGTACAAGCTGTATTCATAATATTTTTTGAATCAGTTCTGCGAACTTGTCTAAATCTAGGTGCATTGCGAGTTCGGAATTGGGTAATATACGTGTCAAGTCTAAAGATTAAGAACGTACTCCAAGCATTCATTCAGGTGTAGGTATAGCCTATCTTTCTGGGCTATCGTATTACGCGTTCCACCTGACCCTTCGCTTTACAAGAACCCGTTATTAAATAAATTATCGCTCTTCCCCTTAGTTTAGACTTGTAATTTATGTGTATCCTTATGTGCATAGGCGTATACCTATAGAGGGGGGGCCGGGTGGGCCGGGCCCACCACAGAATGGTCTGATGCCCATCCCAGGATATTTGAGGACCTGATTTGAAATTATAGACTGGATTCATACCGGGTGTTAGAGAAACTTTTTAAATACGTAATCGCGTAATTTTATTATCATAATTATATCATTCATGACAATTTGGTTTAATCCAATAAAAGGATACGTACCTATATTATTTATAAAATCGTCGAATTAGATTTGAATTACACTGTTTTTTTTTTTTCTAGGTAAAATTATGATTGATTATAAAATGAAGAAAATTAGGGAACTCCGATCTTTCTTTAATAAAACTTCGCATACCGATCAACAATCTCTGGATAATGCAGAGGGGCCAGCAGCCCCAGTCCTAGTACCAAATACGTATTTTAACTTAAGTTTGAATAAACAAGTTTGGCATTCAAAGATCACAAGTGACTTAGGTATGCTTCAGACTGGACCATGTCAGCCTAGAATTGTCTTTCTCCGTATAAAACTCGGAGAAAAAACTGCGGGCATTTAACGCACAAAACTATGATAAATATGCGTAGTTAGAATATAGCATCGATGATCATAAAGTATACTGCTTCGTGTGTAAAATATTCGGCAAGTAAATGCACGATCAGAATGTAAAATTTTTAACCACCGGATACAATAACTGGAAGAAGTTATCAGAAGCTCTTCGAAAACACGCACAGTCTGCGGTTCACAATCGTAGGAAGGAGATGCATTGTATAAAAATCAAGCATCAAATGTCCATGCGCAAGTTATGACCCACCATGAAAAGGAAGTTGAGCAAAATAAAGAAAATTTATTGAAATTTATAGAGATCATACTGTATCTAGTACGCCAAAGATTGCCTTTAAAAGGCCATCGTGAAAATGCTGATCCGAAAATTAAAGGTAACTTTTTAGAAATGATTGAACTATTCGCTAAATACGACAAAACATTTTCCAAACATTTTGAAAAATAGATGTAGTAGATAACCTATTGCAGTGCTGGTTTACAGAATTATTTAATTAATATTATATATATTATATAATATTATCACAATAGAAGAAATTGTAAAAGAAATATAACAATCTGGTTATTTTTCTATAATGGTTGATGATGCAAGATGTTACAGAGAAGAAAAAATCACGATTGTTTTCACATACATGATGGGGTTGGAAGTTGAAGAGTCGTTCATGGGATTTATTGATTGCTGCACTAGTAGAGATCAAAGAGTTTGGCTGCGATGATTTCCGAATTTGTTGCATAGTCATATGATGGCGCAAGTGTTGTTTGGAAAACACAAAGGTTTACAAGCAATCATTAAGGAGAAGTATCCTTATGCTATTAACGTGCATTGTCTAGCATATAAACTTAACCTAGCTGTTGTAGATTCATGCGCTAATTTGTCACCTGCAACTAACTTTTTTTAATAATCTCGAAGCACTGTATATCCATTTTACAAACACTGGCTGTCACGCTACCTTACAAAAAAATGGAAGATTCTCTTAATATAAAGACCGGTCGTGAAATGGGCAGTTTAAGCACCACGAGATGGAGCTGTCGATATGAAAATAAAATTGAAAGACTGAACGGAAGAAGAAATAAGTCAAAATAAAGACACACATGAGGCGAGAGCCATAAGTTTATTAATTTCATTCCAAAACCATAATTCATTGTGTGTTAATTCATGTAAATACTTTCAGAGTAAAAATGCATCTCTCGGACAAGTTGGCATTATAACTAGTTTCGAACAAAATCGGAATAATTTTGATTAACCTTTGGAAGGAAAAGCACGCAGAAAAGCATGAACTTTGTCTGAAACCAACACGAGTGAATATTGGAAAATTGATAATAATCAGTCAGTGATTAATAATATAATAGTTAATATGAATAACGGGTTAGAAAGTCTACCTTTAGCCCAATGGATCAGTGCGTTTTTGAATCTCGAAGGTAGAAAGCATTTTGTTGATAATATAATTATAAGGATATTCTCCAAATTGATCTCTTTTATTTTTATCTTATTAGCAGAATGTTTAATAGTAAAAAACCTGCTAAAAGAAAAGAAGATTACATTAAAAGTCATAATAGAAAACGTAAAACAATAATTGTGTCCAAATATCTTTAAATTGAACCAAGCGGCAATAGTCATTCCAGTCAGGTCAGCCGGATGCGAGCGAGCTTTTCAGCAATGCGAAGAATTAGAACGTGGCTGAGATCTACTAAGGGAGAAGAGGGGTTCTTAAGCACTACCCTTCTTCACATAGAAAATAAGTACGTCAAGGAAAACGTCACACCAGAAAAAGTTTTTAATATTTTTACTGAGAAGAAACGTAAACTAAAGTTAATTTAATTGTAGAAAAATTAAAATAAAATAACTTATATTACGTTGGTCTTAATCAATGAAACTAAAAAATCAAGTAAAATTACTTTAATGCGTACGTTTGACGTCTTAAACTATACAACTTACCGTACCCGGAATCGGGAATAAAAGGGCATGCAGATAAAAAGAAAATTAAAAAAAACCATCCGTTTACAAGTTATGACAGTTTGAATTTCAAAGTATTTTTATCTCCGTTTCTCATAAAAGCAGGTGGAATGTGTAAAGTTAGAGATTTTAAATCGTAAATATTTTTTTATTTTGAAGTTTTTCATACCGTTACTAAGATCATCTATAAAACTAACTTCAAAAACTTTTTAAGTTAGTTTTTATGAATTTTCTCAGTAACTGTGTGAATATTTCCAAAATAAAAAAAAATTGTACTGCATGTTACTGTCATGTCCTTTCAGTGATTTAACTATGTGTTCCATTGTAAGTATTTAACTATGTGTTCCATACATCATGTATACTTTGTGACCGTATCTAACGCTTTTAAATTCATGTAGCTATTCAAACATGCGAAACATAATGTTACGTTAGAGCGACAAATTTCATAAGAAGTCTAAAGCTATTTGTGAATTATGATACTAATCGTGCTAACCCACTGTATGCGTCGTATCTCAGGTTAGGGGCCAGGCCCCCCTCTGGACAAAATCCCTAGATACGCCAATGCTTATGTGACACATGATTTAGCAGCAACTCACTCAATCACGCCAGAAAATTATTTATTTAATGGCTATAACTTCAGGAGTTGAGTGTAATTTATTGTTTCTTCACTGGACGTAATATATTTCTAATATCTAAGGTAATGTGTTAAGCGAGAGCTACATTAGGCCGACGCACACGTCTGAGACGTCTTCCACGTGTAAGGTTGGTGTGCACATAAAATGGACGCAACGCGTGTCGCGCATTTTAAGCTGGTTTTGGATCAGTACCTAAAAATGAATAAATCGGACAGTGAATTTGAAGATTTACTTTTTTTAATGGCTTTAAAGTATTAAGGAGAAAAATACGAAAAGAAAATACAACATAAACTTAAGAAGGGAAGAAGTTGGTGGATACCATACTCTTGTAAAAGATTTTGAAGCAGATGCTCCCACGCTTCATTTTTCATAGTGATATCTCTGTATTCTCGTAACTTTACATTATAATTGACAGGATACTGCGGAACAAATCAACTGTTCATCACTAATATTCGTAATAAAATAGGCGCAGTTTTTGGCCTTGTCAACTAAACGCTATGTCAGTCAGCGCTTGCGGTATGACGCGTCCAGAGTCTGAGATGTAGAACTACACCATGCCCACGCGGTCAGATGCGTGGGTTATCTCCTCGACCATCCGGCGAAAATCTGTGATCGCTGGATTGGCGTCGCGTAGGGAGCGTTGCGTCGCACAGCGTGGATCTAATGTAGCTCTACAAAACTAGTTGCCATCCCACTAATGTTATAATCCCACTAATATTATAAATGTGAAAGTTTGGATGGATGGATGTTTGTTACTCTTTCACACAAAAACCACTGAACTGATTGCGATGAAACTTGGTACGTAGATAGCTGGAGACCTGGTTTAACGCATAGGCTACTTTTTTATACCGATATTCCCTCGGGGCGCTGCTAGTATATAATATATAGGGTACAACGCGTCCAGATCGGCGTACGTGGCCCACGTCAGCTTAATGTAGCCCTACCTTTAATCTGATTTGGTTTTGTGGCAAATAAATTATTTAATATTATATACTAAGGTCAAAAAAACTTCATATGTAGGGTTACATGCTTTATAACACTTACTAATAGACAAAAGCGTTTACAATGATTCCACTTTAAATACACTATAGTTATAATATATTGGCACTAGTCTAAAGTCTAACGGTTTTGTTTCGCGCGAACTGCACGTTCTTTATAATGCAGTCATCAGCCGCGCCAGCCGGTGAATGATGGAGACCTGAAATAATCAAATATCAGTTATTAGTTATATATTACAATGTTATTCTGTTACAAACGTGTTTGAAGATTTTTGTGTTAAAACTGACCCTCTTCCTAAAAGATATTTTGGAAAAATATCTGAGTAGCGACTACAAATAAATTGTTTAAAAATAAATAGTTGACATAGACACAAATAATTTTTTTTCTGTGATCACTGTTCTAAAGCGCAATTTTGATGACATACCTAGAAATTATAAAAGATTTATTGTTATTTAAATAACAATGAAGCATGGCGAAAGTGTTTTTAGTGGTATTATTCCAACTACTGCCTTTAATAAATTTAAAACTATTTTCATGTTTTTTAGGGTTCCGGGCCTCGAAAGGAAAAAAACGGAACCCTTATAGGATTACTTTGTTGTCCTTCCGTCCGTCTGTCTATGGTACACATATATTGTCTATATGTCCATGGTATGTACGTAGCTGGACACCTGAATTAAACACAGGCTACTTTTTATCCCGATATTTCCACGGCATAGGGATTTACGCAGGTGAAACTACGGGGCGCAGCTAGTATTTTATACATACGTGTTGAAACTAGGCGCCTGTTGCTGCGGTGGCCCCGACTGCTGCGCGAGGTTGCCGAACGTCAGCGTGTTCTGTGTGGCGAGGCTCTCGAACGTAGCGTTGGACTGTGCAGAACTGAATGCTGGAGCTGAACACAAAGGCACGTAGATTACTTACCAAAGAAATTGTACCAATTGCTCATGACTGGCCTGTCTAGTGGTTAATGACCCTGACTGCAGAGCCAGAGGTCGTGGGTTCGATTCCCACCCAGGACAAATAATTGTGTGACGAGAATGATCATTTGTTCTGTGCCTGGATTTATCTATAATATGCATATAAGAATGTTTATCGGTAGTCTGGTTACCATAATACAGGCTCTGCCTAGTTTGGGATCAGACGACCGTGTGTGAGATGTGTGAAGGTAATTTACATATTTGTATATATAAATTAATGCAACGAGAAATTATTACTAATACTAAAACTAATAAAATTCAGGCATAAGGCCCTCTTAAATATTACTTACAACTCCATTAGTTATTATTGAAATTAATCAATTATTAGCTGCCACTACTAACATGATGCAACAGCGTCGGGGCCAAATATGTTAATACAAACTATTGCCATTAAATATTTGTGTATTTTCTAATATCTACAATGTTTTATGCTTCTCATAAGAATGAACAAAATTTATTTAAAAGACTACGAAATATTAAATTTCTAGATCAGATACCGTTGGCTTACTACCGGCCTTTTTCTATATAATATTTTACGACAGTCCTAGCTCCGTTCGTCTCTTTATTGTCCTGAGAGTGAAAGGCAATAACTAATATTATTTGTGCCTAAAACACAGTTATACTTGAATAAATTACAACTTTTAAGCTCACCTGGGTTACCTCCCCCATATACTTTCCCAGGCGAAGTACTACCGAACGCCGCACCCCCTCCAAAAGTGGCCCCTCCTCCAAAAGCAGCAGGGGCGCCGAATCCACTGGTCGGGCTCTTGTTGAATCCACCGCCAAACGAAGACCCAAATCCACCCGAAGGAGAGCCAAAAGACGCCGAAGATCCGAAAGCTGGTTGATTACCACCAAATACAGTGGAACCGCCGAAGGCGGGACCTTCAAGAAGTAATAAGTCAAGGGTTGTGAGAAATTTGGATTTACAAAAAGCGATTTAATTGAAAACGTAAATCGAGAAACTAATTCGATCGTCTTACATACTCAACCGATCATCATGAAATTTTGCATACACCATATAAAGGGTATACCAGAGCTACAAGAAAAACTTACAAAAACCTCTTTCAGTTTATACTTACACAATACAAAAGTCAGTTCATCATAAAAATGCAATATTAAGGATTTATAGTAATTAGTTTCATTTGGAGCTACGCAATGTACACTTTACAAACATAGGTATTCTTTTTGTGCGGTACGGTGAATGACCTTAAACGTTCGGCGCCGTCAAGACCAGCTGATTGCATAAAATGTTTAAATGTTGTTTGATTGATTACATTGCAGTTTTTGGCCGTATGCGGTATTTATTAAAAAAAAATCGGTAAAATGTTCTGTTTACTCATTGTGACATCACTTTTAACCAAAAAAAAAGTTATAAAAAAAGTTTATAAATTTTCCGGTAGAAAATTCCAATGATTTCGATTCGGATAAGATTTCGGATCGGAAAGATTGATTCGACTCAGAATGATGGTCTGAATACATTATTTCAGTATTCGGTACTGTGTTTCTTACGCCCTGTATACACGACCTGTAAATTTTGAGAATCATCCCCTGACACACGTTCTCAGGGGATGATTCACAAAATTTAGTCAAATCAGTTTTTCTCTATCCGTCGGGAACAGGGTCCTTCTCTGTACCCCTTATATGGTGTATGAAAAATTTCATGATGATCGGCATTTACAATATTAATAAGGATTCTATATTGAAATTATGTATTTTGTGTCTGACTGTATTTAGCTTAAGTCCATAGTAAAAACCAAAAACAATGATTGTTCATTAGAGATGTAATATATAATTTGTTTAGACAGTACCTGTGCTAGCCTGCTGCTGCGGAGTACTAAATACACCTTGCTGTGGAGTGCCAAACCCTTGTCCGGAGGACGGAGTGCTGAAACTACCGCCAGTGGTGCCACCGAAAATAGATGACGCTTGAGTAGTGGATTGCTGACCTGTTATTTAATTTTTATACATCCGGTTAAGATTTGTTCACGTAGAAATCTTGATCCAGGGAAGGGCGTGGATGTTGCTTTTGCTTCATAGGTACTATGTACGTACGTAAGTAATTTATATGGTTATATACATTAATAACATGTAGAAAACATGTATCTTACCAAATCCTCCACTAGACGATCCAAATCCACTTTCAGTATTCGCACTACCACCCGACCAGAAGTTACTGGCTGGTTTCTGTCCAAATGTTGTCGCCCCACCGGCTCCAAATATTGATGCTGCTGTTGGGTTAGGCTGCCCAAACGTCGACTTGCTGCCAAATACGTTTGTGTTGGTGCCACCAAATACTGAGCCCGATGAACTGTGGCAGATACACATAGCAAATTTTGTAATAATATTCATACTGACACGAACATAAATATTGCCTAAATTGGTTTCTTTCATATCATCCGTTATATATCATGTATCATTCACAATAAACAATATAGTCATACTCCATTTGTAATATTATATTATGATCACAATACATAAACTGCATGCTACTTCAGTATAATAATTTTTATTTTGGTAGTTACTGTAGCCAAATAGTATGGTAATGCTACAAATACTTGTGAATCGTGGGTACTCGCTTGTCCTGAACCGGGTTTCGATTGTTTTGATGTTCAGCGGATGCGTAACAATCATGTAATAATTTATTTAGCTTCGCTTCATTTTTATTTTCAAATAAGGAAATAAAAAAACAGTCAGTCGTAGGACTGCATGTCAGAAGTGAAAACGAACTTCACAATGCACGCTGTATATATATATATATATATATATATATATATAATTAGGTTAAAAATAAAAAGTAGGTAATAACATATCTAAATGTATACATAGGGTACACTTAAAATTTTCATCAGGTCACGTGTCCTGACGCGAGTTTAACATTTTTTACCCATCCCAAAAAGTGCACAACGCCGCTAAAGAAGTTTTCACTTAAAAAAATAATGGATTATTAGGTAGCCGATTCTAAAAAAAACTATTTTTCCATTTCTCCACAGGTTTCCATTTATTATTTTAAAAGATTAGTGTGTGTCTATGTCAGCTCTGAGCTTGGCTATGAATACTGCGATTCATTGGCGTTAACAAATTACGTAGTTTACTAACATTCAGATCAGAAGATTCCCTATTTCAACTGGGGAACCCCAGTAGTTTGAGGTAACTATTTCATGTCGCTAATTGTTGTAAATGTCAAACATAGATCCTCATTTGGAAGCAACTCTGGCCTCTGGAGACTATATTACGAGTGTACACATTTAATTTAAAGTTCCTCAGGGAAACACTGAGGTGTGTTGAATGGACATTTTCTTTCTTTTAGGTACTATTGCAAAATTCGAATACTTGAGACTATGAAGATATGACTTCAGTATTTTCATAAAAATTAAACACATTAATCAAATGGATTAATCCATCAACGAGGTTTAGCAGTTTTAGTGCCCAGAACAGTAACTGTGTATTAATAATCTGTGTGTCTTCTTCGCCTCATAGTAAAGTGTTGTCGATCAAAATAATATGAGATGGATTTGATTAATCTAATTAAAAATAAATGGTTTCTAAGAATTAGCAAAATGTTTTACCTCCCACCAAAGATACTGCCACCACTTGATTGTGACGGTGCGCTGGTCGTAGATATACTGGCCGCTGCAAATAGGTTAGACTCTGCACCTCCGAATAAAGAAGTACTCTGTGCCGTCGTGGAGTCCGAAGTACCAAATACGGATGTTTGAGCAGGGGCACTTCCAAATACTGAGGCTTGAGTCGTTGGGGGCGGTGTTCCAAACACAGAGGCTTGAGTCGTTGGGGGCGGTGTTCCAAATACTGAGGCTTGAGTCGTTGGGGGCGGTGTTCCAAATACAGAGGCTTGAGTCGTTGGGGGCGGTGTTCCAAATACTGAGGCTTGAGTCGTTTGGGGCGGTGTTCCAAATACTGAGGCTTGAGTCGTTGGGGGCGGTGTTCCAAATACTGAGACTTGATTCGTTGGGGGCGGTGTTCCAAATACTGAAGGTTGAGTCGTTGGGGGTGGTGTTCCAAATACTGAGGCTTGAGTTGTTGAGGGCGATGTTCCAAATACTGAGGCTTGAGTCAATGGGGGCGGAGTTCCAAATACTGAGGCTTGAGTTGTTGAAGGCGGTGTTCCAAATACCGAGGCTTGAGTCGTTGAGGGTTGTGTTCCGAATACTGGGGAAGATAATGTAGTTTAGGAACTATTACTTCCCCAGTCGGGTAACAATATATTCAAGAATTATAAATCCTCTAAAACGAGAATAATAGTCTACAGAAACTTTACATTAATGTTCACATGCAATGCAGAGCCATTGAACATTTTTTTGTTATTATTATTGATTACCTGAAGCCTGTGTGGTCGCAGTTGCGGTGCCAAATATTGAAGAAGCTTGCGTTGTAGTTGATTGACCTCCAAATACTGTCGCTTGGTTTGAGGTTGCTGCAGCGGAAGCAAATACTGATCCCCCTGAAGTACCAAACCCAGACGATGTTGTCGTAACCGTACTTGCACCAAAGACAGAAGATTGAGTAGTTGGAGTAAATGCACTAGGTGTAGATGTTGTTCCCACAGAACTAAATATAGACGATTGAGTGGTCGTAGCAGTAGAACTAAAAACTGATGGTGTTGTAGTAGTGGCATCAAAAATAGATGCTTTAGTTATCGCTGACGCAAAAACTGAAGTTGTTGACGATCCAAAAACTGATGTTGTTGATGAGGTGGTAGTTAAGGCCGGGAACATTGAAGAGCTAAATATTGATGATGTTTGAGATGTTGTTACAGCTAATCCAAAAGTTGATGATGGTGTTTCCTGAGTCGGAGAATCTGATGTTTGAGTGTTAAGTGCAGAAGATTCAGTTGTCGTAATACTAGTTGGATGAGTCGTTGGTGCAAATACAGAGGTTTGGGAAGACCCAAAAATGGATCCCTTTGATGTTGATTCAAATACTGACGATGGTGCAAGCGAAGATGATGCAGCAGCTGCGGCAAATATCGAACTGGCTTGTGACGTATTTTTAGCTTGTGCAGCAACTGCAGCTCCAAAGACTGAAGCGGCCGATGAAGAGATCGTTGGCGAAAATATTGAAGATTTTAGTGACGAGGTGGCTTCGACTGGTGTCGAGGTTGGCGTAACAGGTTCCGGTTTTGAAGTAACTTCCTCGATTTTCGAAGAGATCGTCAGTGATAGTTTTGGTTCTAAAAGACAAAGATAATAAAAATCGTAAATTAAATCGTACGTATTTTTTACTTTGGAATTTTTTATTCCGTTACTAAGAAAATCTATAAAAAGTAGCTACTATTTTTTTTAAAGTTAGTTGAATGTAATGAATAGTTCCAAAATTAAAAAAAGTATGTACGATTTATATCTTTTAACTTCACTCGTTACACATTTTTTTTTATCGTGTGGAAACCTTCACAGGTCATCACCTCATTGGGACTGGCGGTGAAGTGGTATGTCGGAATCGAATCGAGTAAAACCACACGGTGTTCCGATATAAATGGATCTATTGCAGGGGACTCGGGTATTCCCTAGGAAGGAAGTCCCCGAAAACCCCGGAACGCCTGTTAAATAATAGGCAGCCACACCAAAACTTGCGGAGGGCCTCGCCCCACTTCCATCAGAGGCGCACGCGGAACACATAGCGCCACCATCTCAGGCCTGCTTCTGCTAGGGTAACGAGCAGCCTCACCCGTTACACGTTAAACCTGCTTTTATGAGAAATCGAGGTAAAAAATACCTCAAAATTCAAACCGTCATAAATGGATAGTTTTTTTTCAAAAATTCTTATTGTGACTGCATGCTAGAGTCATGCTAGAGTATAATAGAAATAATTTACCTACTTCACCTTAAAGGGTGTTAAATTTGAAAGCTCAATTTTTAAGACATTTACTCGTAGATTGCGGTTTGCTTGGCTCATTAGTAATTTGAGTTGTAAATCTGTACGGAGTACAATATATATAAAAATGATTACCAGAGGGAATCGTAACGTTGGCAGCAGCGAATATTGAGGATGCGCTTGACGCTGGAGTGGCTGGAGCGACGGACTTTGCTTTTTCTGTTTCTATTTTAGGTTCAGCCTTCGTCTCAGTTGGTGTTGATTCAGCTAAAAAGCATTTTTCTCAATCACAAATGTGTCAAAATCGTACTGCCTATTATAAAATATGTATGTAGGTTATAAGAATAATAAAGTAGGTACTGTGAAAAGTTAAAATCCTCTAATATCCGTATTTCAACCCTAGTTTTAACGGATATTTGGGTGTAAATAACTAATAACAGGAGAATTTAATCTTCATAATAAATATAATTTGTAGTAAATTGTACTTATTTCTAATACACATAATATATGATAATAAATGAGACTTTATGTAATATTACTAGGAGTGTCCTAGTAATATTACATAAAGTCGCATTCAGTCAGATTTCAGTCAGAAAACGGTGGCATAACCACGGGCTACGAAACTTTTATAACTTAATTAAGCATGAAACAGTCTTACTTGAACTTTGAGAAGAGCTGCCGCCACTGGGAGCCTCAGGTACAGCGCCAAATGTAGAAGTTTTGTTAATTTGGATCGTCAAATTTTTAGCTCCATCTTTCTTTTCAGCAACTGGCTTTTGAATTGCTTTAGCTTGCTCTGGTAAGTTTTCTTTTTCAACCGATTTACTTATAGTTTCAGTTTTGGCAACGTCTTGGGTTGTTTTCAAAACATCAGGAACGTTCGAATTTAAGACAGACGTAGGTGTCTTCACACCAAACATATTAGTGAGTGGTTTGTCAACTTTCGGTTTCAGAGTAAATGTTTTAGTTTCAACGGCTTCAGGTTCGCCGGTTTCACTGGATTTAGAATTGGAAATTACTGGAATTTGAGGTTTAGGCTCTCGAACTAAGGATAGCGGTTTGGCCTCTGGTACAGAAGGTTGCGACTTTGGTTCAAATGTTTGTGATATAGACTCTTGGACGGATGTTGGTTTCGATTCTGGTACAAAAGATTGCGGTTGGAATTTGTTGAATATATTGAACATGTCTGATGTTGGTTTGGCTGCAAAGGCTGTTGTTCTAGTAGCAGTAGTACCAGCAGAAGAAATGGTAGTTGATGAAACTGAAATAAAATGGTACTTTCTCACATAAATTGTAATTGTAACAGTCTTGAGTCTCAATTAAAAATCTATTATTCAGTTGGCCTTCAATTAAACTTGCCTGATTTTAAAATTTATTAGTTTTAAAACTAGGCAAGTTTACCAGCACCATTGCTCGTAGGCAATTTGAGAATTGTCAATTTGCCTATTGTATACTTGTTTATTTGTTGTGTTTGCGTTCCATAAAAAAGTGTCATGAATATGTGATCATGTTACAAGAAGACAGATAGAGAATTGATAAAATTATTGACTGATTTTTTTTAAAGTAAATCTGATATGATGGTGAAAAGATATCCAAGCAAAAAATATGAGCACTGGGTTCATATTTATTAATCTGATTGTGATCAAATTAAAATACTTACAAGTAAAAGATGACGGTGAACAAATTTTCTGCCCCATAAACATATTGGCATCATTTTTATCTTCAACAGCTTTTGGTTCAAAGTTCACTTGCTTGTTTTGCAGTACATCTTTAAGTACGCTGCCTGTATTCGCCGGCGAGGACGAGGAGGGTGTTAGCGGTGTGACAGGTGTTACAGGGGAATATTGAGAGACGAAGGCCGATACTACCTGCTTGGGTTGTGTCGGTTGCGGCAGTTGGGCTTTTACTGAAGGGTCTGGTTTAGGTCCTATTAGGTAATAATTTAATATTAAATAATATTTTATTTATTAATTAATAAAACCTTTACTATCATAACTCCAAATTAGCTTGTTGCAGGTATAATAGAAAAGAGAAAACTATCTTCTTTCAACATATTTTTTAGGGCACTTTCTGATGTTGTGTTGATTTGGATTTTATGATTGAGATTTTAATTATGCTTACCTGAAGAGCTAATGTATCCATTTCTTATCACTACTGAACAAAGAAGAAAGTTTTAAAGTTTAATTTCTTTAAACCACTATAATATAAAATATTCCATACATATTTTCTCTAAATATTTTATCAAAGTCCCTGCTTCAGCAACAAAAAAATTAAATAGCTCTGACTCGTGACTTTAAAATTTTGATTAATTGTTATATTACAGGTATAAAGAGAAAAATATATTACCGTCAGTAAATAGTGTTCTAGCGACATTAGTCAACCCTGGAACAGGAGGTTTCATGGGGCCTACAGGAGTGAACGATGGAGTATCCTTGGGTGTCGATATTGGCTCTCGTTTCGGCTCGATTTTCACTTGAACATTCGGTAAGACTCCAACTTCTGCTTTCACTGCAACTAAAAAGTAGTTCATTTGAAAGGTGTAATATATCTCGTCCAATTTCAGGATATAGATTGCACAATTATGCAGGCATCGAACGACTTAAGAGATAGAAAATTGCTTATAGGGAGCTTCTTACAAACCGATCTCGAAATATTAGACGCTGATGAGTCCCTCATCTGCTAAGATCATCGCACAGTCAACTTGTTTTTTTCTAAAGAAGTTATTGTTGGATCAGATGGTGTTTTTTGGCAATTGACTTGTAATTGTTGACTTAGTGCAGCTTTAAAAAACCTTAAACTATAATAAACGTCGGTCCCGGTTGCCATACGAACATCTGTGGCATTCGTTACGGGTAGTTGGAACCCTAAAAAAGGCCGATAAGCTGGTCTAACTACAGAACTTCGATATCGCCTAGTAGTCGGATTGTGGAGGTCTGATGGCAGTCGCTTCCAGTAAAATATCGAAGTTCGGTCGTTTCGTAGTTAGACTGAAAGTCGAACCCAAGTTCCAAGGCTTGAAGGCGGAAAAGGTTGAGTGTATATAATCAGGACTTCACTAGTAACCACCTACACACACTGTTCGTAACAGCAAACAGAATTTTTGTAGACGGCTGATTTTGAATTATAACTTAAATACATCAACTGTATGTGTGATCTTAAGTAAAATGTCTTTTGAAACAATAGCTCACCAGGGTTCAGTTGAGGTTTCACTTCAGATGGACTCACTGAAACAGCCTGTGACTTTTCCTTCAAGCTTTTAGCATAATTTAACTTCATATTTGCCAAGTGTTGTCTCATTTCAACATTAACAGGCTTTATCTTAATCGTTTTATGGTTGGATAGCATGTCTCTCAGAGCATCCAATTTTTGTGAGGATAGTAACGGTTCCTTTGTGGTCTCCGGCTCAATGCTCATGTTAAGTATATTCTTTGTTAGTTTTGAGAGTGGGTCCCTGAAACAATACATGATTTCATATATATATACAGCGTGTAAATATCATCGTCGTGAATAACTTACAAAAACGTCTTTTTTTTTTGGATGCTTATCACAATGTAAAAGTCAGTTCATCATAAAAATGCGAGACTAAGGATTTACAGTCAATAGTTTGATTTTCCGCTACGCAATGTAACGCAACACCCGTACTGTGCGGTACGGTGAATAACCTTCTGCGCCGGGCACCGTCGAAGCAGCTCATTGCATAAATGTTGTTGATTTGATTACATTGCAGTTTTTGGCCGTATTATGGGTATTTACCGATTTTTTTTCGGTAAAATGTTCTGTTTACTTATTGTGATATGATATAACTTTTAAGCAAAAAATGTGGGTTCCATATTACTAGTGTTCTTGTAGCCATTCTAACAAAGCTAATGCTTCTTTCAGGTGTGGGTTTTCGTCGGTACCGGATGGGGTTTGAACCCGCATGCATTAAACGCAAATCGGACTCTTTAGCCATTACGATAAGATAAACTTAATGAACAAAATTAAAATGTACAACATAATTTTTCAAGACTATTATCAAATACCAGTTTTTTTTTTTAATGATAAGAATAATTACAATCATCACACACAGTATGTAGAAGTCGAATTTCGCCTTGGGATAAAAAACACCGAGAAAATGCTGTCAGGAACTGCTTTACGATTCAATAGCATCAATACCACGACCATCACTAACACCAATTTAAATGCTTGGCGATTGTCATTGAAAAGCTATAGCTTAATACGGTGTTTTACAATATTTTTTTAATATGACTTTTGTCAAAGATGTAGTATCACTGCAAAATAATGAATAGCAATCAACCTTTCTCGAATCCTATGCTATCGATGACATTATTTATATGTGTAGTTTATATGAGTCGAATAGTGTGACTTATATAAATTATTATTATTTACCGCAAATAAATTAGACGCTTCATTACGAAATTCTAATAACAGCCACATCAATTAAATCATCTTCATATTACATAACTTTCATAATAATACAGGTTCATTTTGATTCAATTCCAATAGGATTTATCTGTACGAACAAAAAAGACTATAAATGCATGCCCTAATTTTCTTTTGTGGCGGTTACTTTTGGATTTGTAACGTATATAAAAAAAAATGTAAATAAAATAAATTATTATTTTGAGATGAAGAGTTGTCTTATATTAGAATCGTTTTCATATAATAAGTCCTAATATTGGCTTCTGTGTCAATCAAGTTTACATGACATAACAGTGATTTGAGATGTGAAAATGAAAACCAACTTGTTTTTAAAAGGTGTGTTCCTCAATAGCGAGGTGGATTTGAACATTGGCGTGACGTCACACTCTTTGAGCGTGTTTCTCAGCGTACGTAGTACGGCCTGCTGTCTGCTTAGTATCTCTTGTTGCTTTACTAAAGGTTGGTACACATCATCCAGGATGGGGCGGATCATACGTTGTCCGGGCCTGAAATGAAAGTAAAAAACTGTAAAATTGAGCAAAATGGAATATTCTACACAGTGCTTTGCAACATGTCCCTGTGTGAAATCTAAATGGAAGTGCTGCAGCTCTACCAATGTAACGGTTGTCCTATTTAGGTTTTGTTTTTGATACTACGTCAATGGCAAATAAGCATACGGCCCGCCTGATGGTAAGCGGTTATCACAGCCTATAGACGCTTGCAATTCCAGGACTCGCATGCGCGTCGTCGACATTTTAAAAACCTATACACTCCTTTCTAGAAGAACCCCATACTGTAGTCCCTCGGGAAAAACTCTCAACAGGGAACTCATTCCCACAGCCGGAGCGTTCGCGGGAGAAAATTCCTTTGGAACCTTACAAGGTTTTCAGAAGGTCGGTAATGAGCAGTAAAATACACTTGTTTTTGTGCAACGTACTGTACTACAGAATGTGAATATTACCTAAATACAACAATAAGGTCTCTCAACTCTTTGTAAATGTTATGTTGGTGCAGGGCTACGTCGCCGAGCTGCTGCCCTCCATGCTGGCCGGCCTGCGCGACCAGGGCTACCTCATGGAGACGTTCGAAAGGGGTCTGTAGCCCCCCCCCCCATACTTGTTTACCGTCTCTGTTGTATAAAACATATCTTGTACTGTGTGTACAACAATTGTGAGTTTTATAACAATAACGAATATGTAGCCACTAACTTGTTAAAATGTGGGTCTCGTGCGAGGGCTTCGTTCCACTTGTAATCAAGGGCTTTTTGGGCCTGTTCCAGTTGATTATGTACATAGTAAGCTAGTTTCTTTACAGAGGCCACGCGTTTCGTAGTTAGAGGGTCTGCTTGAGTCCATTGGTTGTAGTCCTTTGCCCTGAAAGTTATCATGTACAAAGATTAAGATTGTTTCAAGCTAGATTTTGTAAAAGTTGTTGTTATAGTATGTACAGGTAACAAGATAAAAGTACAAAACGAATGTCAGTTGAGATACTGTTTATTTGAAGTGAAGGCAACTGAATTATCTACAATCAATAGTAATTTCGTCGAAGTTTCAATATAATGTAGGTATAAAACCAACTCACTAGTGTACTGTAATTTCTTTTAAGTTTAAGGTATCCTCTCATGGGTCTATATTTATAACGCCGACACTGGTTGTTCACATAATATCATAAGAAATGTTGTGTATGTACAGTGTTATGGCGTGTATAGCGGTTAAGAAGACCGCATTGGGGTATTCAGATCAGACCCCGAAAATAGACAATTTTATTTTTATTTGTTATAACAATTAAAAAAAATTATCACAATTTTTTTTTTATAACTTGTCATTTTGGGATTGCTGTTTAACACTTTCTTTGGTTGAGATATTATTCTTACTTAGCGTTTATTACTACGCATATCATAGCAACATTCAATTAAATACCAGCCCCTTTGTTATGTGATGCATTCACATGAAGTTGAAATTTGACTAAAAAAGTTTGAAACTGCTTTCAATGCCTCTTCAGGCATTCAATAATTTACATTCACACACATTCCCAGCGTAGATAATATATATATTTTTTTTGTCAACACACGACAACAGAACTTATATCGATCTTTCTCTACTTACTCAGCGTGGGTTCTCGCCTCAGCGATGACAGCGCAGGCGCGCACCAGCTCTAACTTCAGCTGCACGATGGCACCGCGCATGTCCTCCAGGGAGCACTCCTTCCTGAGTTGGTCGCTGTCTATAGACAAGCCGGCAGAATTTGTCTTCATCGATTCGATGTCGCGTTGTAACTGCAAGAAAATTAAAATTTCGACAATGTTTACCTGCCTCGATCAATACAGGTCTTCAAATAACTGAAATATAAATAAGTTTTAAAAGATAAGAAGACAAACAGACAAAGCCACAACATTAATAACTAAACAATTGCATTTAGAATGTAATGTCAAACTGCGGTATTTCCGGACCATCAAACATTCAATAAAAGAGCGTATTCCCATCTCAAAGGCCGGCAACGCACTTGTTACTCTTGAGTTGCAGGTGTCCATGGGCGATGGTAGTCACTTATCGGGTGCTGTAAGTGCACTAGACGGGTATAATATATATGAAAAAAAAAGAGACTAAGGCCCCGTTCAGATAACGCGCGTCAACAACACGCATTTGTCGTTGCGTGCTAAAGCACGTTTTGATTCGACGCGCGCTAGAAGCCCGCTTTGGGATCATTGGATTGGATGAGCGCGTGTTTTCAACGCGACAACACTTGATTTTAATAAAATAATTCGGTTATTTAAACAAAAGTCCGTTTTCGACATGTGACACTTTATTTCTGTAACGCCCGTCATCTGAACGCAGTTTATTTGTATTCAGTTTCATTATCTTTGTAGAGAATGTTTAAATACGAATGATAGATGTTAAATGTCTGACTCACCTTCGCCTGGGTTTCTCTAGTCTTCACCGTGAACCTGTATAATTCCTTTTGGAAGTCATTCACTTCCTTAACGAGCATGTCCTTTAGTTCTTGGTTGGCTTTCATTTCGCTGATCCGTTCCTGTTCAGCCTTTAGGGCGGCGTTCTCTTGAGCTTGTTGTGGTGTTTGTGGCTTCGGTTCTACAGGAACCTAATAGAATTAGGGTAGTATTAGGAGCGTCATATTCATAATATAAAGACCATATATTGTTTGAAAGGGTATACTTCCCAGGTGGTACCATGGTCATCAGGTCAGTCCTGGAGAAGTCGAGGGAACTCTTCAAATTGTATAGGCACACATGAAACGATTTGGGTATTTTGAGGTGCATTAAAGTCGGTGATACTTTTTTAAAAGATAATTTGCTTTTACTATTTTATGCTTGGAAAATGTGTCTATTTTATACATCTGTATTTGTAGAGTGAAAATTACTAAAAGAAAACCGTTACCGTAGGAGCTGTAGCGGCTTTAGGCTGCGCAACTGGTGTTGGTTTTATTTCTGAGACTTGTTTTTGCTCTCCTTGGACTGATACTGAAATAAAATTTATTTAAGAAATAAGGTTCGCACTATAATGTGTTATATACAATATACTAGCGGCCCGGTACGTGCTTCGCTACGAATAAACGTGAGAAATGAAGAACCGCTCGACTGATTTTGTGCAAACTTCTCATAAACCATCTACTAAATAGTCCGAACAAAGCCTAAACATTTGGTTTGGATAGGTGAGCCCGTTCTTGAGTTATAAAATTACAATGAAAAGTGGAATTGATTTTTATATATATTGATATGTATACTTAGCATTGTGGGTTCGACCTCTATATCTCATGAAAAAGGTCATCTGTAAATGTTCGTATGTCAATTTTTCAGCCGACTTCAAAAAAGATTGTCAATTTATCTTAATTTTGTATGTATGTACAAATTATACAACGATTACTTCGAGGTTGCAGAGTCGATTTGCGATTGCTTTATTTCATTTTTTACTTTGTTTCAATAGGTATAGTAGCGAGGTATTATATATGAATATGTAGATGATTCCATGAAATAAGTTTTTACATTAGTAGTCCCAATATTACAGTAATAATTTGATAATTATTGGAATGAAAAAGAATAATAATTAAACAAGTGCGACTGATTTTTACTCTAAATTATTTTACTACTAAAAGTAAGCATATGAATATTTTTAACAAAATCACTAAGTTATAAAGTGTGTTGTTTTTATTCTTCAAATTTTATTAGAATTCACATTTTAAAAAATGGTGAAAACTGGTTTCATTTCAGGGATAGTTTATTGACAAAATCTATATTAACGAGAACGAAGCCACGAGTAGCAGTACCTGAAGCATATCCCTGGGCGATCTGTGGCTGAGTGTAACTGGGAGGTTTGGGAATGTTGATGACACTGGCGCTGTACTGCGGCGGGGCGGCCGGCTGCTGTGGCGGGGTTGGTGCTAACGGCCCTTGTGTCGTTTGGGCCATCTGTATGGGTGCCGTTTGCTCCTGAAATAGACAGTATCAACACAGAAATCATAATTATTAAAATATAGTTACATTAAAAAAAAAACACTTAAATAGTGAACCAAATTAAAAAGTAAAAGAGTTACACTATTTCCCTCCTGACTCCTTCATAAGACCATCGTTATTAAACCCAATGTGTTGGACTCGTCAAAACGAATCATATACTCCCAAAAAACGAAGGGTTTCCTAGTAGCCACTGTAGAGTTCCACTATCCACCTCCTGGGTCCATCATTAGATCAGCTCCAAGACGCCAAATTATATTATATATACAGCGTGTAAGTTTGAGCTACGCGAAAATTTTACAAAAACCTATTTCTGTTTATACTTATCACAATACAAAAGTTAATTCATCATAAAAATGCGAGATTAAGGATTTATAGTCATTAGTTTCATTTGGCGCTACGCAATGTACATGCAACACGCGTAGGCATTCTTTTTTTGCGGTACGGTGAATGACCTTAAACGTTCGGCGTCGTCAAGACCAGTTGATTGCATAAAATGTTTAAATGTTGTTTCATTGATTATAGTGCAATTTTTTGGCCGTATGCGGTATTTTTTACATTTTTTCAGTAAAATGTTGTTTACACATTGTGATATCATTTTTAAGCAAAAAAATGTAAAATTAAAAAAAAAAATATAATTTTTCCGGCACAAAATTCTAATGATTTTCGACTCGGAATGATTTAAAGAATTACACTGTGTCAGGATTCGGTACGGTGTTACTTACACCCTGTATATAATCTTTTTGATTCCCAAAAAGGTATTGTACCTTTTAAATATTATCGCGATTAAGTCCCGAGTTACACATCTAATACGCGTTTATTAGCTTCACTTGTAACTGTGTAAACAAATCTTGGAAGTCAGTTTTTACCTACTTCTAATTGTCGTACCGAAATGAATTTTGTATGTATCAAAGTCGCGAAAGTTTAAAAAAGTAATACAACCGGGTTAAAAATATAGGGGGATATAGGTACAGGGTGTTACACAAAATCTTATTTTGAAACTGACAAAATTAACTTGAAAATTTACCGATAAGGCTAATATTTCGTAAGAAGGCTGACATGAATGAAACTATAGGTACTTAATACCAAAGATGTTAAATTACATAAAACTGATAATTATTTTGTCATGAAATATGCACCTAAATTAGAAAATAATTTTAAAATTTCCTTTTTTTTCAATGAAATGAAATCCGTAAACCCTTTTTTTCCTGCTAATTCAACCATTTTTCGGCTATACATAAACCACTATAATGTACCACGTAATATAAAAGCATAAATTTCAACACTTTGGTTTCACATTACTTCAAGCTTACTGAAGATTTATTACTACTGAGCTAGTATTTAATGTAGGGAATATAAATATACCTTTGTCTGCATTGGCGGTGGCGCTTGTGCAGGTGTTGGTTGAACTGCGGGAACCTCTCCAGGTATAACACTAAACAAAATACAAATACACAAGTGGAATTACTTTAAAAAATAAAACTAGATATATATAAAATATAATATAAAAGAAAAATAAAATAGTAACTAACAATTTAGTTTACTTATGTGTGCTGTATCAAATATACAGCATGTTACAGAAAGGTGTGGTCATATGTTAGGGTCGTATAGGAGACCCCGCGAATAACGTAAACAACTATTTGTCAGCTACACATACCGCTCCTGAAATTTGATCACACCTTTTTGCAACAGCCTGTATATGTTCATTATGTCTATATAGACCCTGGTATACGAAACATTATGTATATTAAAACTTACACTTTTGGACAATACTAACTTATGACCTCATAAGCCGTTATTTCATATTTTTTTTACAGAATAGAGATACTGATTTGACTTACTTGTATGTCAACTATTTTATTACATTATAAAATAATATTCACCTAGACATCGCAGCTGCAGGTAAATTTAACTGTTGTGGAGGTGCACAGAGTTGAGGCGCGTCTTTATTCAAATTGATCACATTGAATATCGTCAGTAAGCCATTATGTGACAACACGTGGAGTAGCGGCATTGGAGGAAGGGATGAATTCTCTCCTGCAATAGTTAACGAAAAATATTTGATAGCTACTGTTTTAAGTATTCATATCAGGTATTTGTAAATATCTATATATTAATACGTGAAGTGAAAACTTTGGATCCCTTTTTACGAAAATTGGGCGAACAGAGGAGTATGAAATTTCGCACACTTATAGTTTATACAGAGAAGAAGTGACGAATGCTAACATTTTTGAACAATATTTGCTACAAAGTTAAAAAAAATACAAAACCGGGTACATACAGCTATGAGTATATATTTTGACCTGTCATGGTACAAAAGTCTATACAATGACAGGTCAAGTAATATTGGAAAATGAAATAAACCATGGTCGAAATTCGACCACCACGCGATCTCTAGTTTCTGTAATTGAACTTAAAACCAAATTGTTTTTAAAACAGAATTCGGAATGGGGATCCGAGTATCGATCGAACTTCTGTATTTACAAGATCTTTACAGTTAAATAAACAATAGGCGGCTTCATCGATAATAGTGATATTCCAGGTATCCTGACGTAAGATCGGAATCAAAGTAACTACAAAATTAACTGATGACGTAGTATTAAAAAATTAAGACATTTTATACAGAGAAAAGAAATACATATAATTCAACATATTGAAGGGATAAAAACTTACAAACACAAACGTAATCTAAAGAGTCGACGTGCGATAAAACAGAATAGTACTAGCTGATACAAGTATTTTGCTGGTGGGATTAAAGAGAACGTTCTCCCGACAAAAATACCATAGACACACATTTAAAAAAAAAATGTCTTCAAATAGTGGCACCAGATATTACTACATACTTACACCGATCAAACATCTATGGTATATATGATCGAAGCGAAAGAGAACAATAGTAATGTATTACTCATGTCACTAAAGATATACAAATGATATATTTATTTCTTAATGATATATAATATTAATTATGTATAATGCATACATATAATGATGCTAACAATTGTATTTGCACTGAATGCATAATACATCATTGTATATGTCTTATCAAATCACATATCGTTTAGGTCTATACAGGGTGTTACAGAAAGGTGTGGTCAAATTTTAGGAGCGGTATGTGTAGGCAACAAATATTTAGCTTAAAAAAAATACGAATTTCGAAAAAATAAATTTTTCGGAAAATGCTTTTTCTAGTGTGGACATTTCTAAATAACATAATATGAATTTTGATGTCAGTTTGTGTGATTTTGTTTTTTATTTTTTTATGTAGACATTTTCAGAAAAATCTGGACATTCCATCAACATCCTTGTTATTAAATACCCATAATTTCCTTCATGTCAGCCCTCTCAAGTGCAATTAGTTAGTTTCAAAATTGTATAACATTCTGTGCTAAAAATCACGAAATTTCTTAAAAAATGTCAGCGCTTTACATTATTTAAGGGGTCTACTATACAACCCTAAAATATGACCACACCTTTCTGTAACATCCTGTATAGCATTATTTATTTCTACGCAGTACAAGCACATACTACTCCATGCCCAGCAAACAATTAATGAAACAAGTTACATAAACAAGAATACACCACTTACCCGCCGGTAGTTGGTATATAGCACTTGTATCAATACTGATTCCGATAGGAAAATTCTCTATCTTTTTGTCTGTTAAAGGCAGTTCAGGCCTAGCTTCGTCACTCTACAAACAAGATAACAATTGTTAATATTGATTTAAAACTAGACCAAATACATCTAGGAGTGAGATTAATAAATTTTTATTGCTACCTGACACCACTGAGTCCAACTCTCTCCATCTTTTTTTGACCCCAAAGTCGCTATTTCCATACTATTGGACGATGATGCCATTATAAGACACCTAGAAAATAACAGATTGAAGTTTAAACATTTTTTGATGCATAGCAAAAAGTAATTTTTAATTCTCTTTTTTTATATTATAGGGGGCAAACGAGCAGACAGGTCACCTGATGGTAAGTGACTACCGTCGCCCATGAACACCTGCAACTCAAAGAGTCAAAAGTGCGTTGCCGGCCTTTGAGATGAGAGTGCGCTTTTTTTTTGAAGGTTTAAAGGTCGTATCGGTCCGGAAATACCTCAGGCGACAATTTGTTACAGCGATTGGTTATGCGAGGCAAAAAGTTTCTCGAGAACCGCACCGTCGTGGATTGCCAATTATCCAGGTGATGGGGATGAAAGCTTTGTCGCGTTGAACGATGGCGAATTCTGTGTTTATGTTAAATTTAAACAGTGAAAACATGGAAACAAAAAATATTTCTACACATTTTTTAATAACCCACGACTTCTGACGCCATGATAAGTTGTAAATATGTACCTACAGTTACCGGCACGAGTCGTGAGCACACTTTTTATTGGTCGATATGACGTTGACCACTCGATATGACGTTGACCACGCTGAAGCTGCATGCGATTGGTTCGTCAGTCGATGCTCGTCGTCTATTGGGTCCGCACGTATTATTCCGCTACCGTATACATGAGTGCAATTTTAGTCACAACTTTATAACTAGTTTATTTCTGAAAATTTGTGCTCACGACTCGTGCCGGTATCTGTACATTGCTAAGACACTGCGAACTTTAGGCAAAAGTTTGTGTAAAATATAAATTGATATTTATTTTTAAATAAATCATTTTATTGTAAGAATTCAGTATCTTACCATTGAGGTATTGCCTGTAGGTAGTAATACCATGGTCTATTGGTCCCCATACTGTAGCAGATGTCTTCGTAGTTAAGACAGTGTGGTGGATTGCCCTTGGGCGTAGTTACTACAGTGACCACTATAAAGATACATTCATTTTTACATAAAAACCCTATTTTATCAAAATTATCAACAATAGCAACAGTACTATCATTAAGCTTTATCGATCATTACTTTGAATCTAATATGAACAATTTACAATAAAAAAAAAAAAAATTAAACCGACTTCAAAACCACAAATAGGCACTCAAAAGCGAAAAATAAATTAATATAATTATTTTAAGCGCTACCCACTCATCTATTTGAAATCGGTGCCAGCCAAGCCAAGTAGTTTTTTAATAATTTATTGTTTGATTCGATTGTTCAAATTTCTTTATTAAACTTAATAATAAGTAAGCATACACATTTATATAATGTTAACTGTTGATATCAGGTCAAGGGATAGAAATAGATCGCTGATGAGAATTTATCTATATATTTATTAATTATTCAAATTAAAATTCGCACGTCATTGTATATGGCAAACATGTCTTGAACTTTCTCCAACTTTATATCTTGCATGCGGTTGTTTATTTTGTGTACACATGTGTTTGAGCGGATAAATAAATTATCTTATCATACAAAATCCAAGGAAGGCAGCAGCCCTCCCCTGCCTCCCCCTCGGTACAATACGCAACTTAGCTATTTAACATAGTATACTCTTGAGTATACATATTACCTGAATTAAGTATTCAAGTGTTTTAATATTAGATACATTGTATTCAAATAATAAAATTATACCTGGGCGACTGTTATCCGTAGCATTCTTAAAGACAACAGCAAACATAAAAGTGGAGATCCAATACACAGCAAGAGCTTCAATAGCAGCACCTTCAAATAGATTAGGTGCTGCAATGTTCTTGGCTGGAGTCAGATCTGGTTTATATTGAGTAAGTGTTCCATCACTATTACCAGTCACAAGCTGTTTGCCTTTTGGACTCCAGCAGAGACACCTGCAGGAAAATTTATTGATTTGTCTACAGTTACTTATGTTATAAATGCGAAAGTAACTATGTCGGTTACGTTTTCACGCCTAAACCGCTAATCCAATTTTAATGATTTTTGGTACAGAGATAGATGGGATCTTGGAGAAGATAATTAAGCGGGTGAACTATCAAATCAAACTCATTTATTTTAATTAAACCCATTGTAGGTATTTTTGAATTGTCAGAAGTAGTAGTCAGACTAAGTCAGTCGTGAAGCTAGTTGCCTGTTCCAATACGCAGATCCTGTGGAGAAGAACAGGCAAGAAACTTCAAGGACACTCTTTTTCAACACGTTTTTTTACAAGTCTTGGGTTACATTGCTTATATGCTCAAATTAAATTTGAGGACAATGTAACGTATTGTTCTAAACTATAAACAGTCGTGTAAATTACTACTGTATACTGTATATATTACTACTATACTACGGCACTCGTTCATGAGCATGACGCACGAGCCAGCCATCGTCCACTTCAACCATATCAAAGGGAGCCGAACAATATCAGATGAAAGGTTGTAACGGAGACGAATTTTTCTCAAGTTTAGGGATATGAAAATTCATCATATCTATACTTTTGGTAAGAAATAAATAATGCTACTGCATTTTTGAACAATCAAGGTAAAATCAAACTATTCTAATAATGAATATAATAAGTTTGAGCTACGCGAAAAACTTACAAAAACCTCTTTCTGTTTATGCTTATCACAATACAAAAGTCAGTTCATCATAAAAATGAGGATTTATAGTTATTAGTTCTTTTTGTGCGGTACGGTGAATGACCTTAAACGTTCAGTGCCGTCGAAGCAGCTGATTGCATAAATGTTGTTTAATTGATTACATTGCAGTTTTTAGCCATATTGGGGATTTATTAATTATTTTTCATACTACTCAACTTTTGTATCAACTTTTAACCAAGAAAAAATTAAAATTAGGAATTTTCTGGCAGAAAATTTAAATGATTTTCGACTCAGAATGATGGTCTGAACACACTATTTCAGTATTCGGTACGCTGTTCCTACAATATAATAAAAATATATTTCCAATAAAATACACAGTACATACAGGGATAATTTCTCATGGAACTGTGTAAAGGCAAAAGACGTGTAAAGGCTTAGGTGACAGGATGATGGTTGCTTTACATACCTTGCCTTTGACTGAACCATCTTTACTTGAGGAGATGTACTAATGTTTGCCACTAGGAGAGACCCATCAAAGAATACCATAGCAAGATTATCAGCAATAATTGGATTCCATTGTAAACCTGATACAAAGGTTGAGGTCTTATTAAGCGGGATGTCAATTGATTGTGGATTCTGTAAAATTTCAAAAGAATTATGAACATATTATTTGATAAAAATAAAATTAAACCAGTATATAAATTCATCACATAACTCTCTATTTTTATGACCCAGCATTTTTTTTCAAAGAACTAGTGATCCTTGAACCATACTGCAAGCACAAAAACAACCTTCTTTCCTGATTCAGCAGACTGCTAGGCAGCATTTGCACTCAAACAAGCATAGAGGCAAAGCTAAAATAATCTCCTACTTACGCCTATGGCCTATTGCTTTTAAAAAAGACAGTTTCAAACAATTTTTAAAGAATTTTATGAAACAAAGATATTTGATTTTGACATTCAACAATGTGGGAATCACTTACCTATCCTGTAGAAACATTTTAATGACCTTATTCTTTAAACCATATAATATTACTAGCTACCCGGCCACTGCTGTGGCTAAGTAATTGACAATAAAAATATTGTGACTACAAACTGAGATAGAAAATATCCTATCTCTCATAGTGTGCAAAATTTCACTAAAATCGGTTCATTAGTTTAAGAGTTCATTGTGGACAAATAACATGACATGAAGTTAAATAAACATATATTGTTCATCAAAAAAGTAAACAAAACCTTGTCTGTGGGATCATTACGGAGAACCAATCAATGGTATGTTGGTGCTGTTTCCACAATTAATCTGCTTCAGTAAATTTTACTTATAGGTTAGTGATTAAGTGCTTATTCAACCATCCTATCCACTACATCTTGTCTACAAGTGCAGAAGTTTGAGTAAGTGGCTGATTATGGTGCAAATCATTTTACTGGGGAAAAAGCACACTTAACAATATAAAATCTCTCAAGGCTCAGTGAAGGTATATTAGTGCTTGTCAGTTTGTTGACAACCCTTAAAGCTTATTTTTTTCAACAAGTTCCTTAAGAGCCTTTGATATCACCAACGTCCATAACTTAAATCTTTTACTTACCGGGTTTTGAAAGTAAGAGATATTATAGATAGAAAGCAGCTTCCCTCCAGTAACAGCTAACAGTTCTTGGTCACAGCTTACAGCTATATGAGTTGGTGTTTCCTGTAGATTTATAGTTATGTGTTGCGGCTCACAATCCTTGTCAATAAGATCTTTCAAATGATATACTAAAAAAAGGAAGGATTAACATGATTAATTTTTTAAGATATACGGTTTTACTCACGTGTATATTTCGGGGTGCCCGATTAGTTTCGGACCCGACGGGGGCCTTTTATAAGGGGTGAGGCGTCCTACCGTGCCGGTTGCAGGTGCCAGACTCTGGCACCTGCAACTCGGGCCTCCGTCGGGTCCGAAACTAAGTCGGGCATCCCCGAAATATACACGTGAGTAAAACCGTATATCTTAACTAATATGAATACCACTCACGAAAGTTTTTATTCAAGCATGATTAATTTTTGGTTATTAAAAAAGTTCTCCGTAAGTATTTGGTTTATGTAGTGGTGGTGAGTAGTTCACATTATCTATTGAAGCGTGTGACAATTGGATCAATATCTATACTAGTATTATAAAGGTGAAGAGTTTGTTAGTTTGGTTGAACGTGCTAATGACAGAAACAACTGGTTCGAATTGAAAAATTCTTTTAGTATTGGATAGCCCATTTATTGAGGAAGGCTATAGGTTATAGAACAGCACGCTACGACCAATAGAGTGGAGCAGTGACCATAAACATAGTTGAAACTGCAGGGACACCTAGGGTGTATTAAAGTTAAAATTTGTGTGAAAAAGGATACAAAAAACTATAGGGGTTCAGTCTATGTCTTGACTTGTTATAGTCCGGAAAGTTTCTACAATGATAGTACAACTTAATGAATAATGGTTGAAACTAGTCTAGTCTTAATTTTTTTTTGTTAGCTATTAATATTATACATACTGATTTTATAATGCAGTTTACAAGCTATTTTTTTTATTTAAAACCCCAACATCACAATGAATTAATTATGTGCCCAGGATTGTGTCACCCAAATATGTATATTATTAGCAAAGTAATTGTAAATGTTAACTGACTTAATCAGTAAATTAGAAATATATAAGTCGCAATTGATTTTTTTTAAAACTCAATCCTAAACAAAGACAGCTTTAGATAAATTCTTCATTTTTAATAATAACATGGAATTTTACTTAAGATTTATTCACTGAATCACTTCATATCATGATATCTGTGATGCAAACTTCCCTTTTATACTAGATAAGTTAGTTTATGAGTGAATGATAAAAGAATAGGTACAGAGGTACTTAAATATTTATTAATAGAATAGGCCTAAGGTAAAAGTTAAAATTTCATGGTCATAAAGTAATTTACTTTTACTATCAGGTACAACCTGTGTAAACATTTCCTTTTTTTTTATATTGTAGCACTAAGAGCACAGTTCAATATGCTAGGAATTAAAAATGCTAGGAAATGCAAACTTATACAGAACATACTGTGTCAACGTTTAATAAAGAGGTACTGATTTGACTTGACAGTCGAATGCCTTATTCACACCACTACTATGAAACTACTACAAATGTTTATCAAATTATTAATTTCAGTTTTTTTTTGTGTGTATTTCAGTCTGGCGCCAGACACCAATGCGAAAGGTCACTATACCCCTTGACAAATAGCCCCCATCAGGTCTAAAACTAGTCAGGCATTACCGTAACACATACATGAGTAAAACCGTATATTTTAATAAATATGAATGTTTATCAATATCTATATTAATACATACCAGTCAGGAACCTATCAGGTGTACCTACAAAAACAAGTCCATACTTGCTACTGCACGATACCAAGTTATAGCCTCTATTAGGCAGGGGGTTACTGGTATTAAATACTTTGATTTTACATTGTAGCTTATAAAGCAGACTCTGGAAAAGAAAAAATAATATTCATATCACACAACTTAAAAACACTGGGGTAACTATAAGTCATGCATAATTAAGTAAAATCTAATGTTTTATTAAAAAACACAACAAAATTATGTTAAAATAATAATAAATTTAGACGATATCGACGACCACGGTATTCTCTACTTACCGGCTCATCTAACGAATTCGGCCCGAACGAGCTCTCCATTTCCGATCAATTTGATCCGATGTTCAAAACTCTTACACTTAACTTATATATTTGTGTCGGCGAATATTATATACATACAACAATTACATGGAGCATTTATTTTTATTTTAACATTAACAATTTACATCTACTAAAATTGCTAGTTACCTACAGTGACATCTGTCACGTAAGATGTGACAGTGCTGCCAACTCAAAACAATATTTTATGCCAAAATTTTAGAAAATATGCTAAAATTTAAGAAAAATGCCAAAAAAATATGCTAAAATTTACTTACATGTGTACATTTTAGTTAAAATAAAAGAAACAGTATGATTTATTGCAATGTAACAATTTATTTTGTTTAAATAAAAGATTTGTTATATCTTTGTTCATTCACTTTAGAGCAATCGCTTTGTCACCTTAAAATTAATAGTCATTCGTTATAAGGGATTATGTTAATAAACAAAAGAGAACAATACTAAAATTCAGTCTAAATCTTAATATTAAATCAGACATTTCGTGACACCAGGAAATTATTTATATCTTCCTTGCATCTTCTTGAATAGATGTAGCATGTAGCCGCTGAATCTAGCGAAGAAGACGTAACGTGGATGCATATTATTATGTCTCGTTTGATTATATTGGTGCATTATCTTCTATGTGGTCGTAAGTCAGGTCTTTGGATATCGCTGAATGTTTTTTAGTCATAATCACCAAGTTTAGTGTAAAATTCTAACTCTACATGGACGTTCGAATGTCAATGAAACTGTGAGATAAAAAAGAGTCTATTCTATAATTGATTTCCAGTCTGTTTCCAAACATGTATTTAGAAACAGGTTAATTTTATTTTTTGTATCACAATTTGTTTATTGCAATAACTTTTTACAAATCAGAAAAAAGGCTAATAAGTATGCTACATGTTAAAATTAATTTTTTCACCTGAAAAAATACCAAATCTAGCCATAAAAATACTAAATTGGCAGCACACATCCAGTGATGGATGACAGTAGACAGCAATGTTGCCGTTCTAACATAAAAAATAATGCCTCAATTACTTTCATAGCTACTGAAATCTAGAAAAAAAACTAGTTTCGTTTAAGATAAAAATAATAGACGCAGACTTATTATTTTTACAGTATAGACGCAAAACCATATTATTATAGGTATATGATTATAGTTTATGACGTTTATTAATTTACTACCAGGTAGGGATTCGTAACCGAGGTAAATTTCTCACAATAATGTGTATCTATTACTAAAAGAAAAATAAAGGTAACCTGCTAAAGTTTGTGTAAACAGGGTCGATAGAATTTCTCGTCTTCTAGGAAATCCTGGCTATCATCAGAAAAAATAAAAATCTAACATAACAACATAAGCATTTTTTGAAAGCGAGACTGCTCATAGATTATACACTAATAACTACTGCTCTTGGTGTTAGGTCACATTTATAAGGATATATATAAGTAATACTAAAAATTAGTATATTTTAATGTACTAACTTTTAATTTTACGTCTATTCTTTTTAAAGAATTTGAAGAGTTTCTGCTTTTTAATAGTATCAAAATTACACTGTAAAATTGTTTATGTGAGGATATTTCGACAACGGCAGTTGTGTAGCTCCTAACATAATAAATGTAATAAAAGTCTATTATGCGCTTTAAAATATATCTAATTAATAAGTGATATTGTCAAACCAAGAGAAGCATTGGCACCCGCGTCAAAGAACACATTGCTGACATAAAACACCAACGCTCGATGAAGTCTGCTGTGTGTGAACACGTGCAACAAGGGACCGACCATTACCTACGTTTCGATAAACCACAGGTACTCGCGAAAGAACACCGATTCCTACCAAGGATGCTCCGTGAGGCTATTAAAATTAAAAAACACCCTAATTTTAATAGAGAAGATGGTTGGAACGTACTACCAGCTTGGGATCCGGTTTTTCACTTACTCAAACCCAAGAAAATACAAAACACAGCAAGGCTTCAAGACACTTTGAGCTCATTCTGCGTAAATAGTAACACCAACAAGCAACAAACTTCGGGTACTTTGAGATAACTTTGCACTTCGTTACATGAGACGACCACCATCTTAGTCTACCTGTGACCATGGCTGCTGAAAAGCAACAGAAACGTCGGGATCAGTGTAAATAGTAAAATAACACCAAATAAATCGCGATAGTGTCCGTTAAAAATAGTTTTATTTCAATAATTAATAAGTATAAATAACGGATTGTAAACGACAATGCTAGATGAGTAGATGAGTGTTTTTTTAACTTATCTGTGTTCCGGTTGGTTCATAATTTCATATAATGAAGTAGTCATGATTAGTATTTTACAAATTGTCTGAATGAAGAAATCTGTGTTCCTCTATTGTGCAAGCCCTTATCCAGGGTTGTTACAGTTGTGGTAATCAGTTTAATGGTCATGGGTGCCATGGCATATGATACAAATCCAATGATTTACTTATGGCTCTAATTTAGTGCACTAAACTCCATAAATAGGAAAATGTATTTTTTTCTAGAGACTGGTAGAAGTACCTACCTACTGTACTCTTCACATTGACTATATATACTATATATATATATATATATATATATATATATATATATATATATATATATATATATATATATATATATATATATTGGATATCAGTAAACGATGTAAAATGATGTAGTTCGGTTTTTATTCCCAATAGGTACCTATAGACGTTTTATGCTTTTTAAGGTTTCGTTTCTAAAAGGTGCCAACGGAAGCGTATTACTAAGCCTCCCCCACTCATGGACATAATAGGTAAACAGTTAAAATGTTCACAGAGTACATATTTCTATGGCCGTTAGAACAACAAATAATGAAAATAAAATTAAAAATTAAAGGGGGTTCCCATATGAGAAACGTGATTTTTTCGTCGTCCTCTTATCCGTCATTGCCGCTATTACAAAAGAAAATCACGTGGCATATTTTACTGAACCTTAATAATCGCTGTAACTCTTAAATCACTACATATTATAAAACAAAGTACCTCGCCGCGTTTCTATCTATCTGTCTGTTTGCGATAAACTCAAAAACTACTAAACGGATTTTCATGCGGTTTTCACCGATAGATAGAGAAATTCATGAAGAAGGTTTAGGTGTATAATTTGTTAAAGTGTTGTGTAAATTAGTTAAAATATGATAATGATTGTTGAAGATGTCTCTGCTACCCGTGTGAAGCCGGGGCGGGTTGCTAGCAATGAAAATAAAGTAAAGTTAATAATTAAAGGGAATTCCCCTACAATAAACTTTTGTTTTTGATCGATGATTTTTCCATTTTAATAATGGCTTTTAATTTTGGTTTTAGTAAGTGAAACGCAAATGAACTGAACACAACTGCCTGAAAATTAGACCAACTTAATGGTCCTTAATGAATGGTTTTGTACCTTATCCTTTTTTTAATTCTTCTTGTAGTTTAATTTACTGCTCTATGCTAATCCTTAAGAGCCGATATTTTTTTGAAATATGTGCTTGCTTGAATAGTTCTAATTCAATATATTTGGGCTTTGGCTTTGGCTTTTAAATGGGCCGCTGCCTTATCGCAAGATTACAGAGGACTCGCTTCTTATTGACTTATAATAACTATTATATTTTTGTTTTACCTGCACCAGGATAATATTAATATTAGTTACTAAATATTGTTCTAATGTAAGAGAGGATTGTCTTATTACATCAGAACACTAAACATTGAGCCGCTGTCTGCTACGCATTACCACCTAGCCTGGCTGTAGACGACAGGGAGACAGATGCAAAATAAAACAAAGAGTTCTTCAGGATTGCCGTAGACCAGCGGGTGGAGGCCCTAACCCTTTCCTCTCCCTTATTCCCGTCCTTCCCCTCTCCCCCCCTCCCCCTCCCCCTCTCCCTCTTCTCCTACCCCCACCTTAAAGGGCGGCAACGCACTTGTGACTCTCGAGTTGCAGGTGACTATGGGCGGCGGTAGTCATTTACCATAAGGTGACCCGTCTGCTCGTTTGCCCCTATACAATAAAAAAAAAAAAATGCCCCCGCTCCTACAGTGAAAATCTCTCAAACTTTATTTATTACTGTTGTGAAACTTTATTATTGTATGGTGTTTACATTACTTTTTACTAGTTTGTAAAAGAAAGTGAAAATTGTAAATACTAAGTCAAATTATGAAAAAATATATGAAATAAACAAAATTAATATTAACTAAGACGGTTATATTTCGTAGTAATCAAAGGTTCTAAAAGTAGTGCTGTTAAAATATACGTTACTTTTAAAAACAATAATACTTTAACATTTTTAAATAAGGATAGGGAATTTTATATGAAAACACGCTTGTTAACATTACATTTTATAGCTAGATTATTTTTTATCATTACACATTGGAACAGTGCTTATCGTAACCACAAAAGATAAGTAGCTATTTCAAAATCTTCACTCTGGAAAATTAAGGAACTTTTTTACAAACCACCGCTGGGAGGCTTCAGGGAGCGGTAACTTAAATAGATTATAGTAAAACATGTATCTCCATGATTCTACTTTGTAAAGTTCTTTTGGATTATCTTCAGTCAAAGCTTTGACGAATGTCTCTATGATGTTTTCGTCCTTCAGAGAGTCGTATCTTACGTCACGAGTAGTCGCTGCTTCGAGGTAATTAGAGAGGGATTTGATCCTTGCCTCATGAAAGGATTTTTGTTCTTCATTCAAATGTTCTAACATAATGTTCCCACTAGATCCTTGGTTTGAAATTATGTTGCTAGATGTGATGAAACCTCCTGAAATAGACAATTTTCAGTTATTGTAAATAAACATCTATATGTAATTAGGTATACAGGTTTCATAAAACAGGATATTTTTTCATTTTAAACGCATAAAAGTTAATTCGAATTGTAGGATTCTTATAAAAACAGTTTGTTAACTTGGTATTTTTTAAATGTTGTTTTTGAACTTTCATAGAGGTCAACTTAAGCTACTGCGGTTGTACCGACATACGCTTTTAAATTATTATATAGATACGAAGTTTTAGGGTTGAATTAGTTAAGTCTTAGGCTGCCACAGTTACTTTAACGTAGCGATAGAAAGAAATTCAACATCTTGTAATTGTGAAAAGAGTTTGAGTAATTGGTCATGACATTATAAAAGATTAAATTATACCTCTTATGTAGTTTCAGTTTTTTATGAATTTCTGAACCTGTACAGCATAAGCTCTTTAGTCGAGAGTCGACCGATCGACGAAGTTATTTTATTATTAATTATATTTATGTCTCGGAGAGTTCTGTTAAACCAACCTTGTACTTAGTTCCGGAAATTATTATCCAGATATCCTATATTCCAGACTTTGACTCCATCCAAGGCCCGTCCATCATTCTATATTTTCATAAGACATAGATGACAGCGACTGGTACGGCTAAAGAAAATGAGTACAACTAAATAGTACCTGGTACAAATGAAACAGCACTCAATCCATATCTCATTTGTTCCATCCTCAAAGCCTTAGTCCAAGCTAACACTGCAGCCTTGCTAGCACTATATGCAGCGAACCCTGGTAATGGGTGCAAGCCGCAATGGCTTGCCACGTTAATTATACGAGGTTTGGAGGAACACTTGTTCTGAAATTAAAGCAGAATATATCAATGTTTACATTTTTTTAAATCTCATATAAGGAGTAGGCAGGCCTGTTGCTGAAATGTTTCTGAAGAATATACTTATGTGATTTTTTATTTAATTATGGTGAGTTGAGTAATTAAGTGAAAAAGTAATAAATGTATAAACAACTTGCTTTACCAACCGAGGGCGCAACAAAGCGATTAGGTCATCGTAGCAACAACATCGTAACTGAAAATGGTTGTCCTGGCCACCATTTCCAGCCATGGTAAACTTGCCGAACCTTGATTGCATCAAGATCCGGCAAGTCTACCAATAAACGATGTTGTTCGCTTACGGACGGTAAAATTTCGTTGAATTTTCAACGAAAATTTTACCGTCCGTAAGGAAAACGAATCATTTCTTGTTTATTGGAACGCGGCATAAAACAACATCGTTTATTGGTAGACTTGTCGGATCTTGATGCAATCAAGGTTCGGCAAGTTTACCATGGCTGGAAATGGTGGCCAGGACAACCATTTTCAGCGACTTCTTTTACTTAGAGGAGAGCGAAATCTCCTCCGCCATAGAAGGGTAATGAGTTATTTTTGAAGTTATCTTATTATCGACCCTGAAGAGCCAACGTTCCTGTCCATCGTCGCTAGAGACAATAAACATGTTTCCGCTATAATTTTTTTACAGGGGAATTCGTTTTCGTCTGTAATAGGTAATTAGGATACGAACCTAGATCTGACTGAGATCATTCTTACGGCACTGAAATAATCGACATACAACCACATATTTTCGTACTAAAAATTTAATTTCGCGATATCAGTACAACTCAATTAAAAAATACTTATACTATCACAAAAATAAACGTCGATGAAAATAAAAACAAAAAGCAGAGTAGAATATTTTATTCAAACACAATACACTCTTGCCAAATCTAGGCTTACGTTTTCAATTAAATATTTTAAATAAAGAAACATTGATGTTTTTCCTGTAGGTTGATGATATTACTTCCGAGATTCTCGACGTTCTGTATAATATTGTCTACGAGGAGGCAGGTAGGTACATTGTCGACAGCAAAATGCTTACAAAGTCAATTTCATTTGAACGAAGAATCCTATTTCACTGTTTACGTAGAAATCACTCTATTATTTCGGTGGCATCAAATTTTCTATCGTTGGTATTACGATACCCGCTTCCGGGAAGCCATAATAACATGAATTTTAAGTTGTTGCTAAGGACACCGGTGTTTTAGGGTTCGTAGGACATCAAAAGGGTCTCTCATGAACGTTTTTTTGTTTATATTGTTATGCTTGTGATGTAACCTAGTTATACATATGTATGTTTTAAAAATGTACTTACATAATATAAGCTAATCTTGAGTTTAGTGCCAGTGGGGCTTTAAGAGACGGCGAGCAACGCACATTATTCTTTGGGGGCAACAGGATAGAATGTTTAGTCAGAAAACGTCCCCGCCTGCCTCTGGGCAATGGGAAGCGACAACGACTCTTCTACTGCAAAGTGGGTTAATCTTTCGGGGAGCCTTTGATGCCGGCCCTTGTTTAAGTGTAATATAGGTGGATTTTTACTAATGAAATGGATGCTTATCCTTTAGATGGACTGGTAGTGGAAATCTTTCATCTACGACATCATAACGGGCCGTGTGCCTCGGAACAAGAAAGGATTAGAGTCTGTTCTAATTAGAGTTAACAGGTTTGTCAGAAAAGGCGATGACAGTGATGGTGAGATGAAGGTAATCAGTTCAACTCCGGCACCATCAAGTCTTTTTGACGGAAGTGATGCGAAAAAAAAGTGTTGAGGCACAACAAGTGTAGAAAGAAAATTAAATCTTTTAATTTATCCGATAAGTTATAATTATAATAATAGAAAAAAAAACACTTGAACAGTAATGTTCTTACTTTAACATTAGTTATTTACGTTTGGATTATAAAATAGTTATTTTGTCAAGTTCAATTCTTGACAAAATAACAAAGAAAAAAGCAGACAAAATATTTGCCAAAATTCTTGAAAAAATAACAAAGAAAAGAAAACTGAAAAAACCTTTTAAAATGTCTCTGTTATATCAGCTATATTTTATACTTCGTAAAGTCCTTACCTACATATATTATAAGGGTTTGTGTGACCACATGCTAGCTAAATGCAGTCCCAAGGGCTGGTATTAAAAAAACTGAAAAATCTTCAGAAAATCAAACTGTACATTTCCCAGTCAGGTTCTTATGCAAGATCTTAAGATTGAAATTGGGAGGCAACGGGGCAGTAAATTGGATCAGTCAGCGCTTTCAAGTTCTGACATTTTCCGTTATGCTGGTAGTGACTTGGAAAACTGATGTCTACCAAAGTCAGCTAGAAAGCCTGGAAAGGCTTGTGATTTTAAAATAACTTTGAATATTGTTGTTTATGCTTAGCCCATTTGCTTGAATACCGCCAAAAAGTGTAAAATCTCTGACTAAATCCTGGGAAAGCCAATTTCGACATGAACCTTTTTATGAATATAAAATGCTACTGTTGTCACAAAATATACATTTTACGATTGCTCACTCTAAGTGGATTAAGCATATTCAAATGTTAATAAAATAAATTGAAAAATTGTGTTGAAAAGTTTTATTTTACGTTAGACGATAGAAGTGTGTAATTTTTAACCTAGGTACTTACTATTTTTTCTTAAAACTATTATGCCAAGAGTAGCTCACTGGCTATTAGAAGGAAATTAAAAAAAGCTAACGTAGGTACATCTAGGTGTGATAAATCTCCAAATACTTCTTCATTCAAAAGCTGTAATGTATGTATTTTATATAAACATTAAAAGATTTAATCAATTTATTCTTTGTGAAATACGATTAGAAATTTTCCAATCGTATTTCACAAAGAATAAATTGATTAAATCTTTTACCGTTTATATAAAATTTTATTTATCGAGTACATCTAAAGTTATGCCAAGCAATGTCATGGAAAGTTGAGAATCAATATGTAAACAAAATGTTATTATTATACCTCTTGAACTCAAGCATTAATATTATTATGTATTTATACGGTAATTAACGCGATCACGAAATAGGTATTATATACCTCGGAATTGCCTGACGTTGTGACTAGGTTGCACTGGCCAGGATGACAGCCTGACTGGCTCAGTGGTGCACGCTCTCCGTCGAGACCACGGCAACGTTATATATCCAGTATTCTATCTTCATACAAACGGTCGGAACACGAGTCATACCTACGCGTCTCCAGTTCGGTATACACTCGGTACCCAAGTCGCAAATGCGCCGCAATGACGAACGGTGTGATACTTTTATAAGCAGTAAGCTTGCGATTTGTGTTTTTGATTGAAATAAGTCAAGTACTTACTTTATATGGCAATGGACTTTTTTTTACTCTTAAATTTAACAATAAAGCTTTTCGTACGTCTCAGTCGAGGCGCAAATATTTTTCAGTCTTAAAATAAGGGTAGTTTTTATTAAATCTACTAATCAAAAACACAAAATGTATTTTTATTGAACACTTTCTATTTCATTCACAACAAATTTTATTTTTTAAAATGAAAAATATATAATATTTACAATCACAAAACTTTTAAAAGCGACGTGTCCTTATTTCGGTGTTTATCCGACAGCGCATAAAAGTGCTTTTATGCGCAACCTGGTCGAAACGTCAAGCAATAGAGAGGTATGTAATACCTATTTAGCGACCGTGTTAATTCCCGCATAAATACATAATTATATCATGGAACGCGAAAGTTTAAAAATTGATATAGTATTAATTCCAAAATTATGCCAACAATGACAAAAATGTAAAAGAATATAAAAATATTTTATATTTACAGAAGTGTTTATAATTAGAGAAGTAATTATTAAATGCTGAGTTGAATAGTGGCATTCACTTCAGAGCTTGCGTACCTTTCCCTCTTCCGAGTACCCTTAAAAATTACCGGCCTCCATATGCTTGAATAGTTCCAAAGAATAATTAAAATTAAATAGGTATTTACTTGAGTATTTAATTAGTCTTTATTTGCTCACTTAAAAAATATATTCTAAAATAACATTTAAAATACCCCTTACGCGATGCTGGTGTCCAAGGTGCGCCCATGCGCACTAACGAGGAAACAGCACAGCGTAAACAACTTGCCAGACGAGACCATGTTGCTTACCCAACTACCGGTAACACGACTTAAGGAAATCCTACAGTTCTCCCTTCACATACTATTTATAATGTGCTTGAACGCTATCATAAGCGCGAAAACCACTTCAAAGTACTCCAAGAACACGTTGTTAGATACGCGTCGAAACGAAGTTTTTAAATTTGATAAGGAGTAGGCGTTTGTTTTCAAACTCATCTGGTGGAAAGTGACTATGAACACGAAGATGGTACACACCTATAGTATTGTACTTAAACCCAAAGAAAATATTTTATAGAATACTAGCTGTTGCCCGCGAAATTTATTCCACGGGAAACATACATTTTTCCATGATAAAAATCTTTCTGTGCCAAATTTCATTCAGATCCTTTTCTTTTATTGCGTGCATGCGGTGCCCGCGCTTACTTAAGTGCCTTCCTCATGGCCCTATATTATACAGTACTTTTTATAGTCATGGTTTCACGTTAAAAAACTTTTTAACAAATAATTAAACTGACGAAAAAGAACTAAAAGGCAGGAAATTATTTACATAAACTATCACATTTTATATAAACTAATTTTGAGATCTCAATACTCAAGACTTAAAAGATTGATTTGTTTCTTGCTTTTTAGTTCAAGTTTTTATTTTATGACTTTTTGTGGCTCGGGTCTTCTTTTAATACTCTGACAAATACTATCTTTTAATTTACGTAGGAGCAGATCATGACGTACAAATGGCCTGCTCATATAAAAAAAATGGTAGTTATATGTGTCTTTGCATTGATAAAATTTACTATACTATTAATAAGTTTGAAGGTTGCCAATGAAATGAAATGAAATGAAATTTATTCGCTGGAAATGTGGTTTACAAAGATGTTACATGAGTATATAAGTCAGCACCAGCAGTCAGCACGTTTCGTCTTGAATAGGATATGCGAATGTTTTGCAACATATTACATTGATTTAAAATTATTTTAAGAAAAATTAATAGGATATAAATTAACTGATATAAATGAAATGATTAATTATCCTACTAATATTATAAACGTGAAAGTTTGTGAGTATGGATGGATGGATGTTTGTTACTGTTTCACGCAAAAACTACTGAACTGATTCCGATGAAACTTGGTATGTATATAGCTAGAGACCTGGATTAACATATAGGCTACTTTTTATCCCTATATACCCACACATGGGATCGGGACTCACGCGCGTGAAACCGCGGGGCGCAGCTAGTAAGAAATATAAGAATACAAATAGATCAGGCATAGGCATGCAATTATTAATTATTACAAAACTCGAAGCCATGACAACAAAATTTATATAATATAGAAAAATTTATATAATATATACAATGAAGTATACTTTCCCTTTAAAAATCCGTGTTGTTCTGGACATAAAATATTAAATTTATTTAAGAAAGATATGAGTCTATTGTACATGATTCTCTCAAATAGTTTAGCAATGGTGGAAATTAAAGCTATTTGACGATAATTACTTGCGACGTTTTTATCCCCTTTTTCATGCAGAGGTTTTATGACCGTAGTTTCCAATCTATCGTGGAACTTGCCTTGACATAAAAATAGATTTATCGGTGCAATAACTTTGCTACATACTTTCAGAAGGTTTGTAGGAAACTGGTCATATCCCACTGACGATGTATTTTTCAGAAATCTGATACATTTTTGTAAAAAAAAAAGAAATAGAAAAATACCAGCTTTATTTGATTGAATTTTTATATCTTGAAAGAAAGAAAGAAAGAAAGAAAGAAATGAATTTATTTTGTACTCCTGTTTACAGTTTACAGTGAATTCAACACACTAAAATTACATTATAAAACTATTCTTAGATTATCTATAACACAGTGACATAAGACTACAGGGTACAAAAATGGTTCTTAGCTCAGCATTGGGCCACTTCTTAGTTAAGAGGTGGCGCTGATATTCTGCTAAGACCGGATGTAGTGAATGACGCTCACAGACAACAGATAGCATTAATACATAAAATACATCTGTCTGAAAATTTTTAGAATTGTAAATAAACAAATAAAAGAAAAACCGAAAAGAAAAAAAAAAGAAAAAAAAAATCCAAAATACAAAAGGTATAAATAATTTTAATTAGAAACTATACATTCTTCCTGTTTAAATTCCAAATAAGACCCTGTCTCAAAGCAAACAATGCTTAAATCTCGCAAGAAGAAAATTTAGTCAATCATAGCCAAGAGAGCAATCCAACATAATCGACACCATTGTCTTTGGAATTCGCTCGGGGTTCTCAATACGACGCGACGCCGCGACGCTAATGTTAGAGTATTATATTCTATGTGTATTGAGCCCGGGAAATAAGATTAACAAGAAAAGTGTATTTGGTGTAACGTTTAATGTGTGTATTTAGAAAGTTTAATGTGATTATGTGTATATAATGTTGTTAATGTATATAAGTTATCTGTGTTATAATTAAGTAAGTTGTGGATCAAGTGAAGAAGACAAATAAAGCGAGTTTGCTGCTGCTGCTGAGGGAGGCCAGCCACCTTGCAATATAGTGCATACACAAGGTAGGTTCAGGTTTGTTGCTTTTGCATATCGAGGAGATATTGTTTAAATTTTTCTTTAAAACTGAATACCGATTTAAGGGCACGGAGAGGTGGTGGCAGGTCGTTCCAGCACCGAGTGGCAGTCAACTTGAAACTCCCTCGAAAAGCGGCAGTTCGATGTCTAGGTGTCATAAGCAGGTATGTAGATGCCCGGGTATTATGTATATTATGGTCGCTAGACCAGACGAGTTTTTTGTAAAGATATGTAGGCCTCCCAGTCAGAATAACTCCAAACAACAGAGTGGCTAAATGAAGCCTTCTACGTGACTTCATTTTTAACATGTTGCCCTTGTTTAAAAATGGAGTAACATGTGAACGCGGTGGCACTTCAAAACAAAACCGAGCGCATGCGTTTTGCACCCGCTGAATGAGCCTATCAGCTTTGCTTTGTAAGCAGGACCCATACACTGTGTCACCATAGTTTAGCTTGGCTAGTACAAGTGACTCGCAAAGCATTATACGCATATCCACAGTAATATATGGTCGTATCCGATAAAGCAGTTTGAGCCTGTAGAAACAATTCCGCACAACTTCCACGACCTGGGTCTCAAACTGAAGAAGGCCATCAAAAACCACTCCCAGGTTGCGAGCCTCCAGCACCTGCTCAATTCGACTTCCATCAATCCTAACATCCGGGTTACTACTCTGAATTTTCTGTATAATGTCTCTTGTGCCCATGATTAAAAACTTGGATTTGTTAGGGTTTAGTACTAAAGAGTTTTTCTTTGCCCACTCAGAGACTCTGTTTAAGTCGTTATTTAATTTGATTACAGACCCAGGACAGTCCTCCGGATGAAAGGAGATGTATAACTGGAGGTCGTCAGCATATAGATGAAATTTGCAGTGAGTTAAAGTGGCAGTTATGTCTGCAGTGTAAAGAATAAATAAAAGTGGACCAAGAATAGATCCCTGCGGGACACCCCGGGCCACCGGACTAAGCGAGGAAACCGCCTTACCTCCATCACTGTTATCTACCTGAACAAACTGATAGCGGTTGCTCAAATAGCTGTCAAACCAGCGCACTGTTTCATGATCACAACCATAGTAGGAAAGCTTAGAAAGAAGGAGAGAAATATTTATCGAGTCAAATGCGCGGGAAAAATCGAGTAATGTGAGCAATGTCCCTCTCCCCTGATCCCTGGCCTCCAAGATGTTATCCACAACATCAATTAGGGCTGTGGCAGTACTATGTCCAACTCGAAATCCAGATTGTCTTTCAGGGAGGATGTTTGAGTCCTCCAGATACTTCCTCATTTGACTGCTCACCACCTTTTCCAAGATCTTGGATAGACAGGGCAGTAAGCTGATTGGCCGAAGATCATTAACACCACCAGGGTTTACTTTCTTGGGAATGGGTCTGACCACTGCTGTCTTCCACTGATCCGGGAATGTAGAAGAAGTCAGCGATTTGTTTATGATTCCTGTAATAGCTTTGAGAGTATATGGAAGAGTCATGACCAGCATGTCAAGGGATATACTGTCAATCCCTAGGGCATTTGATCTGAGTCCCTGTATGATCTTTAGAACCGCTACTTCATTAGTTGGTTGGAGACGAAATGTACCCGGACCATATCTATGGAATTCAAAATAGGTTAATTCAGATATTTTAACTACATCATTTCCGGGAACCTCTAAGAAGTGTCTATTCAGAGCTTCAGGGTTACTACAGAAATAGGGTAACTCATGCTTGTTGTTACATTTGTGGTCTATTACAGATTTTATGTTATTCCATAATTTTTTTGGGTTTTTAATATTTGTGTTTATGTTAGTTTTAAAATAGGCACTCTTTTCATTCTCAATTGCAGCTTTAACTATACATTTAAGGTTCTTATATGTGTCACGGTGGGAATCTGACATACTAGATTTAAAACGCTGGTAATGTTTGTCCCGCAGCCTGACCATGTCCTTGATTGTGTCAGTTATCCAAGGACACCTATTATCTTTAATTAGAGTTCTCCTGAGTGGGGCATGTAGATCGTATAATGTTAAGATGTATGAATTAAAAATATCTACCATAATGTTTACATTGTCGAGGCTTACAATATGATCCCAGTCAATTTTATTCAGGTCGATATTGAAGAGGTCAATCAATATGTCTTTCAGTGGCCTGTAACTGATCCAATGGGAAACAGGTTTTTCAGTCTTTATGTTAAGATCGACCGCAACTATCGCATGCTGACCAAGCTCGGGGACGTGCATTACAGAGGTACCACACACTTGTGCATCTGTACAGACTATATCTATGAGTGTTTCGCTATGATCAGTGAAATGAGTAGGCTCAACTATAACATTCCTTAGCCTGGTGCACCGTAGAAAGTTGTTAAGGAGTTTAGTTTTATGGTCGTTATCGTCCAACACATTAATATTGAAATCGCCAAGTAAGACGATGCTATCAGCTCTTGCAAAGGAGGAGACAGACTCGGTGATTGCATCTAAAAAGGTGTTAGCATCTAGCCAGGGAGGTCTGTAGGCTGTGCCGATGATGACAGATTGTGTGTTCACGGTTAGTTTAATCCACAGCTGCTCGACCATCGACGCAGGTGGGTGCGGCACGGTGCGAACGCGAAGGTCTCGGCGCACATAGAACCCGACGCCGCCTCCACGGCCTCCGCGCACATTGTTCGGGCGAGGGGCATGTCGAAGTCGATAATGCGGCACAGAAGGCGCGCGGCCCTCTTCCCCGTCCCGGAGCCAGGTTTCGTTTATTGCCATAACGTCCACAGAGACTTGTTCCATAGCCAGTAGGAACTCCTCCTGGCGCGAACCGAGCGACCCAGCATTGAATAGTCCAATACGTAGTTTTTTATTCTTATTCATAGTATTTGATTGTATTAATTGTAGTGGCATAGTTACTATTGTGTATATAGTATAAATTGTAAATAGAGGAGGTTAAGTTATAGATTATAAGATTTAATTTACGATTCACTAACAACATGAGTATATAAGTGTATAAATGTTTTGTTATTGTGCAATAGACCAGGTGATTATGACATAGGAGATAAATAGTTGGAACTAAGAGCAAAACCAGTAACAAACAGCGCCTATAACGATGGTTTTGTATCGTGACCAAATAAGAAAGTTCTGTTGACATACAGTATAGACATAAAAATAGGAGAAGTGCAAATTTAAAATTAAAACATACAGGTTGACAACTTAAGTTCATATAAACAAAATTAGAAGTACAAGAAGGATTTATAATTTCTAATAGATTAGTAAGTTTAATTATCATTGTCTTTAGAACCACTGCTGCCAAAAACCCGCTCGAGGTCCTCCTCTGAGCGTATATAATGTGTACGCTTGCCATCTGCCTGCTTAGTAAGTATTCTACCTTGCTTTGTCCAGGTGTACCTCCAGCCCAGTCGTTCAGCTGCTTGTCGAGCCCGATAGAAAAGGGCTTTATTGGCTCGGGTAAGCCTTTCATTGAGGTAAAAGCGGCGCGGGGGTGCCACGAGGCCCAGGTCAGCAGATGTAGCGCCGCGACGTACGCGCGCGCCCTGCAGCAGCTCATCGCGTAGCCCACGCCGCGCCAGGCGCACCACAATGCAGCGCCCGCGGCCTCCGCCGTCGCTGCCTGTCGCGCGCGATGCTCCCGGCTTACCGCTCGAGCCTGAGCTGTAGGGCTTGGGGCCCACTCGCTCAGCAAAAACAACATCACGCGGTTCAAGTGTCACGCCCAGTTTCTTAGCCACGAGCTCCACAGTGTGCATTACATTTTCTCCACTCCCCTCTGGGAGGTTAGCAATTTCCAGGTCTGAAGACAGCAGCTCCTGCTCCCGGTCATTTAGCTCGTGTTTTAAACGCGTCACCGTCTGTTCAAATTTACATTGTAAGTCTTCAGAGTAGGCGCCTTCAGATCGACCCTCGAGGACCTCGACTCTCTTCTCCAGACTGTCAACTCGCTTGCTGCATGCAGAGACCGCCCGTCGAAGATCAGCAACCTCCCGACTAATCTCCCTCAGCTCCGATTTGAGTTCCTCTCTCATATCTCTGAGCTCAACTCTAAAGAGCCTAATTTCTTGACCTAGGTCTATCTTAGGAGTCGGTGTAGGTTCCACTTGCAGGTCTTGTTCAGAGGCATCTTCAAAAGAGGCAATAGTACTCGCTGTGCTGGAAGGAGTACTGCCGCGGTCTTCGACTCCTGTTTTTTCACCTTGGGTAACTGACTTCTTATGCATAGGCACCCTCTGCACGCAGCTCGGGCATCGCCACTCAGTGTTAGCCTTGGGGGATTCTTTTAGATTCACACAGGCGATGTGATATTTTTTATCGCATATATTACATGCAGCGCCCCCTTTCGTAGCTAAAAATTTACCGCATGCTGTACACTTAGCCATGTTAGCAAGAGTCTCCGGGAAATAAGGTAGATGGCGCTGAATGAATGAAACTGAATTTATTTCGAGTCAATAAATGCTCTCTAAAATTCAATAGATGTCACTGTACTTAAAATAGTTGTATTGTAAATTTATGGTGAAATTAAGGGTGTAATAGCACCATACTACGCGGCAAAATGATAAAGTTTAGTTGTTAAACGCACAGCTTACACCAAGAACAAGTTTTTTGTATATATTGTAAATATTCACTTCACTTTTATTTAGTTTAGGGTAGATATAGTTCACTTTAGTGTATAAGTTTTTTATTTGTATATTTTTTAGTCTTTAATCCTTTCAATAACACTGTATAACGTTCTCACTCGATTATCACACTGTTTGTCAAACTTAAGACAATAAATACTTGCAGATAGATAACTTCTCTAATTTTAAAACTCAAAGAAACAAAGACAGCACTCGTTCGCTTAATAGTCCGTAGCGTCTTGTCTATCTTCATGGGTAGGTTTATTTATGCTATTTGTCATATCAATAAAATAATTGTTAAATATGTCTGAAATTTCTTTAGAGTCCTTAATATTTTTTTCATTATGTAATAATTGTGGTATAGTTCTTGTTGTAAAATTTGGTCTTATGTTATTATTCAAATTGTCCAGGATGTCTTGTCTTTGTTTTTCTTTGTCCTTTGATAGGTATATATTATACAGGGTGTAAGTAACACCGTACGGAATCCTGAAATAGTGTATTCAAACCATCATTCTAAGTGGAAAATCATTGGAACTTTCTGCCGGAAAATTCATAATTTTTTTTTAAGTGAAACCTTTAGCGGCGTTGTGCACTTTTTGGGATTTGTAAAAAATGTTAAACTCGCGTCAAGGCATGTGACCTGATCGAAAATTCGTAAGACGGAGCCGAGTTTCTTTCTATTTACAAAAAATATAACATTAGAAATTCAAACATTTATGAGCGGCCAGGAGCGCAGAACTTCCAGTGTACCCTATACATTTAGATATGTTATTACCTACTTTTTATTTTTACCCTAATTAATATATACAGATGTGTGTGTGTATGTATATGCAAATACATTGTGAAGTTATGTTTTCACTTCTGACGTGCAGTCCTACGACTGACAGTTTTTTTTTTAATTTTCGTTTTTTTACTTAAAAGTGATATCACAATGAGTAAACAGAACATTTTACCGAAAAAAAAAACAGTAAAGATCTCATTCGGCCAAAACTGCAATGTAAAACATTTATGCAATCAGCTGCTTCGACGGCGCCGTGCGCTGAAGGTCATTCACCGTACCGCACAGTACGCGTGTTGCGTTAAACTGCGTAGTTCAAAATCAAACTACTGACTGTAAATCCTTAGTCTCTCATTTTTATTATGAACTGACTTTTGCATTGTGATAAGTATACAAAGAAAGACGTTTTTGTAAGTTATTCGCGACGGTGATACTTACACGCTGTATAAAATTACGAAGTTACTTATACAGTTTTTATATCCAGAAACTGGGACTGAAATTGTAGTATGTTTGAGTTTTACCTTGCTTTACAGGTTTAGTTTAGCTTATACTAATTGTGTTAAAAATTTAAAGCTTGTTTCTGCTAGAAGTACCGAAGTAAGTAGTAATTTTGATGATTGGTGAGTGATTCACTGACAACATTAATGAACTGTAACTTCCAAGTTCTTAAACTACAGGTTAAAATTACATGTTATTTGTGAATGTACCTAGCTACAGTGTGCCTTCTTAGTCACTAAAAATGTCCCGAATTGCTTCGAGAAAAAGATTAGGATTTTTTTTGCTTGACTTGGCGGGGGCACCACCTTGACACCACTGTGAGACCAATATGTGCAGGGGCTTTGTCCCCCTTCTGGTTTAGAGAGGAACACGTCGCGCCACCGTCTCAGGCCTGCTTCTGCTAGGACAATTGTTTCATTATTGATTATACATATTCCCACTTCATGTTAATTCGCCTTTTGATCACTTTTGGTCAAAAAAATAAGACTCACTCATAATAGGCGTATACGTCAACGGCAGTAAAAATATACATATATATACATATATATATGTATAAACGTTTCTGTAATCATAGATTGAAGTCCAAAACGAATAAAACAAATTTGCTTATTTTTTACATTTTACCACCAAGGCCATTCCCACCATTTCTTCTTCTTCTTAGGCTTAGAGGAGACCGGTGTCGGCGGCTGTTGAAACTTCGTGGTTGTGGTTGCAGCTGTTGTCGTAGTTGTGGTTGCAGCTGTTGTCGTAGTTGAGGTTGAGGGCCGACCTGTTAACGGGATGTCATTTACTGTGGTTTTAGGCCCATCCGTTGTCGGTATCTCTACCGTTCTTGGATACTCTCTCGTATGTGAATCTGTGGTTGTGGACCCATCTATTGTCGATAACTCTACCGTCCTTTTATACTCTCTCGTCTGGGCATCTGTGGTTGTGGGCCCATCCGTTGTCGATATCTTTACCGTTCTTGGATACTTTCTCGTAGGTGCATCTGTGGTTGTGGGCCCATCCATTGTCGATAACTCTACCCTGCTTGGATACTCTCTCGTGAGTGCATCTGTTGTTGTGGGCCCATCCATTGTTGATAACTCTACCGTCCTTGGATACTCTCGTGGGTGCATCTGTGGTTGTGGGCCTATCCATTGTTGATATCTCTACCGTCCTTGGATACTCTCTCGTGGGTGCATCTGTGGCTGTAGGCCCAAACGTCGTCGAAGTCTCCACTGTCCTAGGATACTCTCTCGTGGGTGCCTCTGTGGGTGGGTATCCCCCCGTCCTCATTGGATACTCTGTCGTTGGGGTCTCTTTAATTGTAAATCCCTTCGCTGTCATTGATATTGAATACTCTGTCGTGGGTGCCTCTGTGGTCGTGAATGGAACTGTTGTTGATAACTCCTTTGTCGTTGGGTATACAGTCGTACTTCCATCGGTTCTCGAATAATCTACAGTCATCGATTTATCTGTAGTGGATTTCGTGATTTGGCAACGGGCTTGATATGGCCAGTAACAAACATGAAGTGTAGGATTAAAGTGCAAAATTAGAGGGGCATTGTCGGCAAACGGGGGGCAAGTTCGGTTGGACACAGTAGTAGAACAGCTCGCAGTCGTCAGGATGGGGAACCAGAGAGTCGGAGGTGATGACGTCAGCACATGACTGACATGACATGGCGTCACTGAATTCTGTTCGCAACGCTCAGAAATTTTCAGACGCAACCTGAATACAAATGAATACAATTAATGTTAAAATCATTAACTTTTTAATTTAAGCTCACTGACATACTCACTAACTTGAGAGATACTTTTCATATCAATTTATAGTCATGATATTTTTATACTGCAAATTACATAGCCACAGCAACGCGTGGCTTCTACAGGGATAGCTGGTGTTGTTTGGTTTCCTTTTGCATTGTTTGATTTTGCTTTGAAGAAATTGTTTAAGACTTTATTTCGTACTGTTTGTTAGTGCCCTAAAGGCGGCAACGGTTGGTCACCATGGCAACCATTTCTCGGTAAGGTTTTTAACTCTACTTATTTTAGCGTAAATACATGATGTTGTACATTCTCAAAACACAAAGTTAAAGTGACAAGTAGGGCACCAACTTGTATCTAAAAATCAGCACTCAGCATTTAAGATAAGTGAGCCATGATGTATGTAACTTTACCACCTGGCACCAGAAAATTGGCCGCCGGCCCAAACTAGCAGGTATGCAGACCTTCAGAGTCGCTATACTCCATACGACACATTTTATTCGTCACAAAATAAGTCAGGTCTGGCGGCTCTGGGATGTTACTTTAAATCTGACATCTAAAGTTATGCCAAACAATGCCATGGAAAGTTGAGATGCATTAATATAATTATGTAATTATACGGTAATTATCGCGATCACGAAATAGGTATTACATACCCCGGAATTGCCTGACGTCTTTACTAGGTTGCACTGGCCATGATCACAGGGTGACTGGCTCAGTGGTGCACGCCCTCCGTCGTCGAGATCACGGTAAGGTTGTATATCCAGTATTCTATCTTCATACAACCTTACGCGTCTCTAGTTCGGTATACACTTGATACACAATAAGTCAAGTACTTACTTAATATGGTAATGGATTTTTTGTCAATGAAATTACTAAATTGAACAATAAAACTTTTCGTACGTCTCAGTCGAGGTGCAAATATTTTTTAGTCCTAATAGACCGGTATTCGTGGTTATTTTTTTATAAACCACCCAGAAGTAGTTTGGTTAGGTGCCATTTGAGTTAGGTTAGAACTGTGACCATTAAACTTAAAAGAAAAGAATAAATAAATTTATTCTTATTCTTATTATACCAAACATTACACACCATTGTAATGATTATTATGGCGTTTAAATATTTGTCTAATAATTATTATGGCAATTAAAAATATGAAAAACAATACGTATGGTACTCGGATCTTATGGTATCTAAGTTTCGGGCAATTAAAAGTATCTCATATGTCTTTTAGGGCAAACAAAACATTCGGGCAAATGAAATTCGGGTAAATGAAATTCGGGAATATGATGATTATGGTATATAATCTTCGGGTAAACAATAGACAACCTATACTAACATTACCGTGCCGAGACCTTGAGGTGGAAGGTTCTCCATCTACCCACAAATTTTCGATATTTTTAACATTTTTGTTTCATCATGTACCGTCACAGACTATACTAACAGTGTCCCTATTTTGTAAGCAAAGCGATGTGTCCTTATTTTGGTGTTTATCCGACTAAGCATAAAAGCACTTTTATGCCCAACCTGGTCGAAACGTCAAGCAATAGAGAGGTATGTAATACCTATTTAGTGACCGCGTTAATTCCTCTATAAATACATAATTATATCATGGAACGCGAAAGTTTAAAAATTAATATAGTATTAATTCCAATATTATGTCAACAATGACAAAAAATATAAAAGAATATAAAAATATTTTATATTTACAGAAGTGTTTATAATCAGAAAGTAATTATTAAATGCTGAGTTGAATAGTGGCATTCACTTCAGAGCTTGCGTACCTTTCCCTCTTTCGAGTACCCTTAAAAATTACCGGCCTCCATATGCTTGAATAGTTCCAAAGAATAATTTCAATTAAATGGGTATTTACTGGAGGTGCCCAAATTACTCAGCGGACCCATCATCGAGGCAATTAAAGGTTTCAATCTTCCATTGGATAGAGGCACTTTGCCAATTTGGATATCAAATTATCGCTTTATTTGCTCACAAAAAAGTGTATTCTAAAATAACATTTAAAATACCCCTTACGCGATGCTGAGGTCCAAGGTATACTAACGTATGCGTACTAACTAGGAAACAGCACAGCGTGAACAACTTGCCAGACGAGACCATGTTGCTTACCCAACTATCGGTAACGCGTCTTAAGGAAATCCTACAGTTCTGCCTTCACATACTATTTATAATGTGCTTGAACGCTATCATAAGCGCGAAAAGCACTTCAAAGTACTCCAAGATCACGTTGTTAGATATGCGTCGAAACGATTATTCTTTTTTAACCGACGAAAAAAAAAAGAGGTTCTCAATTCGACCGTATATATATATATGTTTTTTCGGTTTGTTCAGCCCTCTCTCCGTTATTTATGAACCGATTTTGATTATTCTTTTTTTTTAGATAGGGTATACTTCAAGGGTATTCATCATTTTATTATTTGGCGCCAACTCAAAATAAGTTTATATAAAATTTTATAGTTTATGTAAATAAGCTAAATAAAAATTAAATAAGAACAACGCGAAAATTTTAATACATATACTATATTCGTTATTACAAAAATATACTCAATTTTTTATTGATAAAGCTTTTTTGCCCCTGTTAATAACTAATTGATTAATACTGAGCAACAGTAATATGACCTGTTTTTATCCTAATCTTTTCCACCACTTCTTCTTCTTCTTCTTTTTAGGCTGAGGTGGTGGAGGTTGGACTTTAGGGGCCTCGGTTGTAACTGGTTGAGCGGTAGTCGTTGTTACAATCTTTGTCGTGTCTGTGATCGTGGGTGTGGGCGTGGTTTTAACCGCTGTCGAGTTTCTTGGAATGTGTTCAGCTGTAGTTGTTGTTGTAACCGTTGAAGGCTCAGTTGCCGTGGGTTCATATGAAACTGTGGTTTCAACCGTTGTCAGCTTTCTCGTTGTGTTGCTATCTTGAGTTGTCTGCCCATCTGTATGGGAATATCCTTCCGTAGTCGAATAATTCTTGGGAACACCCTTACTGGTCACTGTCTGGCAACCTGCTCGATAGGGCCGATCACACACAAGAAGGGTAGGATTGAAGTGCAACTTAGACGGACACTTCCTACAGATAGGGGGGTGGAATGGATGTACGCAATAGTAGAACAGCCGGCAGTCGTCGGGGTGAGGAGCTAGAGAGTGTCTCCCTATGACTTCAGCACACGATACCGGCGTCACAGACTTTCGTTCACAAAGCTTGTTTACACTTGGTCGCCTCCTAGTGAAAACAGAAATGAAATGTTAAATAAATTATTTTCTTGTACAATAGCTTTTTATGCTTTCTATTACTTAAAGAAATCATGAACTATTTCCCTGAATAAGACATAAGACTGCCGTGCAAAAGTGTTCGGTTTAATTGTCATAAGCTTTTCGGGCCAAGACATATGCAGTTGCTGCTCCATATGGTAATAGAGTGATCTCTTATTACATGAAACCTAACACAGAGTAATGTGGATGCCATACTCCACAAAACCCCACACACAAAGAGCAGATTTAGAATTGAAATAGGGAGAGATGAGGGATATACTAATGAGTTCATTAAATAAATTAAAATCATAGTAGAAAGAGAAGTATAACCTAAAAAAAAGAAGATGCTTGGGAAGAAACAAAAAGAAAAAACTTTGTAATAGAAACTTACAAACAAGTGAAAGATTTGAACACTGAATCTAGGCAATGTAAATGTGCGGTGGCAAAAAGTTGCTTTGCACTTGTTTGCTGAAGGTACTAACCACCTATTATACTCCTTAGAATTTAACATAGAAAATTACAACTCTACTTAATGTATAAAAAGGTATTCCACTTTGCTTTTATAATTAAAAGTAAAATATACATGAAAACGTATCTCATACATCGGACTGAGCGCAAAGTTATGCGCATAGGCGTGGGCACTAACAACGACACAGAACAGCGCCAACAACCTTCCTGTCGGCGTCATGGTGACTTGACCATTAGGCAAGCATTATGTCTGCTTGACACTTTAGTTGTATAAAACACCTCGACTGGTTAGTGCGACTGAAAAAACTTAAAGAGTGACGGCTTCGCACTCCTGATACTATTTTAATACGGTTCTTGAGTGCTTTCGTCACGCACTTAATCATTCTGACTATCACACGTAAAGCACTTACTTAAAGAGCATGACTCGAGTTAAAAGGAATTAAGACTATCTTTGAACGCGTCACGATTTTAGTTAGAAATTAATTGGAAGTGTTGAAATATTGTAAATCCACTCCCCGTCCTAAAAAGTGGAAGACAAAAGAGTAAAAAATAAGCCACAGGCTTTCTTTCTTTCCTTTCTCTTTCTAACGTAACGTATGCATTGTCTTACCGCAGACGCTGGAGGTGGTATTACGGTGTCACCCTTGTTTTGTCAGGAGATATAATATAAGTGAAATGAGGATAGTCTCTTCAACCCACATACCTATATGCTATAGTATTGTCCAAGCATTGTAGATGATCATGCACGACCTGCATAATAATTTATTTAAAATTTCCTGCATTTTATGGGGGGCGGACTTGACGACGGATTGCCACATGGCATTATCTACCGGTCAACCTTTGGGTGAATCCGTGTAGGACATAGCAGGTGCATAAAAAAAATATAGGTGACATTAAACTGAACAATATATCTGTTATATACCCAAAAACAATTTACATAATCTGTCCATCTCTGATACGAAGATGTGTATGTTTTCGCTTGATGGCATGGGTTATTTTGTGTAGTATATCTCTTTGGTGATCTAATTGAGAGGATATATTATATTTTTATTACAGAGAGAATATATCGTGCAAATGACTTCTGCCTTTGTAGGATTGAATAGGGTATTCACAGGTATGGAAATAAAGCTGACGTGATACCGCCTCTTGAGAGTCGGCCCGTTAACAATATTCCACTTACCAATAATCTTTATTACGTATTTAAAGTGTTTCTGAATATTCTAAGTAGACACATCACACAACGTGTTCAAAGGAAAATTAGTCAGCGTCCTTTAATTAGCATCACGCATAACACAGGACATTAAATCTATTTCATACATTGGTAGCATTTTTTTAAACTTACTACGTCTGTGGCAAACAAGCATACGGCCCACCTGATAGTAAGCGTTTAACGAGCTTACGGACGCTTGCAATTCCAGAGGACTCGCATGCACGTTGCCGACCCTTTGCGCAATCATTTAGGTTCCAAGGTACGAGGATAATGCCATGCCGGTGGCGACTGGTGCAGTAGTAGAATATTTATACCGGATCTTGTGCTTGGGTTAAAAAGGAACAGGTTTTGACTTAGCATTGAGTATATTTCATTATAAGGTTACAATTAGAAAGCGAGACTGTTTAGTCCCGTATCAAAGACTTCAATGTGAGTTAGTAAATAGAAATGAAGTTTTAACCAATATTAATTCCGACTAGACACCAGAAGTAGCCCTAAGTCGTTGCCTTTGATGGAATAATAAACCAATACTTACATTGAAAACCAAGTTGGTTTTTAGTTGTTCATGTAATCACGTTCCTAAAATTATACAAGGATCTGAACGGTTTGAGTCAAACGGAGGACAGTGTCAGACGATATTCACTGAACTGAAGTCACACAGACATGGGGAACCCGTCCGCTCTCTCACTGTACCTTCTGCTTATCACAAGGATTCGCAAAGAAACAGAACACCTCTTAATGTGGTGGGCATACGGGAGTAGTGATATTTCCTTTAATGAAAGGAGACGCTGCCGGGTCCTTCGCCCAAGGTGCACCACAAGGAGGTTTTCGAGCCTGGTACTTTTCATGCACCCTACTCACGATTAATTTTATTAATTAATTTCTCCTAATTATAACATTGCACTTTTTTCCTGCAGGAGAACACATAATACGATCCATATTTTTCCACAACGGCCGGCGTGTGGTGGCAGTTGATAAAAAACCAGATGCTCCCGTCACTGAGAGAATACAGCTGCTGAGGTCTACTCCCACATTTAAAGGATTTGGGTAACTATGATTTGAAATCTGGATTGTTTCGAAGATAACAAGCACCTATTGCCAATAATTTGGTTACAGTATCCAAATACAGATGTTTTAAAGAACATAATAAAGCAGTTACCTCTTGTGTCTTTAACATAGAAACTTTAGATTTATACTGATTGACACGTCCCTCGCCGCGCCGTTTCAACAAAATCATTTAGTAGCAAAGCAGGGCATCTAAGATTGACATCTGTTTCCGCAACTCCACGTCAAAGCGCGTATTTTGCTTTGGTGGGAATAAACACTATTCGAGCCACCCTAATTCCCAAAAGAATCCCAGTAACCCCTTTACGTTGCCGACGATCTCGGAGAGTGACCCTGGCGAGCCCAGGTATTTAGACCGGTATTCTACAACTCCCTGACAGTCCATCAGTACATGGGTGGCAGTTTGCTCTGCTTACAGATACACGCTCTACATATTCGGCTGTCCGTAGCACCTATGGCACAAATGAGTTTGTTAAACGAGCCATGTCCGGTGATAACGCCTGTGACATTCCTAGATACTTGTAAGTTTCGTTCGCGGACAGACATCTAAGATGTATAGAATCTGAGAGATCCATCTCTTCAGATTCCACAATCCTGCCTCTTTTTACATGCATGACTGCACATTCATCAACACCAAGTTCCATCCTAATACATTTAAGAAAGTTTTCATTTACCTCTAGTAATTTTATCAATTGGAAATTACTGCAAGCAAAAAGTTTCAAATCATCCATGAAAATAGGTGGGATGTAACCTGACTTCCTCCTTTCCTTCCTGTCCTGAACCCTTCAACATAGTGCTGAGAAGATTCAAAGCTCAGCGGAACCACAAGGGACTCAAACTGTGACCCTGAAATATGCCTGATCTTTATATACTCACTGTCACTCTGAGATTTCACTTCACTTTAACCAAAACTATTATTATTAATCATTTTATTATTATTATTATTGTTGCAGGGGCTCAGCCTTGGAAGGTGCTCTAATCATAACTGCAACCGGTCTCATCGGAGCCCTGACTCCACCTTCGAGCTCCGATAGCAACCGAGCTCAAGTGTCTACGAACTGTCTCAGGCCAACCAGGGACCATATTACAACGGCAAGCATTGCATATAAGAGTGAGTAACTAATACCACCTTTTTGAGCTTCTCAGTCGAACATGAAAATTAATCGTACTTCAGTTCAGCTACAAGATTTCTAGCGTTAATAATATTTTGTTATATCATACAATAACAAAAGGCACACTCATGAAAATAAATAAATAACAAAAAAATTAATTACTATTTAGCTCGTATGTCAATTTTTGTGTAACAATAATATGTGCCTGTGTAGATATATCGGTAATATATCTACACACGACACGGCGCTTGAGTTGCGCATTAAGATCATTCCGAGCGATGTCCGTCACCTTACTAAGTGGACCTTATGGCTGTCTGTTAAAATGCTTGAAGGGTTACATGTTTGATGCGAAGAATAATCGTATTTAAACCGAAATAAGTTGTCTGAATAAGCTGTCCAAAATCAGTGATTGAAAATTAAACCTACATTGTGTTGCTGGATTAGGCCATGTTCAGATGAAGGGCGTTGAACGCGCGTTTTGCAATGCGTTAATGCAAGCATACGCATTTTGTTCAAGTCCTTCACATGTTAACGCGCGTTTTGATCCGACGTGCGTTCGACTCGGTGCCAACGCCTACGGCGGAACAACTGAAATAAAAATCTATTTCAATATATAAATATTTAATTTTTTATATAGAATTATAGTAACGTGGGTCACACAGTACTAGTATTCTTGTTAACCCCTCCAGCTAAGCTAAATGCTTAGCTGGAGTGGGTTCACGACGGTAGTGCACTGGGTGGGGTTTGAACCCGCAATCACTTGATCGCAAGTCCGACGTATTAGCCATTACGCTACCGCCGCTTTCCCATCTTCAAGGTTCATCTACAGAACTTTAACTGAACTGCGACAACGCGTGTTCAACGCCTGAGAAGCGCTCGCCATGTGGACAATATACAACAACCAAACGCGCGTTCGACGCGGGGGCAACGCCCGTCGTCTGAACATATTCTGATGCTCAGGCTTATAATCTAATGCTTGTTATTAGTGACTCTCATAATGTACCAATTAATAATTAGACAATTTAGAGAAACTAAATTAATTATGTTTTGTAATTGATTAGATTGTCTGGATTAGTTAGTAGTTGTACACAATATTTGGAAATTTGCACTCTATGCAGAGTTTGGATAACTTTGCTGAGTTATAGATGTAATTAAAAAGAAATAATGTTTTACATTGTTCATATGGGCAATAAAATATTATATCGAGTTGTTTATACACACCTCAATCCCTCTCCATCTCATTTTAGCATAAAACGGATCACCGAATGTTGCCGATAGTAACTTTTTTTTTAAGTTCGTCTGTTCACTTGCAGACGGTAGTTTAATAATCGCGGCGGTGTGTCGTTCGGGCGGCGCGCGCTGCTGCGTGGTGTGCGCGCTGTGCTCCGTGACGTCAGCCGCGCCCGCGCCGCAGCTCTCGATGTCGCCGCTGCCCACCATCTATCTGCCTCAGCATCATGTTGCACACACAGGTATTACACACACACGTACATGTAGTAACTGTCTACTGGCACTATCGCCGCTGCCCGCCATCTATCTGCCTCAGCATCATGTTGCACACACAGGTATTACACACACACGTACATGTAGTAACTGTCTACTGGCACTATCGCCGCTGCCCGCCATCTATCTGCCTCAGCATCATGTTGCACACACAGGTATTACACACACACGTACATGTAGTAACTGTCTACTGGCACTATCGCCGCTGCCCGCCATCTATCTGCCTCAGCATCATGTTGCACACACAGGTATTACACACACACGTACATGTAGTAACTGTCTACTGGCACTATCGCCGCTGCCCGCCATCTATCTGCCTCAGCATCATGTTGCACACACAGGTATTACACACACACGTACATGTAGTAACTGTCTACTGGCACTATCGCCGCTGCCCGCCATCTATCTGCCTCAGCATCATGTTGCACACACAGGTATTACACACACACGTACATGTAGTAACTGTCTACTGGCACTATCGCCACTGCCCACCATCTATCTGCCTCAGCATCATGTTGCACACACAGGTATTACACACACACGTACATGTAGTAACTGTCTACTGGCACTATCGCCGCTGCCCACCATCTATCTGCCTCAGCATCATGTTGCACACACAGGTATTACACACACACGTACATGTAGTAACTGTCTACTGGCACTATCGCCGCTGCCCACCATCTATCTGCCTCAGCATCATGTTGCACACACAGGTATTACACACACACGTACATGTAGTAACTGTCTACTGGCACTATCGCCACTGCCCACCATCTATCTGCCTCAGCATCATGTTGCACGCACAGGTATTACACACACACGTACATGTAGTAACTGTCTACTGGCACTATCGCCGCTGCCCACCATCTATCTGCCTCAGCATCATGTTGCACACACAGGTATTACACACACACGTACATGTAGTAACTGTCTACTGGCACTATCGCCGCTGCCCACCATCTATCTGCCTCAGCATCATGTTGCACACACAGGTATTACACACACACGTACATGTAGTAACTGTCTACTGGCACTATCGCCGCTGCCCACCATCTATCTGCCTCAGCATCATGTTGCACACACAGGTATTACACACACACGTACATGTAGTAACTGTCTACTGGCACTATCGCCGCTGCCCACCATCTATCTGCCTCAGCATCATGTTGCACACACAGGTATTACACACACACGTACATGTAGTAACTGTCTACTGGCACTATCGCCACTGCCCACCATCTATCTGCCTCAGCATCATGTTGCACGCACAGGTATTACACACACACGTACATGTAGTAACTGTCTACTGGCACTATCGCCGCTGCCCACCATCTATCTGCCTCAGCATCATGTTGCACACACAGGTATTACACACACACGTACATGTAGTAACTGTCTACTGGCACTATCGCCGCTGCCCACCATCTATCTGCCTCAGCATCATGTTGCACACACAGGTATTACACACACACGTACATGTAGTAACTGTCTACTGGCACTATCGCCGCTGCCCACCATCTACCTGCCTCAGCATCATGTTGCACACACAGGTATTACACACACACGTACATGTAGTAACTGTCTACTGGCACTATCGCCGCTGCCCACCATCTATCTGCCTCAGCATCATGTTGCACACACAGGTATTACACACACACGTACATGTAGTAACTGTCTACTGGCACTATCGCCACTGCCCACCATCTATCTGCCTCAGCATCATGTTGCACGCACAGGTATTACACACACACGTACATGTAGTAACTGTCTACTGGCACTATCGCCGCTGCCCACCATCTATCTGCCTCAGCATCATGTTGCACACACAGGTATTACACACACACGTACATGTAGTAACTGTCTACTGGCACTATCGCCGCTGCCCACCATCTATCTGCCTCAGCATCATGTTGCACACACAGGTATTACACACACACGTACATGTAGTAACTGTCTACTGGCACTATCGCCGCTGCCCACCATCTATCTGCCTCAGCATCATGTTGCACACACAGGTATTACACACACACGTACATGTAGTAACTGTCTACTGGCACTATCGCCGCTGCCCACCATCTATCTGCCTCAGCATCATGTTGCACACACAGGTATTACACACACACGTACATGTAGTAACTGTCTACTGGCACTATCGCCGCTGCCCACCATCTATCTGCCTCAGCATCATGTTGCACACACAGGTATTACACACACACGTACATGTAGTAATTGTCTACTGGCACTATCGCCGCTGCCCACCATCTATCTGCCTCAGCATCATGTTGCACACACAGGTATTACACACACACGTACATGTAGTAACTGTCTACTGGCACTATCGCCGCTCCCCACCTTCTATCTGCCTCAGCATCATGTTGCACACACAGGTATTACACACACACGTACATGTAGTAACTGTCTACTGGCACTATCGCCGCTGCCCACCATGAATTTTCGTGGGTATGTTTTTTTATTACCTTAATTACCTTTTAATACGTAATATAATACATAATAATTTCGAAATTTAATACGTAATAACGTTGCGCGAGTCGTACGCTGGAACGGGGCGGCCATTTTGTCCGACAAGCATTATTTCTTCAATTTACCGTTATTATCTTGTAATTAGAATGAAAATTTATTGGTAGGCAATAAAAAACATACTACCGTTAAATTGACGTGTTTGCAGGGCGGGGTAGGAAAAATGCCTATTTTAGACTTTGCACGTAAAGAACTCGTCTGACTCAGTAATACGAATAGGTCGGCTAAGTTTTAGCTTGTGGGTAATAATTAAAAAAAATGTTCCTGGGCCCGAGGACTATTTTGATCACGAGCTCTCGACAATAGTACTTTTTTTTTTAAATTACGGTTATAACCATTAAATTAGATTATTTGCGGTCTAGGACTGGACGGACGGGGACTGGATGCCTTAATAAGAGCTGTTGTGTTTCCGGGCCCCTTCTATTTTCTATTTTAGGCGCAGTATCGCACACCATATGGTTTTAGTCGGTTTGATTCCAACACGCCGCCCACTGAAAACCCCAATGGTGGGGACGGCCGGACAAAATCTCCATATATAATGTTTTTCACAGTAGTTTTAACTAAACAAATTTATCAGAAGATTCTGTTCAGTCAAAACTACTTTTGCCTGGATTTTTGTTTAGTTAAAAGTAATTTTGAAAGATTAAGAGGTTTGAATGTAACATAAATAATAATAAATGTTTACACAAACGCTCACACACACACATGCATGGAATTATGATATACCACCAGTCGTAGTGGAAATTTTGTT